>OX183130.1:3961183-4298060 GCA_945261195.1 Cryptosula pallasiana
CAGACAAGTTTGACGAGAAGGTTTACACGGAAATGTTTTTGACAAAAATGTAATAGCAGCTACCACTAGTAGTAATATATGAGCAGATCTCCCTACCAAGTGTTTTTTGTGGATCAGATCTTGGAGTTACGGCAATGGGTTACGACGTTGAATGAATTCGCCGAGTTTATATTGTATTTCATTTGAGAGGCATTTGAGTGGCATTTGAGTGGCATTTAAGTGGCATTTGAGTATTGATTATTTTTTACTTAATTTGAACTCATATGGCAGCTAGATTTTGAATGTATGGCATTTAAGCTTTGATAAGTGTTTTACATAATTCAAGCTCATATGGCATCTTGAGAGAGAGGAGAGAGAAGAGAGAAAGGAGAGAGGACAGAGGAGTTTTATCTACATTGAATAAATATATTGATCAAAAATGAAACATTATATGATTATATACATTGATTACATAATAAGTAGGGAAAATCTTCCTATATAATATAGCTAGAGTCAGTAAATACTAAGTAATATAAAGCACTACAACTTGTAATGACAATCAATGCATACATACATACATACATATGGTATCTTGAGAGAAAGAGAGAGAGAGGAGAGAGAGAAGAGAGAGATTTTTTTAGTTTTCTATACATTCATGTATATATGGTTAATTATGTACATATTTATGGGTATATTTATATCTACATAGAGAGGAGAGAGGAGATATATCTACATTGAAGAAATGTATAGATCAAAAATGAATCATTGTATGATTATATACATTTATTACATAATAAGTAGGGAAAATCTTCCTATATAATATAGCTAGAGTCAGTAAATGCGCACATGTCCATATTCATGTACATGTGCATAAATTGATATGAATACGTACATGTCCATGTTCATGTCCATTTATGTACATGTCCATATTCATGTCCATTTATGTAAATACCTATGTTCATATTTATGTATATGTGCATGTCCAAATTTACGTCCATATTAACATTTTATAGCTATGTACAGAGAAAAGAGAAGAGAGGAGAGAGAGAGAGATTTTTTAGTTTTTTATACAACCATGTATATATGGATAATTATGTACATATTTATGGATATATTTATATCTAGATTGAACAATAGACATTTATGACATAATAACTATATTGAATGCTATACAATATGTTGGAAAATCACCAAATTAGCTCTCTAGATGGTTAAAACTTACAGTATTTGGGAAATAACTGCAAGAGAGGAGAGAGGAGTATTTGGTAGAGGAGAGAGGAGAGAGGAGAGAGAGGAGGCTTGAGCGTAAATATTTCTTTTAGTTATTTACATAATAAGTATATTGAATACTATAAAATATCTTGGAAAATCGTCAAATTAGACCTCTAGATGGTTAAAATTTACAGTATTTGGGAAATAACTACAATAGAAAACATTATGAATGTATGACATTTAAGTATTGATTGTTTTTTACATAATTCGAACTCATATGGTATCTTGAGAGAAAGGAGAGGGGAAAAGAGGAGAGAGGAGGGGAAATAATTGCACTCAAATGAAAAAAATACATGAAGCTAGATATTCATCTATTTGTATACATCCACAAGAAAACTGGGGTATTTGGTGAAATATTCTTTATTCCATTCAATTTTCATTAATCTTATTTGAGTTGAAGTATTATTTACAATGGTTAGAATTTATTGAAAATACTGCTCAATCCTTTATCCAACACCTACAATAACTTTTTAGTAATAGTAGTGTAATGAAACTGAGTAATAATCTACACACCTTGTTCACTCTGTATGCTGTAGCACATGCTTTTCCTTTAGTTATCTGCAGTTACTTCAATTGGATCTTATCCAGATGTTTTATAGTCTTTGCTGCTACTGCGTTTTGTCTCAAACAAGAGTCCAAAGTAGGCATTGTGTCTACAAAATACAAAAAAATTGATTGTTACAATTGATTCATTTATTTTCATTGACTTTGTCTACATATACATAAAGTAGCGAAGAAACAGTTTGTGTGAGTATGAAACTATCTAGTAGAGATAACTTTATATCTAGGTTCAACTAGCATTTAATAAGTACTTATTATTTTGTTAATAATAAATAATTAGAGTCAGTTACTTTACTAGTGCTCGGACAAACACACAATTTTGTTAATGTCAAAGTCTGTGATCTTACAAAGAAATAGCTTAGATATTATTAGCATAAAATTATCTAGTAAAGATAAAATACCTAGGAGTGAATTCTAGTTGAGGTTCGATTTTTTTAAATATAAATAATTAAAACCGCTTGGACAAACAGACAGATTTGTCAATGACGCAGCTTGCGTTCTTACGAGCGAATAACTTAGACACTGTGCGTATAAAATTATCAAGTAAAGTTGAAATTACGTCTAGAGGCGAAAATGGAGGACAACTCCGTATCGCAACTAGTTGAGCTTTTCTACTAGCGTTAACTAATTGTTTGTTATTTATTTCAAAAATAAATAATTAGAGCTTTCTACTAGTGTTAAATAATTATTGAATATTTTTTACCTTATCACCACTTAGAGCCAGATGATTTAATTAACTAAAGACAAATAATTATTTTAGCATTTCTTACCTTAATGCTCTCCTAGTAGCTGTAGTAGATGATGCTTCTCCGCTTGCTGTTGAAGAACTGGATGCTTTCTATGTGAAAACAGTGGCTCTTAAATAGCTAAAGTTGCACTGATTAAACCCTATGAATCAGCATTTTTTCCAAGGCTTTCGCGGGAATAAAAACTGTTTATTCCCGCGAAAGCAACGGTTTCCATTCGCGTGAAAATAAATTATTTATTCCCGCGAAAGCAACGGTTTCTATTCGCGTGAAAATAAATTATTTATTCCCGCGAAATCAACAGTTTGGATTCACCTGAAAATAAAATTTTTATTCCCGCGAAAGCAACAGTTTCCATTCGCGTGAAAATAAAGTAATTAATCCCGCGAAATCAAAGGTTTCTATTCACCTGGAAATAAATTATTTATTCCCGCGAAAGCAACGGTTTGTATTCGCGTGAAAATAAATTATTTATTCCCGCGAAAGCAACGGTTTCTATTCGCGTGAAAATAAATTATTTATTCCCGCGAAAGCAACGGTTTGTATTCGCGTGAAAATAAATTATTTATTCCCGCGAAAGCAACGGTTTGTATTCGCGTGAAAATAAAATATTTATTCCCGCGAAAGCATTGGTTTGTATTCGTGTGAAAATAAAAGTTTTATTCCCGCGAAAGCAACGGTTTCTATTCGCGTGAAAATAATTTATTTATTCCCGCGAAAGCATTGGTTTGTATTTGCGTGAAAATAAACTTTTTATTCCCGCGAAAGCAACGGTTTTTATTCGCGTGAAAATAAATTAATTATTCCCGCGAAAGCAACGGTTTGTATTCGCCTGAAAATAAAATGTTTATTCCCGCGAAAGCAACGGTTTCTATTTGCGTCCAAATAAATTATTTATTCCCGCAAAAGCATTGGTTTGTATCCGCGAAAAAATAAAGTTTTTATTCCCGCGAAAGCAACGGTTTCCATTCCTGTGAAAATAAATTATTTATTCCCGCGAAAACATCGTTTTTTATTCACGCGAAAAAGCAGTTTTTATTCCCGCGAAAGCATTGGAAAAAAATGCTGATTCATAGGGTTTAATCAGTGCAACTTTAGCTATTTAAGAGCCACTGTTTTCACACAGAAAGTATCCAGTTCTTCAACAACAAGCGGAGAAGCATCATCTACTGCAGCTACTAGGAGAGCATCAAGGTAAGAAATGCTAAAATAATTATTTGTCTTTAGTTAATTAAATCATCTGGCTCTAAGTGGTGATAAGGTAAAAAATATTCAATAATTATTTAACACTAGTAGAAAGCTCTAATTATTTTTTTTTAAAATAAATAAGTAGAGCTTCCTACTAGTGTTAAATAATTATTGAATATTTTTTACCTTATCACCACTTAGAGCCAGATGATTTAATTAACTAAAGACAAATAATTATTTTAGCATTTCTTACCTTAATGCTCTCCTAGTAGCTGTAGTAGATGATGCTTCTCCGCTTGCTGTTGAAGAACTGGATGCTTTCTATGTGAAAACAGTGGCTCTTAAATAGCTAAAGTTGCACTGATTAAACCCTATGAATCAGCATTTTTTCCAAGGCTTTCGCGGGAAAGCAACGGTTTCCATTCGCGTGAAAATAAATTATTTATTCCCGCGAAAGCAACGGTTTCTATTCGCGTGAAAATAAATTATTTATTCCCGCGAAATCAACAGTTTGTATTCACCTGGAAATAAAATTTTTATTCCCGCGAAAGCAACGGTTTCCATTCGCGTGAAAATAAAGTAATTAATCCCGCGAAAGCAAAGGTTTCTATTCGCGTGAAAATAAATTATTTATTCCCGCGAAAGCAACGGTTTGTATTCGCGTGAAAATAAATTATTTATTCCCGCGAAAGCAACGGTTTGTATTCGCGTGAAAATAAAATATTTATTCCCGCAAAAGCATTGGTTTGTATTCGCGTGAAAATAAAAGTTTTATTCCCGCGAAAGCAACGGTTTCTATTCGCGTGAAAATAAATTATTTATTCCCGAGAGGAGAGCATCAAGGTAAGAAATGCTAAAATAATTATTTGTCTTTAGTTAATTAAATCATCTGGCTCTAAGTGGTGATAAGGTAAAAAATATTCAATAATTATTTAACACTAGTAGAAAGCTCTAATTATTTTTTTTTAAAATAAATAACAAACAATTAGTTAACGCTAGTAGAAAAGCTCAACTAGTTGCGATACGGAGTTGTCCTCCATTTTCGCCTCTAGACATAATTTCAACTTTACTTGATAATTTTATACGCACAGTAGTAGTAATATATGAGCAGATCTCCCTACCAAGTGTTTTTTTGTGGATTTGATCTTGGAGTTGAGACAATGGGTTACGGCGTTGGATGAATTCGCCGAGTTTATATTGTATTTTACTTGAGGGGTACTTGAGTGGCATTTGAATGGCATTTGAGTGGCATTTGAGTTTTGATTAGTTTTTTACTTAATTTGAACTTATATGGCATATAGATTTTGAATGTATGGCATTCAAGTTTTGATAACTTTTTTACATAACTCGAACTCATATGGTATCTTGAGAGAGAGGGGAGAGGAGAGAGGAGAGAGGAGAGATGGGAGATGAGAGAGGAGAGAGATTTTTTAGTTTTCTATACATTCATGTATATATGGTTAGTTATGTACATATTTATGGCTATATTTATATCTACATAGAGAGAGGAGGTATATCTACATTGAACAAATATATTGATCAAAAAATGAAAATTATATGATTATATACCTGATTACATAATAAGTAGGGAGTAACTGTATACATAATTATAACTCATAGGGTATCTAGATTTTGAATGTAAGACATTTAAGGTTTGATAATTTTCTGTAATTCCGACTCATATGATATCTTGAGAGAGAGGAGATATATCTACATTGAATAAATACAGTGATTAAAAATGAAAGAATATGTGAATATATACATTTATTATGTAATAAGTAGGGAAAATCTCATATAATATAGCTAGAGTCAGTAAATACTAAGTAATAACAATTAATACATAGTCTTTTTTTCATTTCATTCAATTTTCATAAATTTTTTTGCAAAAAGAAATCATTCTCTAAATGGTTAAATTTCATCTAATTGTACAAATTTACAAAAAAAGGAGAATGTGATAAAATAGATATCATAATAGAGTGTAATAAGTTGAATATATAGAGTTAAAGTCTATAAAAACTTTTTAATTTGTAAAGTATTTGATGACTTTACAAGAAATATCATCACATTCAGGTTCAATGATGATGAGAAGATTTTCTTCAAGCTTAAGTTTACTATTTTCCGATATAGACAGAGAAAGTTTTGAAAAACCCTCCAAATCATTATAAATAAAAACTCTATAAATCGATGGTGTTGAATTTGTAATTGATACTGAATTGTTTTCGCATATGATGTATCTATCACACACACAATCAGAATTGTATATAGTAGAGTTTGTAGGGCTTGGTTGTTCCAAAATTAAATCGACTAAACCCAGAGCTTGTGGAAGAGATGGAATTGACGGTGATAAAGCCGGAACTACTGGCTTGTTTGTAGTGGTTGTCGTCGGGGTTGTTGTCGTCGTTGTCTGTGGAGTTGTGGTGATTGTTGTCGTTGTATGTGGAGTTGTAGTTGTTGTTGTTGGAGTTGTTCTTCGAGTCGTAGTTAGTAATCCTTCATCGTATAAACGAATGTAATTTAAAGCTTCATCGGTTTTGCAAACAAAGTAGTGTTGAGGCCACATATCACGAGTGTCACAGCTTCTACGTAGGTGAGTAGGTTCCATGAAACATGTGAGTCTACGCAAACGATATTTTAAGTTTTTTCTTAAAATACGAGTTGCTGAATCAACCGCTTCCATATTAAGAATTCCCCGAAAACATCCAGACGCTCTATGAGATAAAGTGAATGGTGTAAACTCGGTTACAAGACAATAACCGCTTAAGATTGGGAATAATAGGAGATAGATGCAATATCTCATTTTTTTATTCAGAGAGAGAGACTTTTAACCTAGTTTATGCTTTCATCATCTAGAGTTAACTGTCTTGCATTTCGGTGGTCTTTGGTTAATATGCTTCAACTAAAGCTCTATATTTATAACCTTGGGATTGCATTTGTCTTTGCTATCTCCTTGACATGTGATACTGATGATAATCTTGTTTTGAACAGACTTCAAACTTTCAAAACTCGAAAATGACAAATTTACACCTTCAATACCATTGATGTTAGTGATGATAGTAGCTATTTTCGACTCCCTGTTGGTCAAATGATTGCATTCCACACATGCAAAGTTGGTTGTCTCAAACTCTTCTGTTGGCGGACAAATCAAACGTGAGGTGTTGTATTCAAATACACATAATTCATCATTCCAAAATAGTTTTGTATTTTGAGTAAGACCTTCCGTATTATTTTTAACCCCTATTGCGCATTCCTCCTGATTCAGAGTGTATTTTGTTGGTGTATCACAAGACACAGAATCTGTAGAAGTTATTTCCTTGCAGATCCAAGAAGCGCTTGGAGGGATGAAAAAACCACAATATAATAAGTCGGGAGGGTAGAGTCGCACACAGTTTTTTCCATTTTCATCTTTATATCGTATAGTCCTTTTGAAAGGTGAAAAAAACAAGACATCATTTTTATCCATAACTCCGGCTATACATTCATCAATTTCGTTGGTATAGAATACTCCACTAACATTGGGAAATGTTAGTGCCAGTAGCAAGATAAATACGCAGCTCATTTTTTTAAAATGTTTTCGCTTTCAGTGTTGAAAGTTGAATACTTTCTTTCTTGATGTTTTTTTCTATTTATATGTAAGAGGCTAGCGACTTGTTCAGCTCTCTCAACCGATTTTGAAGATGTGAAACAATCTCATCAAAGTGGTTACCAAAATGTAAGTATGGTTCCAATCGAGATTGAGACAAAAGAACATGTGTTCCTGTCCAGCGAAATGAAGTCAAACCTCTTAAAATCGAAATATCTATCAAATCACCCAGTTCAGCATCTTTCAAACACTGCTTTATATCAACCAGTTCGATCGCTCTTTTGAGATCTTCAAAATCTATCAACTTGTCTTGCGGACAGCATACTTTTGGATCAAAGCTCCTAGAACAGTTTAAGCATTCGAGAGGATTTGCTCTTGAAATACAATTACAGCTCAAAAGCATGCTTTGTATTGATTTACGAACTAGATTGAATCCTAACACAAAATAAAATACTTCTTCGGTGATGAGTTGAACAAAAAGAGGATTCGAACGCTCTAAAGGAATGTGTTCAAAATGAGTCCTTATGAACTTAGGAACAAAATCAGCCAATGTACCGATTGACTTGAATCCTTGAGTTTTTCCACTCATGTTTCTGCTGTAGTTCAGAGATAAATGAAGCAACTTTTTTTGTAGCAGTTCTTTTATGAGTCTTCAGATATATTTGTCGAATCAATAGTTATTATCGGGTTGACTGAGTCTTCTTTTTCATCAAGAGTGTAAGCGTATGGATATCCTTCTGCTATCGCAAGTAATTTATCCTTTAGTCGTTGATAAGCCAGTTTGCTCTGACTAGTAGGTAATAGGTAGGGATTTAATCGTGCTCTCAAATTTGTTAACAAAAATGGAGACTTCAAATCATCAGTGGAAAGATCCAAAAAAGCATTAATCCATTCATCATGCACCAAAAAACCCATTTTAGCATTTTTCAAAACTTGTCTTCTATCAATCCAGTCGATAGCATCACCCAATTCTTTTTTGGTAGGTGTAGCGCCTTCAACCATTTCAGCATATCTTTTACAAGTGATACATTTGTCATCAACGTGTGAACAGTAACAGTTTAGTAGCGATAGATTGGTTGCTTGCTTGTAAAAACTTCCTCCTAGTACACAGTATACACATTCCTCCGTAAAATAAATCCTCAACATTTCATCAGAAACCTCAGCCAAAAAAGTCTTAGGACCTATAGCATCGGAAGCTTCTTGGTGAGCAAAGTCTTCAACACGTAGCATATTTGTTGTTATTCCGTTAAATTACAAAACGCGAATGATACGTTTTCAAATTGAAACATCTATTTAATCATTCATTATTTTTTCTTTTTTTTGAGGTTAATTGTTATGCTAGCTCATGTAGATCTTCATAAATGCTTTAATTTCAACCTGACAACCATCGATTGGGCAAGGTTTTACTTCTGATGAGCATTCAGTAAGCGCTTTTTCCTTACACTCACTACAGTAAATGAGATGACCACACGGAAGAGAGATATGATTTGCAATTACTTTTTTTTCATGCGTCTCAGACACACATTGAGCGAGTTTGCTTTGCTTAGTCTGATCTTTATCTTTTTTTAACGAATCAATTGATTTAGCATCATTTTTTAACAGCGAATCTTTATCTTTTTTTAACGAATCAATTGATTTAGCATCATTTTTTAACAGTGTTGACGAATTCTCAACAGTTGTAAAATCATTTTCAAAAATATGTAGGGCTTCAATCATAAAACCTATTCGCTCAAAAGGTTTTCCATTTAACACTAAAACTTGTTCGATATCGCTTTGACTGTATCCTAGTTTTTTGCAAATAAGTTTCATTTCTTCGGTGTCATTGTTGCGAGTTATTTGTTTTAATTTTTCTCGATATTTTTCAATCCGTCGCTTACACCTTTTGCCTTTTTCCGTTCGCATGTAAACATCCTCAACGTACTCTTCACCTTTACTCCCGAGTAAAAAATAACAGTCTGGGAACCATCGACAGTGTTCCTCCCATGGTAGATCACTCTCTTTCCATTCTTTAAGTTCACCTGAGCAAAAGAAGCATTTCACACTATCCCCGAACTTAGTATAGTAGAAACCTGCATTGGAAAGGAGTTTCATGGAGACTTTACCCTTCCATTGTTTGAAACTGTCTTCTCTAGATGTTTCAGTAGCAAAACGTGGTGTATCAGCACGATCAATTGATATACCTAGAGGTAATACTTCTGCAGTTAAATCTCCTCTTCTGATCTTTTGTTCTTCCATCGTATAACTTTTGACAATTGAGATGTTTTTCATTTCATCTGCAAGTAGTTTCCTAGGTCTATACAGACGATTGTGAGTGTTAAATCCTCTAACAAATCGACAAAACGGAAAACTTTTAGCGTGTTCTTTCATCGGATGTTCATCTTCATCCTTCCAGTTTAGTAATACCCCTTGGCAAAAAACACATCGAACAGCGTTGTCTTTTTCAAGGTTATAGAAACCAGCTGCAGCCATGTTTTCACCACAATGTTTACCTACTCGTCTCCAATTTGTAAGAAATGATTTTCTTCGATAACTTTCATCAAGCATTAAAGCCTCTCTTTCATAAAAAGAGAGTTCATTGTAAATGAACTTGAAAAAGTCCGATGGGGAAAGTTGCGCAATAGTTTTTTGTAATTTTAATGACAAAAGACTACAGTGATTATCCGGATAAGTTGCAACGACATATGTTATTGCAGTGGTATCAGGAAAAGTTCGTTGTAAAAACAACGATGAAATAACGAGTAAACTATCATCTATCCATTCAGCGCAGTCTTTAGTATTTTCAAAACAATTTCGAGTTTTTTGCATTTCTCTTTTTTCATTATAAATAGTGTTTGCTACATATCTGTTGTTTGTTACTCGACACATTATTTATATATAATATAAGTAGTAGCTTCAGTTATTACTCAAGTTGAAGTTTTGTTGGAAAGTTCTTTTCCTTTGATCTAGTTCGTTGTTATTCTAAAAAAAAATGATAATGCTTTATAGCAAAAAAATAAAAAAAGACTAAGGTTTCAATTTTTTTTTCATATACTTGAATTGATTACTATTATAATAGAACGTAAATACTTACATCAGAAATGAAGACTTGTCTTTTCTTTTGAATTAAAATGAATGATATTCCTAGTAGTTTGAACTTGAGAGCTGCTTTCTATAAAATTCGGATGAAGAAGGAGTCAATTTTCATTTTGAAGTCCTGAAATAATAAGAATAAACATAATTAAAACTTACATACAACATTTTTTTTGATATCTTAAATAGTGAATAATCTTGTTTTTTATTCAGAAAATGTCTTCACGCTTAAATCGATTACAATTAAAACAAAATATAAATACTTACATCACAAATGAAGACTTGTTTTTCTTTAATGAATTATATACATAGTTGTTTGAACTTCAGCTGTTTCCTATGTAACTCAAATGATGGAGAAGGAGGGTTGTAGTAGATGATGATGTAGTAGATCTTCTTCCTTCAGTTAGTTTGAACTTGAGAGCTGCTTTCTATAAAATTCGGATGAAGAAGGAGTACTTTTTTCATTTTGAAGCCTCTGAAATAATAAGAATAACCATAATTAAAACTTACATACATCATTTTTTGATATCTTAAATAGTGAATAATCTTGTTTTTTGTTCAGAAAATGTCTTCACGCTTAAATTGATTACAATTAAAACGAAATATAAATACTTACATCATAAATGAAGACTTGTTGTTCTTTGAATTAGATGAATTATATACATAGTTGTTTGAACTTCAGCTGTTTCCTATGTAACTCAAATGATGAAGAAGGAGGGTTGTAGTAGATGATGATGTAGTAGATCTTCTTCCTTCAGTTACTAACGATGAAGTGAATGCTTTCTGTATGAAAACAGTGCTTCTTATATAGCTTAAGTTGCACTGCTATGAATCAGCATTATTTTCACATGAATGGAAACCGTTGCTTTCGCGGGAATAACAAAATTATTTTCACGCGAATACAAACCAATGCTTTCGCGGGAATAAATAATTTATTTTCACGCGAATACAAACCAATGTTTTCGCGGGAATAGATAATTTATTTTCACGCGAATGGAAAGTGTTGCTTTCGCGGGAATAAAAATTTTATTTTCACGCGAATACAAAGCAATGCTTTCGCGGGAATCAATATTTTATTTTCACACGAATGGAAACCGATGCTTTCGCGGGAATAAATATTTTATTTTCACGCGAATACAAACCAATGCTTTCGCGGGAATAAATAATTTATTTTCACGCGAATAGAAAGCGTTGCTTTCGCGGGAATAAAAATTTTATTTTCACGCGAATACAAAGCAATGCTTTCGCGGGAATAAATATTTTATTTTCACGCGAATACCAACCATTGTTTTCGCGGGAAAAAATAATTTATTTTCGCACGGATGGAAAACCTTGCTTTCGCGGGAATAGAAATTTTATTTTCCCGCGAATACAAACCAAAGCTTTCGCGGGAATCAAAACTTTATTTTCACGCGAATGGAAACCGTTGCTTTCGCGGGAATCAATACTTTATTTTCACGCGAATGGAAACCGTTGCTTTCGCGGGAATAAATATTTTATTTTCACGCGAATACAAACCAGTGTTTTCGCGGGAATAAATAGTTTATTTTCACGCGAATAGAAACCGTTGCTTTCGCGGGAATAAAAATTTTATTTTCCCGCGAATACAAACCAAAGCTTTCGCGGGAATCAATACTTCATTTTCACGCGAATGGAAACCGTTGCTTTCGCGGGAATAAATATTTTATTTTCACGCGAATACAAACCAATGTTTTCGCGGGAATAAATAGTTTATTTTCACGCGAATGGAAACCGTTGCTTTCGCGGGAATAAATATTTTATTTTCACGCGAATACAAACCAATGCTTTCGCGGGAATAAATAGTTTATTTTCACGCGAATAGAAACCATTGCTTTCGCGGGAGTAAAAAAATAATTTTCACGCGAATAAAAACCAAAGCTTTCGCGGGAATATCGCGTGAAAAAACTGCTGAGTCATAGATATATTATAAAGGTTTCATAGGGTTAATTAGTACAGCTTTAGCTATTTAAGAACCAGTGTTTTCACACAGAAAGCATCCAGTTCTACAATAGCTAGCAAGGAAGCAACATCTACACACCAACTACTACATTTACTTGAAACTCAATAAGGTGAGAATTACTAAATAATTCTTTAACATATACTGATAAAAACTTCAACTAGTTTTGCTATAATACTTCAGAAAATTAATTTTATGTTTTAATATTTTGTTCTTATTAATAAAAGATCAAATAGTTTCACCATACCGCATCAGAAAAATTATTATGGTTTTGATTATGTGTTTATTTTATAAATATCTAGTTAGTTTATTCTTTTCAAAATATTTTTCAAATTCCAGCCATTTGTTACATATTTTTTACTCTCTTTTCAGTTCCAACTTCCAACTGAACGCTCTGAATATGAATGAAGACCGTAATACCTCATTTCTCTCAACATTCGAGCCATACTCTGATGATAAAGAAAATATCCCTCCTGATTCACATCTAATAAGAAGGAAACTGAACACAATTCGACCAAAACCATGGGATTCGGATAGAAATAAAACGATTGACTATACTTGGACTTTGAAAGCGCCATCTCCTTCTCATCTTTCCTGCTTGTCAAAAAATGCTGCTAGTTTGCTCAATTCTTGCGATACCAATGACAGAGTAATGATTGGAAGGTTTCAACCACTTCACTTAAATCAAACGCCGTCACTTCTCGAGATAGTCTCCATCGAACAACCAGCTGAGGATGTATATAAAAACTTATGCATTATCCGCTACAATATCGAAACATTTGGCAACAGACGACAAGTGAGGTCTATGGTGAGAAATGAGGATTACAACAAATTAGCTCCAACACAACCGGATGTTCCAAAACTGGTGGTTTTTATGGGATTCGATTCAGACAAGCATCCAATCTTTCACCCTATCAACTTCCCATCCAATATTTCCCTTGAGGAAGCTAAACAGCTAAGTAGATTAATAAAAAAAAAAACACCTACTCAGTTGATCAGTATGGTTCGTATCGCAACGCTCTCGCAATTTGCTGTTGGAAGTGTAATCAGTTTTGAATCTCCTCAAATATCAACTCAGTTAACATTACCTAATGGAGATGTGGTGATGAATGCGCTACTGGTAAACTACAGATGTTTGCAATATGATGGTTTGATGATGGGAGTTCTATATATACCTGAAAAACACGCTAGCAACATCAAACAAATTGGAACAGGAGTCATACTTGTAAGAAATCGTGAAGTTAGTAGATTTGGTTATCATCGGCATGATATAATCACATTCACAGCATTACAAGCGATAGAAACGGCTCAAAACCTATCCAACAAACTTGATGATTCCAACCAGATGAAGTACTTTACTACAGATGAGGTTGTTGAGAACAAGGTCTTAGTGCTTTCAATGGGAGTGGGAAACACATCTTCTACATCTTTGAGAGAACCAACGCCCCCTGGTGAAAACTATATTCAAAAAGAGCATGTCAGACAAGACAACACAGTGAGTATTTTTTATTCAATGTAAACTAACTGATATAAGTAATACTTCCAATTAGATAATATTTATATATAAAGCAATTATTTTTTGTTTTGCTTTAGATAGAAGAGAGAGAATCAAAAACGCTTGATGAAAATTATGCTCAAGAAAAAACAAACTGAATAATATAACTTGGTGAGTTACTTCTCTTTACTATATAATGTTAACTAACCAATGTAAAAAGAACTATAATTCAAATTTATGTAATTATTTTACATTTTTGTTTAATCATCCTATACTAATACATAACTTTTGATTTTAGTTCATTACGGAATCAAAAGTACATAGAACAGAAGTCTTCCTTCCTAGTTATAACATCAGTACAACAATGACAACATTGTAAAGAAAAAGACTATCAACCATTGATTGTCATTACAAGTTGTAGTGCTTTGAATTACTTAGTATTTACTAACTCTAGCTATATTATACAAGAATATTTTGCTACTTATTATGTAATAAATGTATATAATCATATATTGATTCAATGTAGTCTCCTCATTCTTCTCTTCTCTCAAAATATCATATGAGTTCGAGTTATGTAAAAAAATTAATTATCAAAACTTGAATGTCATGCATTCAAAATGTATATGCCATAAGTTCAAATTAAGTAAAAAAATAATCAAAACTCAAATGCCACTCAAGTACCCCTCATTATGTAATCAGGTGTATAAACATATAATTTTCATTTTTGATCAATATATTTGTTCAATGTAGATATATCTCCTCTCTCTATGTAGATATAAATATAGCCATAAATATGTACATAACTAACCATATATACATGAATGTATAGAAAACTAAAAAATCTCTCTCCTCTCTCTCCTCTCTCATCTCCCATCTCTCCTCTCTCCTCTCTCCTCTCCCCTCTCTCTCAAGATACCATATGAGTTCGAGTTATGTAAAAAAGTTATCAAAACTTGAATGCCATACATTCAAAATCTATATGCCATATAAGTTCAAATTAAGTAAAAAACTAATCAAAACTCAAATGCCACTCAAATGCCACTCAAATGCCACTCAAGTACCCCTCAAGTAAAATACAATATAAACTCGGCGAATTCATCCAACGTCGTAACCCATTGCCTAAACTCCAAGGTCAGATCCACAAAAAAACACTTGGTAGGGAGATCTGCTCATATATTACTACTTGTAATTCCTTCGGGATGAAAAGAGTGTGATGAAGGAGGGTTATCTAGGTGAAATAGGCATGTATGAGTGGTTAAGGTTGAGGTGTAAAGTAGGGCTGAAGGGGTGTAGAAAGACGAAACCAGGAAAAAGGGAAAATCAAAAAATACAAAACTTCCGTTCTTTAAATTCACTATTATCATTTGAAATATAAAGTATTAAAATATTTAATACGTTATCAACCGCTAATCAAAAGCTGCTGTTTTTATTTGAAGAACTTTGCCATTTGGTGGTTATTACAGATTACCATCATCATTTGTTCTCGAAATGCTTTGAAATAATTTCTTTGCATGAAGTTTATCTAATAAAGTTTGTCTATTTTAGTTAAAAGTGATTGTTTATAAACAATGCTTCTTTCATCTTTTGTGTATCAATACTGGTAACAAAAATATGCAGCAAATGAAGAATAAAATTTTACTTCTGCGTCAAGATGAGACTATAATCCAGTCCAGGCAATAAAGTGTTGTTGCATAATATGATTGTCAATGTGTTGACTCTCCGCTACTGGAGCGATTGCTTTTGCTATAAATAACCAATGGATGCATGGTTGCCAATTAATCCCTCTCCAATTTTTCAATTACGTAAAATTGTTTGATTCAATAGAACAAATAATGTTTTTGACGCCGTAGGTTTGAATTGACAAATTTATTTTGCTCATCAACTATATATACATATACAGTACATAGGTATCAATAATAAAACAAGTGTCAGATGGAACTTCAAAAGAAACTGTCAAAAAAAAATGTGCCTTCGTAGTATTGATAAAGGCTTAGGTTGTTTGGTTATTCATTTATGTATAAAGTAAAGCTGAGCTGTAAATAAGATTATAATTTGTAAAACATTTAAATTTCATCGATTCTCTTGTGAAAATATGAAGCTATTTTGAGCAATTGCTGTTTTACTAGAGCACTTCACTTATCAGTAAACAGTTGAATGTGGTGACGAGTTAATATGCTCACACTGCTAAATGAGAGCAGCAAAGAACAAGAAACCACTACTACAGTATCATTGACAGTCTAACAGAAATTAATCGTCATCTTCATCTGGACAGAAATAATTGACGTATAAGAATCTGCAGTGTTTTGGATACTCGCAATCATTACTGTGGTGATACTGAATTGCAAATAAACAATACAGATCAACACCACACCTGCAATAATGGCTAGTAAAATGCCAGTATGCACCAGTTTCATCAAGTTCCAACGAATTATCGGAATCAATCTCTCTTTTTGTTCTGCCTAGCTCACTCCCATTAGATAAATCTGTAAGGTTAACAGGTTACTTACAATAATCACATGAAAGGAAATTATCAACTGCACAAAATTTTGAATAATAGTTGTACAAATTAGAAGTATAGTCTCACCTTGAGGGGCGATGATAACCATCCATTGGTAGCCACTGGTACACTCGTCTTGTACTTTCTGAGGTAGGAAACTAACATCTGTCAGCTTTCCGTCGTAGATCTTTGGTGTGAATTCAATTTCAGCGTCTTCGAATGCAAGTTCTGCACCATTTGACTCATGCAGGAACCCTTCTATATCATCATCAACTGTTTGGTTCCCTCCCACGGGGATGATGTAACAAATACCATTTGGTTTTCTTTTCATCACATGAATTCCCTAAAACAATAATTTCCTGTTTAGTTGCTGCCAGAGGCTCTATGGAGTGTTCGTCTGCTAGCATGAATGGGCAGCGTGTTCTTTCTTACTTTTCCAAGGTCATCAAAGTTGAAAGATCCAGTGCTGCTGTATGTAAAGATTTGGTGTCCACCTCGGCTGTACTCAATTCTCTCCTCCTCATCTTGTATCTGTAAACATGCAGTAATTAATAGTGTTCAGTCTCATACTAAAAGTTCATTATACAGTAATATATGCTATATGCAAGTAGCATACTGAGACCGTAGTAAACCGTCAAAATCCTTAGTACAACTCACCTTATCATCCTCTGATTTAACTTGTACTGTAGCCTTGACATCAACTTCTGTTGACTCTTGTTTAGTACCCTGACACTGTGAGCCAGTGTTACTGATAGCAACATAAATCAGAGATGCCACAGCTACAGTCAGCAGCAATGACAGCAGCAGCATAGACACACCAACTAACTTGGATTTGTGTGCTCCACTTTCCATCTGAAACATTGCATACTACATCAATCAAATTCCTCCTCGGACTTTTTGGAAGAAAACCTTTAGCAGATAAATTAGGTGATCGTTTTAAACGTTTTACATTTGCAAAAATTCACTTTTAATAATTTTCTAAACAGTGAAATTGAAAGTGAATCTTTGTGGGTTAGTTATCAGCTCACAATGCACAATTGTGTTTTTTGTAATTTGCAAGAGTGCTACCAAGTTACAAAGAATTATATAAAAAAAATCATTATGAATTCACTAATGCTTGTTTTTTTATTTATTTTGTAAACAATTTTTTTATTTTTAATTTCCATTTTCTTTCATTCAAATAATTTGTAACTCAAAACTGAGACCTATTATTGTCATTTATAACAAAGAAGAACCCAAAAAAGCAAGTTTTACATTTCCCATTTTGTCACAAATATGTTATGAAATTTTGAAAATTTCTGCGCAATAACTGTTCATGGTCGACCTAGCTTCTGCACAAAAAAAATGTCCCTAACTTTTATTGAATCACCTAATGTGAGTTTTTGTGTTCTTAGAAAAAAATGCAGTCAAGTTAGGATTTACTGCCTTTTTATCAGCATGAATTACCGAGAGCACAACTCTCCAAAGATTTTTTGACAAAAATTACCTGGATGAATTCAGTTAAAAACTCATAGTGTGATTCTTTTTAAATTAATCGGTGAAGTATTTCATTAATTGTAATATGTTAGTTATACTTTCCATAATCAGTTAATACTTTTATCTATATAAATAATATTTATATTTAATACGTTAACTCATCATAAAACTAAAAGACCAAGTTCAAAAATATTTAGCTTTTGCATAAAAGCGGCTATATAGATTTCGTTTGCATGCTAGCATGAAACTCTTGATAAAAGACTTGAGTTGTTGGAATCTTATTTCAAGCAAAATATTCTGAAATGTAATAGTTTGAGCATAGGTACTGTGAGCATTATCAGACCAAAAGTTGATTGAGTTTGTATGCAAAGACTCAGATTTAATTCTTTTTGTTATTTATTAAAATTTTTTATTAACTGATATAACAAAAGGGTACTAACCACTGAAGTCTGTGCTTTCTCGTCCATGTTTTCTGGTTCCCTCAAGAAACTATGGTTCTGTGCTGTTGCCCTTCTCCATTTTATACTCTTACCCAACCACATGACAACATTCTTTGTTCATTGCAGCTGGTAATTTTCCGTTGGCTGGTAGATTTATGTTCATGAGGAACTCTTCGTTAGCCATCAATCGCTAATCTTAAAAGATAATCCACTAGAAAAACATGTCATTAAAGTGGTTGCTGAGAAGGTTAAGTTTACTGATTAAAATTTTCCTGGTTCTTCTCTAGTAAATTTTCTGCAAAAGAGTCCCCATTTCTGTATTTCTATTTTTGCACAAAAAACCTTTGATACCTTTTGTAATAAGCAGTAAATTAGAGCAGCTATGCTCCTTTGGTTTTCTTACATTATGTTTTTATTCTATTCAACTTGCCTAAAGTTTCATGAGATCTTAGAGATTTTTTCAGGACTGATTCCAGTCAGGTCAGCTTTCACTAAGATGAACAGCAAAAAGCCTATAATATACATTTAAAACCATGTTATGGTTTTGTTCCATATCAGGTGAGAGTTTGGTTATTACATAAGCGATTTTAATGCCTTAAAAAATAAAGTAATTTTTTCAACTTTTTGCATTAACGTACTCCACATCTTTTACTTTATCAAAAGAGTGTACACTTCAACAAGGTTTATTTGCTATGGTTTTGTAATTGTGGACAGATAGAAAATTCCATGACTTTCAGGTTTTTTTTTGCGTCAAAATTCAATGAAATACGGGCTAGTTTTTCTTTTTTCTGTAGTATTTCGTTTGTCAACTTGTAGTAATTGCCGTAGAACTTGTTTGGGTGTATCATAAAAAATAAACTAAAACCAGCCATTTTCGAGCGTAACACACAGGACTGGCCTGCTACCAGTTACGGCGATTTTACAGTAATTTTATTTATAGAACACACCTAAACTGATATTACTAGTTCTTGTAGATATAAGATCAATGTAACTATTCATAATTACAACAGTTCATATTGAGTGATCTCTAGATGTCAGTTGATTTATAATGACTCATGCAACTTGATGACCTAACTTTGCAGTAGAAATCTTTATTTCGTAGGAAAAATTTATTATGAGAAAAAACCAGAAGTAAATAATCATTTTGAAAATTATTACACACTACTATCTATTTTGCTATTTACTATTTGCCATTTTGTAACAATGTTTGTTATCAGTTGATGCTATTTGCTTAGTTGAATAAGTGTTTTTTTTTACAAAAAAAAGTATAATAATAAAATGGTTCATTGAAACAACTTCAACTTATAACAATGATCATGCCTTTTCATTATAGTATAATTGTTTATTATAATTTTTTCTTAATTCACCATCCTCATTAAATGTGTCCAAAAACAATTTCAACATGCTTAAAGGCTTATCATTGTTTATTATTATTATTATTATTAGAAACTTGAGGCCTCATCACTCTTGCCTTGTCTTTGTAATTAACGTCCAAGGCCTCATTATTTGCAAAAAATGTTTATTCTAGGAGAATAAACTGTGTGCATTCGGGTAAAGAACGTCATAGGGTGGGCAACCCCCTCAACGATAAAACCACCATTCAGCATAGAGTTCCAAAAAACTGGATTTGTACTTGCCAAAAAACAAAAATTTTGCCTGTTTGGGCATGGGCGTTCTCAATCTAAGAATGCCTAGTTTGTCAAAGTCAGTTTGTCCAAAACCTGATATTGGTTGGTGTTTTGGTCATACAAGAACAACGGTGGGCAACGGAATATACACTTAAACCTTGATCTTGTGCATTTTGAAATGATTACTATTTTAGATCAAATTCTGTGCAATACTTTGGAAAATTTGAATTAATTTTCAAACGATCCGCCCATCTGCACTCAGCACTGCGTAGCTTGTTTATGCTGGCAGTTTTTGATAAACAAATGTTAAGTAAGTGCGACTCCTTGTGTATATATGAGGTTGAAAAATAAACTATTTTTTTTGTTTTTATAATCATAATTTCTCATGCTGCTGAAATTTTAATGGATTTTTTCATTTAAAAACTGCATTTTATTTGATTAGATATGAGTTTCAGTTAATTGGTGCTTTACAGCTCAGTGTACAAAGCCTTATTAACAAGTAATTTCATTGCCCTAAAAACAACTTTTTCTGGTTAATTGCTTCTTTGATCAACTTGATGCCGGATTCAAGTGTGTTTAATAAATCACAGTCTAGAAAAGATTTGATCTAGTTTGAAAAGTCATATTTATAGACTTATATGACGAATGGATACTTGTGTATGCTCATGCAGCTGTTATAACCACAAGGATTCTTTTATCTGCTACAATCAATCCAATAAATCAGATGTAATATTCATTACCCGCCTCAAAGCTTTTTGCTGCACCAGTAAAGCAACCTAAGTGGTTACAGCAGTCAACATTTTTCTTCAAACAAACAGCCAGTGCAGCTCAACCAATGATTATCACGCCGACGCGGTAAAAGGATTCGTCTTTGAATTTGAAAGAGTTCAATTACAGTTTTGGTAACAACTTTGCAACTAATTCACCAATCAGAAAAAAAAATTTTCTCCAAGCAGCCAATACAATTTTGCATCTGATTGTTGGTCAATAGTCCTTTGAAATTTGCTCTACCCACTAATAACTAGTCATAAATATTACACATATTTGATGCAACTGTGCAAACTCCCCCAAACAATTTAATAATTTTTTACAATTACAAATGAAGCACCAATGTCTTACCTACTCACTGACATATCGTTTTGCTGATTCAGTACAGTATTTCAAACTGATTAGAATTTATTTCCAAAAGGTTACTAGTAATTTTTGAGCGGTTTATAGATACGCAACAACGTAGCTCAAAAACATAATTCAGTAATTGCGGGTGCCATCATATACCACCCAATGTATCGGCCAAAGAAAATATAGGCTTTTTAGGCTATCATTTGCGGTAGATGCATTAAAAAACAAACCGCAATTGTTTTTATTAATTTTTTTGTTATTCAATTATAATTTAGGCATTTAAAAAATTGCTTATACTAACAATTTTTATACCATAGAGATAACGGTGTCTAGCTCTACAAGTGGGTATTAAACTTATTCACTGAAATTTAAGTTGAAAAATTGAGCTGCACTGCCTAAATAATGAAACCTGATAAGAAGAGCTAGTGGGAAAAAATTAGTTTTGAAGATGTTTATACATCTAGTGTCCTCAAAGAGGTTCAGCTATCCTTTCTCATCACTTACCCATAAATAAAAGGTGATTCTTTGACTTGAAACAAATCTGTAGGAGTTGTCTGGCCTGGTTAACTATGCCACTGCTCCGGATTAGCTTAAATTTCATGAGAAAGTGACGGTGCAGGAAGTTTAGTTGTGTCAATAAAGGTGGTGAGAAATTCTAAGCTATGACAGTTGAGACCCTCAAACATTTCGAAAACTGCTCGTTTCATTAAAAGTTACGCTGGACATTCAAAGAAACTTTTATCGGCTTTGTTTGTTTCATGTGCTTTGGAACGAATGTACTTCATCAGTTTAGTTTATTTCTGGCTGATATTACACTCATTGGTAGTTTAAAAAAAAAAAAACCAAGTTATCACTTGACTTTTAGTTGTTTTCAAACTTTTGTCCTGTTTTGCAGAAGCACTTCAAAAATCCTAAATTATATACAATCAAACTTTTTAAATAAAACTGTAAATCAAAAATAACTTTTCATTTTAAGTGTTGCATCAGTTTTTAGTATTTATTCCTTTAGAAATAATGGGGAAAAAAGATAGAAAATATACTTTCTAGTCAAAATTCAATTGCAGCTTTGTGTGTCGGAAAGCTATCAGAAATGTATTTAGTATATGTAATGCACAACATAAAAGCTCAATAAGTCAGACCGTTTTAGTTTTTAGCTGTAACTTGATCAATCACCAATCAAGATTAGTTTACTTGTAGCCTTTGATCCAAAGGTAAATTGAGGCAATTTTCCTTAACACAGAGACTAAAATCTACTCTAACGGCACAAGTTCTGAAAACTTGCAAATCAATGCAAACAGTAACAATTATCAGCTTGCTTGATGTAGTTTATTCATTGAAAGCAGTTAGTAATTGTATAAGTAGTTGTGGTTTGTTGTATTATGGTGAAGTTGACATTTGTGCAAAGTAACTTGGAGCCGACAGTCACTGCTATGCAAGTCTTTGAAGTTAACAATAATTGATTGGAACGGCGTACAATTAGAAAGTGTTTTTTTATGGCTGCCCGCTCATAATGTAGCTTCATTGTTCAGCTGCGCTCCACTGAGAGTAGTATGTCACCATTTGCTTTCCTTTCACTTATGTTTTATTAGCAAAGAAATGTTTATTTTTGTATCAAGAAGTTTTGTCATGAGACATACTTGTACAATGTTGTAAACTTGAAAGTATTTGGTGTTGCTTATAACTAGTTTGACTATGTTGATTGTAACTCTAAATTAACATAACCACAGATTTGAATCACTCCCTAAAGTTGTGAAATTGCTTTTAGTGAGCAGTTGTTAGTTTTGCTTTTTAGCAAAAGTTTCTTTCGTCATTTAAGTATTACAATTGAAAACTTAAACGTTTCGCAAGCTTGCATTATTTGGCTGGTAAAACGATCGCTGTTTATCTGACCTTGTCAAAGTACAGAGTAAAACGTTGTTATTGAGTTGCTACGGATAAATGCACAAGGTGAATATTAAACTCTATAATTACCTTACACAAGACCATCAACTAACCAACTATCAGATAAATTGATGGCAGACGCTGAATAAGTGGTTACGTTAGGTTTATGATAATTGTTTAGCTGTACGGCCGTTTCAATATTCATGGTTGAAACTATTATCATTGCTTTTAAAGAATATTAATAATAATAATAACAATAATAATTACAATTTAGGAACCGGTAGCAATTAAAAAATTCAAATTCAAAAAGGTACTACTGATAAACACAAATAATTGGTAACAAAAAAGTTTTAGATCAAACTAAACACGATGTATTAGGCTCATTGTGTGTATTCTCTTAGTTGAATTACTTATTCCGATTACGTCTGTTCATAGACCTTTGGTTACTTTTACTTTGTAGCTGATACCTGGCCATATTTTGGTGTGGCCACTAAATACGCATCACACTGTATGATTAAACTTGCTCAATCGACTTGGTGTGCCCCATTAAACTCTCCCAGGTTTTTGCATTTGCTCTTCAACTCATTGTGACCTCATTTTGCAAATTTTTCCAGGTTTGCAGGTGCTTATCTGCACCAGATGCAATTAGTACATATTAACGGGCAGACAGTTGCCTTCAACTGGATGTAGAACTTCTAATGTGGTAGTAAAATTAGCTGGGTATGCCCATGAAATATTTTTATAACATTAAATATACATTAAGTCTAATTTATGTGTGTGATTGCTAGGGTAAGCTTCTTTGTTCAGATGCTTCATCTTAACTTTATTGCATCATCATGGTGGTGCAGAGGAACTAAATAGCTGATTGGACAAAGTGTAAGGTAAAAATAATTTATAACCTATAGTATGTAGTTGTTATGTTGCTCTTCAGGCCGTAATATAAATGGCGGAAAAAAACTGGAAAATCAGCATCACCAGATAAAGCAGTTAATTGGCTTTTCTTGACAGCTTCAAAGTGTAACAACTTAGACAGAGCTAACAAAAAGTTAGCTTTTACTTTATACAAAACTTTTAGGTCTTTGTGAACATATTAAGCAGCAAACTTAATTATGGGAAAATACTAGACAGCAGCGTCTTTGATTTTTATCATAATTTAGTAGAGTACTTTGTCGGTTTCGTCAGTCATGAAATTCTTGAGAATAAGTTTTTAACCACTTAAATCAGCGCCAAACATTTAAAAGTTTTGTGACAAAGTAAAAATCAAAAAGCGATCTGAACATAATGATAATAAAAACTCTAGTATTAAATAATCATTAATTATCAACAAATTTTTTACTCCATGTTGTCTAGTTTTAAAACGCCGGACTAATAATTTAACACAAATTTTCCCATAATGCTTAACCAAATACTGTAAGTGTTTATGTATCTATATGACCACAAAAAACGCCCTTTAATAGCAAGTTAATGAAGTACTTACCACACAAAACAACATTAATACAACTTATGGGGGAATATTTCAATTCCCCTCCAGAAGAATATTGCCACATGGATTGTTGTGATCAAAAACACTTTGTCTGTTTAAGTGTAATAAACAGCATTTTGTGTTTTTTTGCTCTTCCCTTATGACAGTTAAACATTCCTGCTTCAAAAGGTCTTCTAAGATCACTTAATGAAGAGATGCTATGAACTACCTGTTTGGCCATGTCGTAATCAAACCCGAACCTTTGGATGAATGCTTCAACCAATTGGCCACATATGCTCTCTGTATTATGTGGTACTTACACTCGCTGATACACTGGTATTAAAAATTAAATTAGGCAAAGATTGAATTTTGTTTTCTGTGCGTGATTGGTTGGTTTTACAAGTTGATCTGATAAAAGCCAAATTGCCTAATTGCTAACCAATCTGATTTCAGTTTTCAAAGTTGTATACTTTAGTAAATAGTTCAACCAGCTAATCACTTGGTTGATTGTACACAAGTAGAAAAATATGAGCAGTTCAAGCCACCTGGGTTTTTATTGGGGGGTGCAAACCAAGAGGTTCCCTCGACATCAGTATTTATTTTATGACTTATCAGTGTAAATGAATGAAGACAGCTGCGCTATTGTTGCTTTTGTCAGTTATCTATATCTTTTCCTACCTTTGGCACATGAAATTTTTCCTCACCTGAATTTTTTAGTATACGATGAGCAGACCTGGGCCAAAAATTGTGAAGACTTTTTATAGGATTAGGTAGCAGTTAGTCCTCAATATTTCCCCCTGTCGACACATGACCTTTTTATTGCTTTTTAGATCTTTTATCTTGGCACATGCTCCTCTCTATTATTTTTTAGTAATGTAGGAGTAGATCTCTGTCATGGAGTCTAAGGACAAGAAGGTGCTCTTGGTTTGAAGTACCTTTTTGTTGGCGCCAGTTACCATGAGAACCTGAAAGATAACTTTCTTGTTGCACCATGTGTGATCGGTGTTTTAATTTTTTTGTAATTGTTTGAATTAAGTATTTACTGTGCAGGATCGTTTATATTGAAATTTGTATAAAAATTTAGATCATGGGGTTGACTAGTTTATAAACATGGTATGGAGATTTATATTGAGGTTGGTATTGCGAGTTTTATTGTTGGATTAACATTGTATGGTTATCGGTATAGTTTTATTGCAAGAAATAAAATTTAAGCTATTCGTTTCCATTCATGTCCATGTACATATACATGTCCATATCTATTTATTTACATCTCACAAAAGCACTGTTGAGTTTGATATTTGTTTGTGCTTTTGTCAGAACCACATATAAAATTGTAAGTTTTGTTTGATAACAAAGTATTTTTAGATTCATTAAGTGTAATATATTTATAATAGATGGAATATAAATATTATAAATCATATAAAGATTTGTACCAAACATTTTTAAATTGTATACAAACAAAATAACTAATAGTTGTACAATTTTAAAAACATTAGTTGGGTAGGTAGTATGGATAACAAATGTTTTTTGGTAGCAGTGTGATCGCAAAATGAACAGTTCAATTTTACAAAGTTTTTAACTTTTTTTATTTACTTCAGTGTTTCGGTGTGGTTTGAAATTATTTCTGCTAGTAAACTCTTTAGAGCACAATCACATTTGTACCGCTTGAAATCATCACAGTTGTTTTTACCGACCTTTTGTCTACGCATCTCACATTGATGACGTTTCACATTAGATTTTGTATTGAATACTATAGAGCAGGACATACAACTGTAGCTTCTCTCACCTACCAAGAAAAAATGTAGGGTAATATATGGATGAAAGATGTAATAAAGGAAAAGCTGTTATGATAGTTCATGAAATATTTGTGAGAGATAATTGAATAGGAATAATACTAATGGGTGAATATAGTAAATTATTGGCTTAGAAACTTCAAAAATGACTAGTTTTGAGCAGGGGATGAATTTTTGTGATTTATTAGTTGGCAAGCTATGAACAAACACTTTAAAATTTGTAAGTTTACAAGTTTGCATTTGTTTCACTACGAAGTGATGTTTACCAACTTTTGAGTTTCATGTTTACAATGTTAAAGTTTCAAGTTCCGATTTTAGATTTATTATGAGTTTGAAAATTATATTCCACCTCATTTATGCAGTCAGCATGCTCAAAACCTTTTTCTCTTTTCATTTCCATTTGTCAAATGCAACGCAGTTGCAATTGAGATTAATCCTTGATGTTCAAGTATCATCTATTATTTTTCCTTTCAGCTTCAGTCTTTTGTCGACAACACCAAGGATTTTATCGACTTGTGTGCAAACCAGAAAAAAACAATTAGTAAATAATAATAAATACTAAAGCAAAATGGTGATAATAATTAATTAATTAATACGTTTTAGCTAACCTACTTGTGAATCGTAATAACAAATTGAAGGAGTACACATTTACAACATGAGATACATAAGCACAATTAATAATAAATAACTAAAACCCGATTGTTAGCTCTCTGGCAAGGAGACAATTTTGTCAATGTCAAAAACTGTGATCTTGAGAGCAAACAGATTAGGCTCAATGGGCATAAAATTATCTAGGAAAGATAAGTTTATGACTAGGAGAACCTCTCCACAGTGCAACTAGTTGAGTTTTTCAACTAGTGTTAAATGATTATTTATTATTTCTTTCCTTATCACTGAGAATTCTCCAAGTAGTTGTAGTAGATGTTGGTCCTTTAGTCGCTGTTCTTGGAGTGGATGCTTTCTGTGTCAAAACAGTGGCTCTTAAATAGCTAAAGTTGCCCTGAAAACCAATGAAGAGTTTCGCTCGAAAAATACTTTATAGCTTTATAGCAATGTGTATTGTGTTGTATCTTATACTTACTTGTATTCTTGGGATAAGAATAAATGCATTTTGCTCTAAAGCTCTGAGTGATGCGTCTGAGCCGAGAGCTCTATACTAGTTGTGGAGCAGAGAACACTCCTTCACATCCAATTTGGTGTTATACCGACCAGGTATTGCCTCTAGGAGAGAGGTAATTGGTGGAAGCAGGCCATCGAAATGCTACCGACCTTATGTGCTAATGAATGAGGAGTTTGGCAGGTGACAGTGCTCAGTTAGTGGATTAAAAGCCCCCTGAAAATCCACTACAGTACCACTTTCATACCACTGCAATGGAGTGGCCATACTATGTAAAGTCTATAACAAAATATTGGTTATCAGCGGTGCTATTTTAATCGTTTCTTGAACACTTTGCAAATTGAGAGTTATCTTCTGAAGGACTTGTTCAATAATATACAAAATTTCAGTAAATAATTATGGCATTCCAAATTAATGTTCTGTTTCATACACATCGAATTGGATTAAGAACACCTATTACTTTTCTCATTTCTTTGATTAACTCAGTATAAATACTCTCATTATATCTATTAAAAGGACAAACAAAATGTTGATATTCCAAGTTATTACATTATGCTTTAAGTAGCCTAAGGAACAATGATGACCAACTACTTTTAATAACATTTTCAGCAAAGTAAAGTGGCTTGGATTCATTTATTTCTATTGAAACTATTACGTTCAATGCAATAAATAGAGTTTTGCAGGTTTTACTTTGACAGCAACGCACATGAAATAGTTTTTGTTCCAAAAAAACAAACCATTCTTGAGGTAATGCTTCAATCATTTTTTAATATATATGGAATAATCCTACAACTTGCTGCCGTATATTACTTTAGATGAGCAGTTAACATGCAAATACTTTAACTTTGGTGATATCCATTGCCATAATTTCAACAGGGAGCTACCATGGATAAGGTTATTAAATAGGTTTTCAGATACTTTTTGCTTATAAAATGTCAAAGAACTACTTATGTTAGATTATAGACTATTATGATACTTTCACATGTGCGTTTAAGGTCAAGTTCAGAGTTCTATAGCTGTTAAAACCATGATTTTCCAGCAGCTTTAAACTAAACAAACAAAAAACTTTAATTTTTTTAAATTTTCTCGGGGTAACTTAAATGGTGTAGTCGAATGTCACTTTAAGTGATTCACATGCATGAGGCTAGTTATAGTTTGCAATTGGTATCAACAGTATGACAGCTAAGAGAGACAATGAGAGTTAACCATTTAAATGATAACTAAAGTTATTTTTGTTCTTTGCAAATGTGAAGTGAACTTTTACGATCTCTAACAGTGTGCATCTACTTACCAATTGTTCTGGCATCAAACTTAGTATCCAGAACAGTAGCTTTTGACCATACCAAACACCCCGACCATACATATGCATGGTACCCCGACTTTAGATAGGCATGCTGGGCCGACAGCAAGATGACTGCAGTAGATTAAGAATCCAAAATAGCCTCAGAGGACTCAGAAGATCAGATCCACTTAATACTCACCTATATATCTGAGGGAGTTGATTGGTGACAGTGTTTAGTTAGTGGGATAGTTAGAAGGCTCTCAAAGTACACTACAAATGTTGTTGGTAACATTTGTAATAATTTTATTAATTATATAATATATTAAACTGTAGAATACATAGAAATCATTATAGATATACGTAATGAGATACATTTCGCACATCAGGTTGGTAATTATTCTTTTTACTGACGCCATATTGAATTTAAGTAAACAAGATTCACTTGTATTTCTAATTCAGGCTTGTAATATGTTGTTACCATATAATTTTAAACTAGTTTGCTGCTAATTGGGCAGAATTTTTTTTATCAACAGCATAATGACACTTTTTTTTACATAATTTGGTCATAGTCAGGTCTCACTCTATGATGTAATTCTATAAAAATCTGGCCACTTCAAACAGCTTGGTGTACCTGGGTAATTAGTTTTTTACTGACCTTTCAATATAACTTTATTTTGAAAGGTTTTTTACTGTTCATGCTAAAAAAATTGGTGCTATCGAAAATTTCTTTTGCCAGGCAGATTTTTACCCATAACAAGGTACTATTTATTATGTAGAAATTATTTTGTTTAACTTCAGGTAATAGCTCTAAGCAACTGTGAGACAACCTTTGGTGAGTCATCTCTTGTTTTCAACTTTGAGTTCGTTGCCATGACAATTGGCTTTATGGTTGTTCATCTAGCAGATTATAGCGGCACTGTTTGCAAAAGAATTTTGAAATTGTTCATAAATAGCAGTGAATGATAACGATCCGTGGTGCTGTTGTTGGTCTGTTCCGTAATATCTGGTTATGAAAGATAAAGATGTTGTGTAATGCAGTAGACTTGACAATGTATAAATAATATAAAACTAGAAACAAGTCACAGTCGATTCTCCAGATAACTTCTCCGAAATAGCTCTCAAACAATTTCTGACAAAAGTCACATAAGCTGAGCTTTTTATAGACTCAAAGGAAAAGAAATTTTGATGGAGATTAATGTAATGTCCAGTCAACCGAAATGCAATAAAATAAATTTTCCACCATATATCATACCACAGATCAAATACACTAATCAATTTTTCGTTACCAAGAGCATGTGAGAGGTTTGCAGATCTATCCAGACTGCAAAAGTAGGTATCGCAAAACCTTGAAAGTTGATTACAGAAAATGAATGGTACCAAAAATCAAAAACAGCTATGATGCTTGAAGAAACAAACCTTGCTGGGTCTAAGCAACACTGGCAGCCATTAGCAGCGTGATGTTATGTCACACTGGCAGCCATTAGCAGTGTGTTGTTATGTCACACTGGCAGCCATTAGCAGCGTGGTGTTATGTCACACTGGCAGCCATTAGCAGTGTGTTGTTATGTCTCACTGGCAGCCATTAGCAGTGTGTTACTATGTCATAGTTAGCTTGTAGTTAACTAAAAAGAGGGAAACACAACTGATCTTTTCTGCTCTCTTATTATAAATGTCTAGCTTAGTTGCAAGTGGCTAAAGTGACATGCCATTCTCAACATACAAGATTCAGCTAGTTAGGTACTGTGGCAACTAACACAAAAGTTGTTAGCAGAAACTGGACCAATTATCATAGAATCTCTGTACCTGGAGCAGCCTGTGTTTTCTCTTGCTGCTATAAATTGCAGGCAGTGCAAAAATTGCTCACTCTGAATATGTGCTACGAAAGTATCCAATCAACTTTTTGTCATGTCATTTCTGTATCACAGCTTTGATGACTTTTGTTGGTAATTAGTTTGTACTAAGCTCATTACAATACAGCCTTTATCGAATATATAAATGACCTATTTGTTCCCATGCCAGGATATATACGAGGTTAGTTAGGTCCTACGATGTCCTATTCTCTGCCAGTAAAGCTCTACGTGTCAAATATTTCATCCTACAATTAGCTGAGTTGTACGAATGTTTACGGAGGGTGTGCCAAGTTCACAGCCATCAAAATTTACCGCATTAATTAATTGCAGACAACACCAAAAAAGTGTTGCAAAGCAAAACAATGTTAGAAGTATAAAATGGCATTCGTCAATTTGTAATGTGATTTTACATATCTCATTGTAATAGAAAAACTAACCCATAATGTTTTAAAAGAAGACACACTGGTTCAAAGTAAACATTTAAAAGCCGCACCACAACTAAAGTATGGTTTGTGCCTTTGTGCATAGTTTATGGCTGAGGATTTTCATTTAGTATATTTTTATACCTAATAAATAGCTCAGTTCATAAGCTTTCAGCCAATTAATATTACTTAATACTAATATATGTGACCACAAGCTATGAGCAAACTCTACACTAATGCTGTATTTATTTCTTGTTGATTCCGCTCTGTTTACCCAAAGTCCATTATTATGATTAATGGAAGGGGAACTTTTTTATACCCGCAGTTCTTCCTCTTTGAGATCTGAAGGAAAAAAACATTTATGGTGAAACTGTTTATTTTCAAAAAAGCTTTTGTTAGGTTGCAAGTAAACTGCGCTGTCAAAATCATATGATTGTCTGCTTATATACACACTACCTTAGTTAGCGTCAGCATTTTTGCTCATTTTTTAGCTGAGCAAACTTTTGAGCAACTGTTTGATAAAAGATTATAATTTTTGCGTTGTTTGTGTTGTCAATCAGTTTTTTAGCAATCCAGATACACATTTTTCACAAAGTTATTATACATAGTAAATAATACAGCAGCTTGGTTTGTATTATTAATTGGTGGCAATCCAATTTGTCCAAAACTTTAGTTATGTTAGGTTTTGCCTCTACTAGTATACTTAGAAGTTTATTTTTTGCCTGCAGGCTAGAACCAAAATTCTACTTATCCGCTGCATATCCAGTCTTTAAATCAATGAAATATAGAGCCATAGAAAACTTGCAAACATAGCTCAACTTCCAAACAAGAGACTAAACTAAACTAAATACATTGCCTTTGTGAAACTGAAAAATTTGTCGAGTTAACAAGTTTGGCACGGCATTTTGATTTCATTTTTGATTTGCAAAACTTTGTACATTTTTGCATAGTTCACGTCAACATAAGTTAAAAATTGAAAAAAAACTTTCCTATGCACAATTGCTTTTTTAACTTGGATTTATTTACTCACAGTAAAGCATAGGTTCTGTTGTAGTGTTGGAAAAATGTTTGCTGGAGTTGCGTTCTCATTAAGAGTTGACCCACTTTGAAGCATAAGTAGAATTCATGACTTCACATTTACTGGATAGCATAAAAATGTCCTTCATAAATCTGTTTCTAAATTTGTGTAAACTGACACTTTTAAATTCATTTGATAAAATATCAACGTAGTGTGTGCTGATTGACCTAATTAGCCTCAGGGAAGTACATTTGAACTTTATTCCTGATGCTCATCGACTTTTACAAAATTGCAAGTGCAATGGCTAAACCTAATTACAAAACATCAAATTCTTATTTGCAGGTTCACTAAAAGCAGTGTACCATCTTGTGCATAGGAAACCAACATTGAATGTTTTCAGTATGTTGTAAAATATTCGACTCAACTTTACTGACCTTAACAATGTTAAAGTATGACATTACACCATTCAGCTGTTGCGATTTGATGTACCCTGTTATTTTTTTAGCACTATATTATGTCACAGTTATTTATGATGTTATACTGCATGGAAGTTGCAAGGTCAAACATCATTGCTAAAATACAAGTCATAAATTTGAATGACTTTGAGGATAGGTTTTAATGGCACGACTGGTGATAAATCTTTAAGATTTATCTGCTCCTACATAGGAACACAACTCCCCGATACATGTAATAGGTGTGATGTCACTAATCATGATGCGTTTCTATATTACTGTAGGAGTCGTCCGGCGCTCTGAGAGTTTTGGAGTTTATCAAAATATATAGCAATGTGTCTGCTGCTGCATTTATGTTGATACACAATGGCTCCATGTAAATGGCAATGAAAAAGTACTTGGATACAATCTCAGGTAAACGGCCTCAACTGTGCAATGAAAACTTTGGTCGAAGAGATTAATTGTCAGACCTACCTTCAATGTCACAATCACTGGAGTCTGCTCGTTTGTAGTTTACAGCTGATAGGAATGTTAACACACTTTACTGTCCAAGTACAAATATTTGTTAACACATCAGCGGATGCAACCATAAAAAGTTCACTTTGCTTCAAATCTGTAACTTATTTATGTGATGTATCTAATATTTTTTTACATGCTCTTGTTGAAAGATAAAAAATTAAACGGTAATGGGTTTAGACATTTATGACAAACAGCTTTTTTGTTCAAAGGAAACAACTGCATGGTGGTAGCTAGAAATAGAGCTTGTGTACCAGCTCAAATACGGTTAATGCAACATGAATAGTCCGGCTGTTGATTGAGCTTTTGCGATTAATTCACTGAAAGATAATCTAGCAAAAACGATTACTCTGAGATTGAAGGAAGAGTCAGGTTATGAAGTTGAATAATGAGCTTTTTAACCATTTTTATCCAAGTAGGAGGTGACAAGTTTACATCAAAGCAGGAAAATACTCTTTGAAATTTATGATAATGACAAGTTTACATGCAGTTGGAGTGTTTTTTTTTGTATCCACCCTGCCACTGCAATTTCCATCCTTCCAAATTCCCAACTCTTGAGCCTTTATGGAGTCCTCCTCTAGAAAGTTGAGTCTATCTTTAAGAAATCAAAGCCACTGCTAGAGTTTTCACACAAGAGTTAGCGTGAATGTGAGTGTTATAATTGAACAGGTTTATATATAGAACCATAGGTTGGCAACACTTACTAGTATAAAGTAATTAACATCTGTGAGAATTGAAGAGGTCGATAGAGCCGGCTCTGAAAAAACATTTCGTGTCCCTAAGAATGATGACCTTGACCTGATCTAGCATTATGTAATATATCGGCATTACAAGATTGATATGAAATGTTTAAGTATAAACATACTAGTATAACAGTGAGCTGTGACAGTTTTTCTCAAACCTCATTTGGTCCGGGAAACAGCTTGCGAAAATCGGTAGCACTATCAAGTACATATAAAATGTTGATTAGGTGTTGTTGTAATAAACAGTAATAATTGTCATTGAAACATATAAAAATATATTAAAAGTAAAGTTGAAATATTTGTCTCAAGATGCCAACAGCATATTTTGTGTTGTAAAAAAAACTTTATACTTCAATTACTCAAGAAGTTCATGATTATTTACAAACTTTTCACCGGAAACCACTTATACATTATAATTATGACGAAAGCAACTATTTTAGCGGAGTTGTCTTCTTTTAGAAAGATAGTTGTATTACCCAAGTCATTTGGCCCTGGAAACTCTCCAAACTGCTTACGTTTGCACTCATACCAGCGCAAGCCCCATCGATTACACTTTAGAGTTGTCTGTCTTTGGAAAGGCACACAGTCTCTTTTTTGCATCCGCAACCTTCTCAAACACCCCTAAATCTCTTCTAAGGCGACATCTACCTTCATCCTAGAGCTAATGCTTTCACACAAGCAATATTGGTATCAGTTGAGATAATTGGAGTTGTTTGCTCTTAGAAAGGTAACCCAATACAACATATGCCAGCCTCTCCTGTTTTTGAGCCCCGCCCTTTCCCTACTCTCGAACCCCACCTTCATCATCTCACGGCTATTCCCATGGCTGAATATTTTACATATCAATAATCAATTTGAAAGAAAGTGACACGCTATTACATGATGAGCAGTAATATATAATCACAGACTGTTTGCGGGAGAATTATGTTCTTCAGTGACACACATTGCCTGCTCAGTAGTGCATAAAGGCTAAGTACTTTGTGAAACGTGTGTTAAACTATGTGATCAGTTGTGTTGGATGGTGCCCTGGTCACACGAGACCGAATTTCTGACGAAACTATAACGAAACTATTTTTTTCAGGCCCAGCGAATTCGTTGCTCAGCAAACCGAGCAAATAATTCAGTTTCGTCGTGATCAAGCAATGCTAGGTTTGGGAAAATCTTCGGTTGCGATGCTTGCATGTGATTGGACCATTCGACCAGATAAGCTCGTTAATAGGTTTATTTTCTATGTTCTGTTATTGGCTGGTCTCCAATGTCAGGGTCATTCACAACGAACGCATGGTTTCCATAGTAGTAGCACATTTGTTTTTTGAATAAATAATTATTTATTATATTATATTCATAATGAGTTTTAAATAAATGAAAGATCATAATAATAATAAAATATAATCAAACAATTGGAATAGTACTGGCTGGTCAAACTTAGCTATTTATTAAAATAATCTATTCCAAACATCAAAAATAATAATAATTCTTCCATGCTTTTACATCACGCAGTAAAGTATGAGTAGGCCCGCGCACAAAACACAATCCTCTGTCATTGGATGAAACTAGTGATCGCTAGGCATAACGAACTAATTATAGTTCTCGTGTGACCAGTACAACGAAACTAATATCGTCGCACCTCGGCGATGTTCTAAAATAGTTTCGTTATAGTTTCCTTTATCAGTCTCGTGTGACCAGGGCTTAAGAAATATTAAGGTTTGCTACATCTTTTAGCTATACGCATGACTGCCCTTATCAGCACTGTTTGCTTCACTGATCGCGATGAGAGAGAAATATCCAAATGAATTTATTATATTCAAACTTTTATACTTTTTCACAAAACAAATTGGTTTTGACAACTAGAAATTTGTTTTGTAAAGAAAGTTTTTTCCTGAAAACAAAAACATAAAATCAGTTTAAAAAAGCTTAACAAGTTTTAAACCGGTGTTATTTGGAATTGTGGCAATTCAATTGTTTTTCATTTAATTAGCCCTGATCTGGTTTTACATAAATACCATATAAGTAAGGCTAGGTTTACACTAGCGTCCTATGAAACACGGTAAAACATTGTCACAGCTGCGGTTCGGTACTGGTAGCATTGAAGCTCCTGTTTGCATTGCGCATTAGTTGCGTATCCGTATTAAAGCACCTTGGGCCCTGTTTCAGCTTTTGTTACGTGTTGGTGCGAACCTATCTGAACAGCTGGAATTTTCGCTACAAATTTCAGTGTTCACATCTGTACAGAGTTTGCATTTACGCTATGGTGCGCACTTACGCTATGGTGCGCACTTACGCTATGGTGCGCACTTACGCTATGGTGCGCACTTACGCTATGGTGCGCACTTACGCTATGGTGCGCACTTACGCTATGGTGCGCACTTACGCTATGGTGCGCACTTACGCTATGGTGCGCACTTACGCTATGGTGCGCACCAGTGTAATCAGGGCCGAAAGTGTGATATCTAGAAAAGACATATATTTTTTGTTTTCAAAATTTTGACACCTAAGTTGTATTAAGTATTATCCTGATAAACTGCTAACTAAGTAATGATGTTTATTAACCCACTTCCTGTAGGAGTTAGTTTGTTGCACAGCCAGCGAATTGTACGTGTTAATTACTATAGCTAGTATATTACACAGATGATGCAATAAATTGAATGATGTATTTGCTGAAAGTATAACCTAACAGTGTTAGTGCGCCCCACCTGCAAGTGAAAAACTCTCGTTTTCGGGATTTAATTTCGGATAAATCAGATTTTAGTGACTGGCGAGCTGAAAATAGAAAAAAAAAACGCTTTGAATCTTCAGGAACAGAATATTTTAACCAGGATTAGGATCAACTTTAAATAAAAACTTCAAATAAAATTTAAATACCCTCAAACCTAAGCTATAAAACCAAAATATAATATTAAATACCACTTTTATATGTTTACTACTCAGTTAAAGTTCGAGAGCGATAACAAATGCCGTAATTTCTTAGTACACCCATTTACAACCTGGACCATATTAAGTCCTTATCACCACAAAAATATCTGGAAACTGATGGTCCAGTTGATTTATGTAAGAACATGGTTACATAAGAAGTAGCTAAAAAGTCAACAAAATTTGTGAAACTTCCAAATGATCGCCTTCCGGTTTTTTTTTATAACTATTTTCATATATTGCAAAAAAATGAGACATAATAAAAATGTCTACATTCAAGTGTGTTTGCAAGTTTGAATTGCTCCTTCACTTACACTGATATTAAGATATAAGTTCAAACACTTAGTTAAAAATGTTTAAATTCAAATAAAAATTCAAATAACTATAATTGAAAGCACTTAAATTCAAGTTTAAAATCAAATGCCCCAGTTTTCAAACCTTGAAAGTCGAATAAAAAGTTAAAACCTTCAAAATAAAAAACAAATTCTTAACAGTCAAGTAAAAAGTCAATTGCATTTGGTCCTATCCCTGATTTTAGCACGATACCTGAAATCAAAAAAGGCACAAGTTCAGGCAGTCTCGGAACACAGAAGTGCAGAGCTTGTCAGTAAACATAGAATCATATGTGCCTATAGTCAACAACTAAATTCATTTTTAAGATTTGCACTGATAAGTGATCAGCAGTATAAGTTTTATCCGAATGGAATACTGCTTTGGATTTGGCAAACACACAGAGTACATTCCACAGAGATATTGACCAATCAGAAGTAGCCACAGGCAGCTGTTAACTCCCTAAGCATAAGTGCATGGTGTGATAGAAATGTAGCCTATCAAACCAGAGTACTTTAGCTTTGGCTTCATATGATGGTGGCTAAGCGGGTGGGTACTCATATTCCCTTGAAATACTTATTCACCACAATTGTGCTAAAACTTATTTCTGAAGACCCCATCTGTTGCCTGATCCTCAAACTGCCAACATGAAGGTCGTCGTTGCTCTCTCCTTGCTCGTTGCTGTAATCAGCGCTGAACCTTTTTCCTGGTCTAGTTGTGGTGAGCTAGTTTTTATTGATAGCATTTATGGTTGTCAGCGGCTATTTCTATTATTGAATTTTTACTTTTCCATTTTTTTACCAATTACGTAACTGTTGCGTTTGAGTGTTTCTGTCTATAATTTACAGGATCCAGCTCCTATGTTACCATCAACAAGATCCAGATCTCACCATCCCCACTGACATTCCCTGGAAAAGTGAGCTACGAGGCTCAGATAGAGATCAAAAAGCCAATCAAGAATGCCAGGATGTCACTGAAGATCGTGCGAAACACATTTCTACTTGATGTAACTCTACCTTGCGTGAAGCAAATTGGCTCATGGTAAGTGAGTTACGTATTCATGGTGCAGTCTTTTTTGTAATGAATTAACAGTTTCTGACATCCTTTCAACTTTGCAGCCAGTACAACAAGATGTGCAGCTTTGTTAAAGACATGGTCAGGGAGAACTGGGGAGATATTGGTGCTAAAGTTGGCAACCAGATCCTTTCAAAGAACGTAAGTAATTAAATGTGGTAAAATTTTGAAAATATACTAGTTTTGTTTTCGTACATGTCCAATTATAAACACATAAATTAGTTTCGTTTATCAAATTAAATGTTTATCTCTGTCATTTGGCTGATATGTGTTATCTATTAAAATGTTTTACTGTTAAGTTGATATGGCTTTGGGTTTTACAAACAGCCAGGAGTAGCCAAGGTAGACTTGTGCGCCACTGGACTCCAGCCTCAGATAGTAAAGACTGCTGGCTCCTTAGACATTCCCGAACTACCTAGCATCCTCAAGTTCATCGCAGCGGTAAGCTGTCTCATTAGTGTTAAGTTTATTGCCTTCGTAAAGACTAGACTTGTTAAAACTATAAATTCATAATGCAATCTAACCTTCAGGGAGACTACACAGTTCGTCTGGAGTTCCACAACAACGATGATAACTCAGTTATTGCTTGTATGGAGGCCAAAGCAACCATGAAGAGAAAGAGTAGTGGAAGTATTTGGGGCAAGAGAAGCAGAGTCAACAGCGCCCCAGAAGTATACACATCATAATTCTTTAGACTATGTTGTGTTATATTAATAAATAATAGTCAATCCGTGAAGAATGGTGGTGGATATTTTAATGATGTCATGTTAGAAGTAGGAAACTTCTGATATAAATACAGTTGGTAACATTTCTACATTAGTCATTGCATCAGCTATTCATCATTTACAAAATTGATCTGATCAAGAGAATAGCTATCGTAACTCTAGTCTAGTGCTCTACTTATTACAGATAAAGGAATAATACAGCAATCGGTTTAATTTTAATTAATCATATTTAGTAACAGAAACTGACTGTGCAAAAAAATGTTCCATTGTCATTTCTTGTATTTTCTTCTGCTGCAACAGCGTATAAAGCAAATAAGTTTTTTATCTTATTCACGGTAGTTATTTTAAAAAAAGTAGTTTTTAACACAAAGTTAGTCAATATCAATTTTATGAAATCATTTCTGAATTTCATGACATGTATAAATTAAAAACTTCACATTCTGCTTATTTCCATTCAAATCAGTCTGTATTATTCAGTAAATATAACTATTCAAGTTTACTAGTTGAAAGACCAATAATGATGAAATTAATATATTTTATTATATTTTGGTAATTTTTTCCTCCTTGCACCAATGCAATGGTTTATTTGACCGGATGGGGTGCAGCTTTTACTGGAGTTATGTAATGAACCCTCCAGCTGTTTGTTCTCTATCAGATAAACTAGATAAGCTCTGAATTTTTTATTTATGAAGCGAGTATCTGGACTTTCACAACAGGTATGCTCATTATCAGCGGAAACCAACCGCAATGCTAATGTACCAAACTGGACGAAAGGTAGCCTTACATTTTTATACTCTGGGTAAAAAAATTACAAAATTGAACAAATTTTATTTTGAAACACAATAAAATACCACTGAAAGTTCCAATAAAACACCTCATGTTTGATTTGAAAAGAAAAAAAATGAAGAATTTTACATTTTTAATGCAAAACATGTTTTCAACAACCCCAAGGACTTGTTTGTAGTGAAAAATGTGCCAGTATTAATGAATCGCATAGGTTTGTCTACCTGCCCAATTATTCACCAACAACGAGCTAAAATGTCTTTATTCATTCAGTTTGACAAGAAACCCAATTGCTCTGCTGCTGTCAGCGGGGAAAAACCACAAAATAAACTACAACAAAAATCAACAGACGATAAACGTAATATTACAATCCATACATTTATTATTCACCATGATGATGTGTCAAGAATCCTACCAATAACGGTTAATGCAGTAATAGTAAAGGATTTGGAACTTGAGTTCTCAAGGACAGAAATGTTTTGTGTGTTTGATGTCATGACAAAAATTGTAGATAGGCAACCTAGGTATGTTTAGTTTTCAGTAAAAGAGGGCTGTTTCACGGTTACAGAGGATTGGAGCCAAATAGGAGCTATCCATGGGGCACAGCAACAGCTACTATGGTCTCTTCCACATAAACTCATTGCTCTTGATTGAGTAGATGAAGCTTGAGTATTCACGAGATAGAATAAAATAAATGCTGATTTTTATATCATTGCGAGGTAAAATTGGCGAAAGCAGCCTTTTGACAAACATTATTTTAACAAGTAAACCATAATATGCATGAATATTCTTATATTTTGTCCCTGAGATATTAAGTAAAAACAGCTGATTAATGTTGCTGGCTATGGCATTGTCCAAAAGCTACAAATATTATCAATAATATACCAGACATTTTAACTTGAAATTTTTAAGAGAGATTTCAGCCTATAACAAAACTTCAACTTTTCAATATTTTTGACTAATAGCAATTTTCTATTGCATTATACTGTAATCCTTCGCATTTTTTTACGACTGTTATGAATGCTCATCCTTAACGCTTTGTTATTTGGGATCGACTTTCACTCATGCTTCTTTTGATTTTCATCAGAGAATGAACCTTGCAGGAAAATTGAGCTTCCGTTAACACTTCTTGGCAATGACAATCTTTGGCCAAACGATCAAATATTTTGGCTATGAATTTGGTTTCCTGCGTTATTGAACGACATTTCAAGACATTATAACATGAAGAAACCTCTCAGAGTATAATTCGCTTAACTGTAAATAAACACATTTAAGGTTTTGTTTATTCAGCCGAGAGTATCATCCCGAAGACAAATTACGACATACTGTCAGTAGAAATGAGACAAAACTAATCCTAAGTTTGCCCATACTGTTTTATGTTTCCTCAGTCTATCAGTAGCTTACATACACTATTGGTTATCACATACAGTTGTTCATTCCCAAAAGTTATCTGCTATGGGATATTCATATAGCCTAAGAAACCTTCCCTTTTAGCTTAACTTTTAAACATGCTAGTTAGTTAGTTTGTTGGGGATCGACCAGCACCCTTTCAAATATTTTTTTTAACACCATAGTTATAGTACCAACTCATTTTATGCATAATTTGTTTGAACATTGAAGAATCAGCATGAATGCTCTGGTTTTGATTTCACTGCTAGTTTCAGTCATCAGTGTTAATTCTCGCTTTACATGGAAAAGTTGTGGTAAGAGTTAACGCATTGTATAGTATCTGTGGAAGTTTTATTTTTTACCAGTAGAACCCACTTTTCAAATTTTATTGCCAAAGTTGTTATGAGGTTGCATCGTATGTTACATAACCTTCAGATATAATTTGCTGCTCATTTCTTATATTGATAACCTAACTATTTTTAAATCGCTGATTTCTTGGAGCTTCCTTGTTGAATTTTGCAGAAATTTGCATTGAAGCTAAAAATTACAGAAATAACAGCTCTTGTAACATAAATCCAACGTAACAGAGGAAAAATTGAGCTGTTTTGTTTTAGTACGTAAATAAAACTACTTTCACAGGGGTTAGCGACTATGCTACCGTTAACAAGATACAAGTTTCACCCAACCTTCTGGTCTTACCTGGAACAGTCAAGTTTGATACAGACATAGAAATTAAAAATACAATTAAGAACGCTGTAATGTCAGTAAATATTACGCGGAACGGAGGGTCTGACATAGCTGTACCTTGTGTGAAACAATTTGGCTCTTGGTAAGTCAATATTTATAGTTTATGTAACCTTACCATTTAGTTTTTATTCTAAGTAACAACTTTGTTTCTATTTTAATTGCAGCCAATACAAAAACATGTGCAGCTTTTTTGAAGACATGGTTAAAGAAAACTGGGGAGATATTGGAACAGAGGTCGGCAATCAATTCTTTTCAAAAAATGTAAGTAGATACATGAAAAACTGTTTTTATAGAATATTTTATTTAAAAGTGAGACTGCTTAAACAAAACCAAAACATTTTATAGAAATTTTGGAAATGAATCGGGTCAACATGTTTTAAATTCTATCAAATGATATTTTGTGAATTTATCAGTGTAAAACAATGTAAACTGGTTATCATATTAAATAATATCTAACTTGTTTCATCACAGCTTGGTGTACCCAAGTCTAACTTTTGCGCCACTGGACTACAACCTCAAATTATTAGAGTTGGTGGTTCCATAAGCATTCCCACCTTGCCAAGCATTCTCCAACTGTTTTCAGTAAGTAGAATATTTATATGTTATGAATTACTTTTTTATGTTCAACCAAAATTACTATTGTGAGCTTAGTTCTTGCATAGTATAATTGTAATTGTTTCCAGGGGGACTATACAGTTCGACTGGAGATCAACAACAGTGATGACAATTCAGTAATAGCTTGCGTAGAGGCCAAGGCATCACTCCAAACAGGAACGGGTAGCGTTGTGGGGAAAAGAAGTGAGGAAAACTAACCCTCAGCTTTATCGAGACCGATTTTATCGCAAAAACTTCCAAAAAATACTTTGCTTGAAATATTTATTGCTTATTCGGCCAATTACGGAAAAACTGCTAAGATAATTGAGTGTAAGGAATAGCAGAATTTACATCAGGATTTTTTTTAAGAGTGTAAGTTTTTTAGTTTATTTTTATACCATTACATATTGCTGATCCCAGATTAGCAAAATTAGCTAATTTTTCAGTTAAGTATGTTGCGAAAATGTGTAAAAAAATAAACTTCCTGCTAGAATAAAGTCGTTTTAATTATGAGCGCAGGCTAAGTTTTTCCATAACTTTTGTTTTTTATTTGGCAATTTTCCCATGTAAATTCCTTTAAATTTTGGTGCGTATGGTAAAATTTAAACATCAGTACATTTTTGAGCTGAATAAACTTTAGCTGAAAAGTGCTGACTAATTGCAGTGCTTCATATTGTACCAATTTAGAATCATGAAGTTCCATAAGTGATGAACTCTATTTTCTTGATTGTGTCTGCATTGGTAAGAGTAGAACATAAGTAGTCACTCGTACTTCTGAACACCAAATGTCTTCAGTTTCTCACAGCTATTTTACCTAAAGAAGATGAATCCATATTTACAACATTTTGAAAAAAAACTTTGCTGAAATTGTTGTTACGGGTGTAAAATCGTATTCAATAAAAAATTAACAAATTGACAAGCGCTGCTAGCGCAATGATCATGTACATTTTTTGCCTAAAACAAAATTTCTAAGGTTGGTCTTTTGATATGGCTGTTTTAAGTCTGGTTTATATAACTTTCATTTACAAGCTTTGCCACTTGTAGTGATAAAGTCAAATCAACTTCTTATATATTCAATAGCGCAATCATAGTTTTCAAGCTGTTTCCCGAGCTAAATGATTTATGGGAAAAATGAATGCAATCTCCCTTGAACGCCAATTTGATTAAAACACTTTTAAGCTAAACTTCGAACAATCAACTAACGTCAGTTTTTAAACTTTGGCTCTTCGGTTGAGTGATTCTTTGCATTAACCAATTGTTAAGCTCTTACCAGAGAGCCATGCACAAGGTCATCACATGATTAATGTCACAAATCCACCAGATGTTGGTTCCCACCATGAGTGAGATAAAATATCAGCTACCGCTTTTTGACTCCGATCCTTAACGGCGAAGAGCAACATTAAAAATAAACTTTTTAGAAAGTGTCAGTTGAAAAGTGACATGGTACATTATAGTATTATTGTAGTAAGTGGTAAGTTTATGAATGAAATGGCAGTTATAATTTGTGATTGAACCATTAGAAATACCAATATACACGCTAGAAAAAAAAATGAATAGTTGAAGTATGTAAATAAATTTGACAATAATATCTGGCATTTTGACTAATCTAAAAGTTTCATATTAAATAATTTCCACCAGCAACAAAGCTAAACATAACATAAAGATTATGTAATAACTTGGAAAAATCTTTGCTTTATAAAATTTAGTTTATGAGAAAGCCGACAAATAATATTGACAAAGCTAGTCAATAGTAGTAGTAATACATTACTACTGCTGACAGTAGTAATGCATTACATCCTCAATGTTACATGAACTAATGTGCAGGAAGCAATCTTCTGTGAAGAGTTACTAATCAACAGTAATTATACTTACATCAACTTTTTTATAGTTTGTAGAAGTCAAAAATGGTGAAAAATTTATTTTGCGCAACAACACAGGTAAAGAATTTCTTGGGTTCTGGGGGAAGACAACTCCCAATTTCTTTAAATTAGGTTATTGTTTGTGTTATTCATTGCACAGAAGGCAATACCAGATGGGTAATGCTACCTAGAATACGAGCAGCAGCTGGCAGCAACCACTACGGAATATAGAAGTTGACTATTAATATAAGCAGCCAAAAAGTGACTAAGTTGAGTAAGGGTACTTTCGGATATCCTACGCATAGGGCTTAACGATGGGATTAAATGAGACCATTCGGAAACCCCAGCGTTGAGGGCAAGAAAAACATGACGGCAATTTGGGATCAACAATGGAAGTGATAAGCGAGGTAGGTAGTGTCGTTGAGGGCATAGACTTGTCTCCACCTAACCAACAATTTTGACGAGTCAACTTATTAATCAATGTTTCTCCCCGTTTCAACTCCTGACAATCCATTATAACGTATATAAAAATTACATCTGACGATAACATCATGGAAATTCATTTCTGTTTGTAAAGAAACTAAAGTGGGCTCGCTTTAGTTATACAGTTTTCACAGACGTAGATGGAATTAAAAAAGTCTGTGGTTTAAGCACAAACAACTTCCATTAAACGACAGTCATCGTTGACCCCTCAACCAGTGTTCAGCGAGTGCTCTACGCGTAGGGTATCCGAAAGCACCCTAAAATCGCCAATGCTTCGATGCCGAGTAAAGAAATTGAAAACTTTTGCTTTCATCCGATGGGTACTCTTTACAATTGTTGTACAGCCAAGACTTAAACACGGAATGCAACAGTTTCTCTAGCAGCATACAGCTAAAAGTTAGTCAACAATTATAAATGCATGACAGTATACTTGCCAGCATATTTCAAGACAAAAGTCCTTTTGCTGATGTCAGTTTATCTCTGTTGGCAAGAAATTTCAATATTTTTGTTTTTTATTTTGTAATGATGAACTACAATGAGATTATTGTGTTCAGGTATAAATACTGTCTTTGAAGTAGACATACTCTACACTGCAGTACCTGAGGCAGTACCTGAGGCAGCACCTGAGGCAGTACCTGAGGCAGTACCTGAGGCAGCACCTGAGGCAGTACCTGAGGCAGTACCTGAGGCAGCACCTGAGGCAGTACCTGAGGCCCTGTATTTACCAAGTTTTATGACATAGTATACATAATTGTTGATCGTACCCTTCAAATTTTTCACGGAAAGGGGGAGGACAACTCCCAAGTTTGTCCCTTTTTTTGAGGTAGTATCGGAATACGTTACTAGGAGATTAGGGGAGAAATGAACAGGACTCATGTAAGTTTTACCACTAAAAACCTCAAGAAGATGCGAAGAATTTTATTATTGCATAGCAACTGCAATTAAAGAAATCAACAAAAATGGTGCCAAGCACTAAGACGAATTATTTGGAGATGAGATGTTATCATGACAAAGAGCAGTAAGGATATAGATGAAGCATTTATTTTTCGAAACGAATAAATTTAGCAAAATTAAAAAAAGTTCATTAAACAATAATTTTGGGGTCAAATACACGAAATAAATTTTTTTTTAAATTGTAATCACAGATAAAGCACTTTAGTCCAACTAAAATACAATCTTGGTTAATAATAACAATTGAAAAACTTAAATATATTAATTGATTAATAGAAGCTCAATAGCTCGAGAGCCTGTTAAAAAATATAAAAAGTGTATTTTTTTCATTTTTTCTTAAAATATCAGTTAAACGAGTGAGGGAATATTCTACCCCTGCATTAGGTAATACTAAAACTTGGTCCAAAACATTGGAAATAATTCAACTAAATCTACACTGAGCATAGAATCAGCTTTTGCTAAGTAAAACCATGTTGAGCACTGAAGCCACAACCCCGAAGGCAGCGCTCTGTGTGGGGCTAAGCTGACCCCTCCACAGCACTTTGTACGGCAGCCAGTTGACAGCGTTGGCAAAATCACAGGAGTCTTTGACAATTGTCAGCTTCAACAGTTTTATCTTTTCATCGAGCAATCGGCTATCCCTGAGGGCACTACAAGCAGCAGCCAAGGCTTGATATTAGTCATATATATATGATCTCACTTGTTCAGTCGAGCTACTTGACACCATTATTACAGCTATGCAATATCTACGCATAACTGTTTTACAAAAAACCATATTCCACTAAATAATATCCAAGAATACCAACATGACAATTGACAATGTGCAACAAGATAAGGTGTTCAAGAGGAGTGAAAGTGCTTAACAGGAGTTGTGCTCCCCATGTATGAGAGGATTACTCCTAATACAGCAAACAACAATCTTTAGTAGTCGTCAAGAACATAAGAAGACTCCACTAACAAATCCAAAACTGGCCCACCAAACAAAAATTTACAGCCAATAAAAATCATGTCATAGCGCTTGCAACAGTTTCAATTTTTAACAGGAGTTGTGCTCTTTACGCACAAGAGCACAACTCCTAATACAAGATGCATAAAAAATTGACAAAGTTTGAAATGTATAACAAGTCACGACTCACAAATACAACCCAAGCCAGTTGCTGCTAGCAACAGCTAAACAACAGTATTACGATGCATTCATAGACATCTGATTTCTGGACCAGTAGGTACAAAACTAACCTGGATGTCTGAGCTGCACGAGCTTTGTTATTGGATAGAGCAACGTACTGTATCAGATTTCTAAAATACAACGAGAACAGTTTTATGGAATAGAAATATCTGTGTGCACAACAACATCGTAGATAAGTGAAATTAGAGAGCAGACAAGAGAAAACTAACCAATCATGAATGAAAATAAGCGCAGTTAATTATTTTCAACATTGCTGAAAGTGCTTATTGTAAAAAGACACGACCATTCAACTTTTTAAAGTACGAGAAAGCTTTACCCATTTTCAATAAATCAAGTGGATTTGAAAAGAGAATAGACACAAAATCCAATCGTGCCACAAAGCAGCTGAATGCCAGCAACAATGTGACTATGAACTGCGGTAACATTTGCTTGAAACTGATGCTTGATTTCGGACAATTTACGGACCTTAGTAATGTGCAGAAAAGGGAAATTGCCCATAGAGTTGTACTGCGACCAGACCATAGAGCTGCCTTGTCCTGAGGAAGTGCTCCAATCTGGCAGAAGAGTGCAATGTGTTCCACAGGGAAAAATAACTGAGATGCGAGGTTACTTAGCACCTGTAATACTCTGTGTATCATTGCGTCTCGCTACAACAATATAATGCAATAGTAAGAGTCACCAGAGAAACAAATAACTTGTTCCTAAATAGATATATAGACTGTGTACCAACCTCAGTACCGAGACCATAACTCAAAGTGGCTTGTAGCATAGGAATATCGTCGAGGAATCTTGTGAAAGCTCTTGTTCTACCAATGGCTGCACCAAACAGAGCAAGTCTAGCAGCTAATTTTGTTCCTTGGAGTCTGGCTGATAACAGATTGCAGGTAAAACCGAGAGTTCTCAATATTTTGTCTCTCCAAGGGGAAGACTTAAGGAGTAAAGCGAGCCTGTCCAACGATTCCATTGTTTAGCCTGGGTTCCCTCCAAGCACTTCTCTCTGAGATAAAAGTATTGTGAGAATAATAAGGAATGTTAGAAAAACATTATATGCTCAGCCAGAATATAATTGTGAAACAATCATTATGGCCAAATCTTTGTGGTTTGCTACAACAAATAATTGGCAACAACAGCATATATTTCCACGATTCAAAGTTTATTGCCGTTGGTTAAACCACGCCCACAGAGGCAGTTGCAGTCAGTGTGCTGTTAAGTGCAATTTAGCCGACTAGCATTGCAGACTGTTTTTATTATTATTTTCTTATGTTGTGGAATAAATATATGACAAAAATATCACAGAGTTGTTGGCTAGCTTGGGAAGCTGTGTGGTGACAAGGGATTTTCGTAGCACCTTGGCTAGAATTCAATAAATTATATTATTTATTATTAGTTAGTAATAAATAATAAAAAAGAACCGAGTGAATTTTTGTTAAAAAAATACTACCAATTGTTTTTCATTACTGCAATACTTAATTACCAGCAGCTAAGATTCATTCGTTTCAAATCGGTTGCATGGTTTCATAAATAACGGTGTGATAAACCACAGATGATCATAGTTAAATGTAAACACACACAAGCTAACGGTGTCATGCGATTACAATGGATAATTTTGAGCTTCCTGTTTCATTACGAATGCCTGGTTCTATCGCCTTTGGCGACATTAGCGTTTCTAATAGCAACAAACATCTGGCATTTGGCTTATTGCCAATTTTTCGCATTTCACGTGATAAGGCAACAATTAAACAGAAAATTGATCTGCGCACCAACATTAAAACTCATGATAGTTGCTGATTTTGTTCTGATAGTAACAAACTTATCTCTAACTTCAAAGCTGAAAGGTGTCCATTAACTTGCAGGTGGCAGCTCACAGAAGAAAGTGATGCACTGTTTAAATTATACAATATAACTCGCTGTACTACAGCATATAACCATTTATTGAACTAGATCCTAATTGGTTCACCCGCTAATAATTCAACCTAAGGGCTAAAAACATTCCTTTAAGAAATTGTCTACCAGTAAGAAGAAGCTAAAATTATTCTTTTGCGCATAATAAATACAGACTGAGTTATAACTATATTCAGCCTCCTTTCCGTACCAAATAATACATTTTAAGGCGACTTCCTTCAATATTCTTAGACATCTTCACATCGATTTTAGAAAAGCCCCAGCATAAGGACTTTCACAAAAATAAATTCGAGAAGACAATTTGGCATGAAAACAGCTCAACGCCGTTGGTATACAATATAGCTTATGAAAACGATGAAAAGGGAGCAAAAAGGAATAACACTGAAATGAGGTATAAAAGTGAGAAAAGTCCTGAAAATAGCAGAAGATGAGAAACAGCGGGAGCAACTGCAACGCTACATACATCTACTTATTGGCCTTAAAATGAAAGTCGTCAAGTGAAGCCTTTCAGCATTCGTTTTTGCCTATATAATGAAGGTTTTTGTAAATTATTCAGTACAAGTCTGAATGACTTGATTTATACCTCAACCCTATAGGAGTTGGGAAGGTGCATAGCGTGATAATTAAAGTTTCATAGAAGTTATAGCTTCACATTTGCAAAAGAATATTCCTGTCATGCAAAAGCACAAAAAATTTTTAACAACACAGTTATCACTTTTATAATTTACTCATTATTTTCATTTTAATGGCTATTATAGATAATTATTATAAGAAAGTAATAAATGGCTATCACTAACTAATATACTTAAAGATCACTATTATGATTTCACTACTTAGTATTTATAATAGAAGAAACCTGTTTGAATAAAAATAAATGCTTAGTAATAGTTGATAGTATTAACTCGCATAGACCATAATTCTAAGCATGTGATTGGTGATAATAATAGTAAATGAATAACATATATTACCATTTATAAAAAATAATTATTGGTAGTTTACTATTATCATCATCATTATAATCACAGTCTTGTACAGGAGATGACTCAACTGTTCCACTTTTACATATTCTCAGTACTGTTTATTTCTATTGCCGAACTGTCATGGATCGATCGAGCCTACAAGAGGTCATTGCGTCAACTACTACTATCGGTGCTCGTAATAATGAACATTCTAAACTACATACTTGACATGTATACTGTACGCTTTTCCTCTTGTAGCCAAACAGTGTGTATCACTAAGGCTATTTGGATACACACTTATACTTTTTCTATACTAGCCCAACCCTTTGTGCATTGCTAGGGCTACATGTTACATCACAAAGGAATGAGCAACAGAGCTACAGCAGAGCAGTGGAGAAGATATTAGCCAGAAGACAGTAGCAAATAAGTAGTGAGAAGAACTACTCTCTGGCCAGATTTCTCTCTTGATCAAACTTACACAGCGAATAACTCTGATTAATATATGAAGAGACTTATCCACATAAATATATAGTTCAGCACAAATAATTTACCCGACCAGTCAAACTCTCTAGCAGGATATGACTTCCAGTCACAGACAACCAGCAGAGAGATTTGACCAGACTATGCCACAACAGTCGCTGCTGGTGTAGAGTACCTGGTGGAACGATGATGTTGAGAAATTGTCTCTATGAGGGCAAGTGCAGATATCTATAACAATTTGGTGACCTAGGCCACTAAAAAATCATGCACAGAGCCAGTGAAGCATAACTTTTCAACTTTGATTGCAGTAAACAAATTTGGCACCAACTTGTAGAGCTAGACATGATGATGTTTATGGTGCAAAAATTATTGGTATAAATGACTTTGCGAACCCTTAAATTGAAATTTTAATAGGAGTTGTTAATAGAGCTAAGAATGCAACTCTATGGGCCAATGAGAAAAACAGACAAAAATATTAGCCCAGAAAAGCCTCGACCTTACTTGGCCCAAACATGGGGGCATATGATGGCACAGCACCCGCTATTACTGAATTATTTTGTTGAAAAACGCCATCGCATATTCATACACCACTAAAAATTTATTGATAAGCCATCTGAAAAAAATTATAATTACTAAGAAATAATGAAATAGATCAGAAAAACTGTATGTCAGTGAGTAGATAAGACATTGGTGTTGCAGTTGCAATGATCAGAAATTTAACAATGTTAAAGGGAATCCCCACAATTGCGCCAAAGTCTGGTAATTGCTATGATTAGTTGCTAGTAGGGAAAGGACTTCCCAAAAGTTAGCTGACAGACAATCAGAAGAAAAATTTGATTGGCTGCTTGGATAAAAAATTTTGTTTTTGATTGGTGGATAGGATGCATTATTATTAACAAAGCTGTAAATCGAGATTTGGATATCTGTATGCAAGAAAAAATCATATATGAATCTTTTTACCGCATCACTTGATGGATATTGGTTGAGCTGCAAAGGCAGGGTCTCAATAGGGAGGCGGCAGGGGCAATTCGCCCCAGTGCTCGGCTAAAGTGTTAAGAAAAATGGCAAATTGTACAGAATTAATATTGCACGTTCAAGAAATTTTTCAGTTATACTTGTTTAATACCAGACAACCTATACCTTTTTTTCAAAGATTAATAGACTTGTCACCAGCAGTATTAGCAACTTTGGCAAATTGGAATGTTAATATTTATTTCCAAACCAAAATTGCTTCTCTCAGTCGCATTTCTCTTCTACTAGTCATGTACGTATGCAATCCTTACTGTACATCAAATAATAACCAATCACGAGCAGTATTAGCAACCTTCAGCCAATAGCGCTGCAGGGACTGGACTTGATGAAACTACAATTGACATGTAGCCTATTAAACCTCGCAGGCAACAGAAGTTGCGAATATTTCAAGATATGACAAGTGGATGTGTGTTGCGAGCCTTTGCAGACTATTTGCCACATGGCAATTTTTTGCTTTCATGGCAGCGAAAAAAAGGCTCAAACAAGTTTCTTAGATCAAATTGCAGAAAAAGAGTTGTGGACTGACTGTAGCCTACCTTATTTTTGGGTGCCAAATCGCTTCAACTCTTAGCGTTTATTGGGTACTATCTGGGACATTATTATGAATGATGATGGATCAGAGTCAGCTGAGACACTAGTAACCGATAAATTATTATTTGTTTTTTTTTACGATTAATATAATTTTTTAAAACAGATAACCTACAAATCCGCTTTTATGATATTATTAAATATAGGAATCAATCACACAACATCATGTTGGCTGCTTATTCAATCGCGTTTGATTGGACACTTAGTGTTTTTTCTCTCTTTTGAGTTTGCATGGATGGCAGCATTTAGCTCTTATAAAATAAATAAAAATAAATTTTGTTGTTGTTGTCAAAGCCTGCAAAAAGTTCATAACTGATAATATTTATACTTGGTGAATTTTCTGCTAGTTACAAAACTTTCAAATAGCAAAACAGTTGACTGTGTGAGGAGCAATTACTGAGTCTTATGCAATATTCAACAAAAATACGTCTTTATTCATATGCTGAAACAATGGAGCAAAGTTAGTTTTAGTAACCATAGTTGTTATCAAAACAACTATCATACTCAATTGTAATTCATAATAATTGAATATTATGTAAATAATTTCAACCAGTTATTAAATAATTAAATGATATTTTGATGATTAAATAGATAATTTGTTAATAATTAAAACTAATAATTGTATCATTAATTTATTATAATCTGCTCTAGTCGGCTTGTCTGCTTGTCTGATTTATCTGTTGACACTTTTTAGCATTATTACCTGTTAGTTTATTTTTGTGTTATTGTAATCTTACGTATAAATACATATAGATTCTATGGAAGGTCTAAATCTGCATTTTTTTTCTCTTTGACGAGGCAGTTAAGCAGTTCAACAAGCCCTAATCTAAGCAAATAATTACTTCTTATGAACATCAGGACTAGTGAGCACGACATAGGTTACACCAAGTTTCAGAGATTTCATGTGCTGTTCATTGAGTGTACAAAAATATCTATACATTATGCTTTAATTAGGTCTACAAATGAAATAATTGATAATTAAGACCTACTTTCGATCCCAAAGTCAAAATTATTACAAACATGCACATGGTTGCTTGTGGTGCGCATATGTGGTGCAGACAGTCTATAATTTCCAGTGTCAGAGTAACCCCAACTACTATATGATTAACCGCTAAAGACAAAATGCACACTTAAATTTTGACCGCAGTGATAGTGACCACTGGGCAACTACCACCAGTGTACAAAAATTGGTTGTCCACCCCACCAATGAAAATCATAGGGAGAGCCCAGAAAGGCGACTAATGTTTATTAGTTTTTTTTAAGAACATCGATCATCATTAAACTTAATTAACAAATAATACAATAGACTTCTGATTCTTCCATTATTATAATAATATATATTTTCATTATTATTATTATTAGTTAAAACATTATTATTATTATTACTATTATTATTATTATTTAAATTATTCTTTATTATTATTGGTACTGAATCATCATTATTATCTAATTAAAATTATAATACACTAGACTATTATTATAAATTGTGTAATTAATACTGTGAGGGACGCCAGCACTCGTCGCTATTTACTATTACTTATAAACTGTCTAAGCCTTCCTCTCATTATTTACTCACTTATACACTGTCTACGCATTATGTCATTATTTACTCACTGTCTATGTCTTTGTCTTGGTTCTATTGTTTACCTGTGCCTAACTACGAGTCTATTCAGTACAATTCTATTACGTACCCAAACAGTTATTATTATTATATTTTATTCTCCACGGTTTATTATTATCCAGTTGCATTTTGGTGCTTGATGTAAGGCAAGGCGTGGCTTGCCAGATTTTACCCAGGCGTGGCTTATGCTAAATTTACCTGCCTACTTTGTTTATATATCTATGTTTGAGTAATAAAATTCAGAGTTAGCCTAGCTCTCAGAAGATTCTTTCTCTCAAGAAGCAAGCACAGCTAGAAGCAGCATAACTGCAAGCGCTGATCTGCCGACTATTAGCAAGCACGAGGCTTGGCGGAAAGTGAGAACGGTTCGCCCTCTTACTGCGTATTCCCTCCCTACGGTGAGGAGTACGACGCAAAGCACCTGGTGCCCTGATAGTTCAACTCACACTAAATTCGGACACTAGAGTTTGAGGCAAGCTAGAGCAACAATAATTCCAGTGCAATTATTGTCGATCTCGACTGAGTCGAAGTAGACAAGCAATAATTACCGCACCATTATTGTCGGTGGCCAAAGTTCGCAACAAACTTTAAACTAGACAATAATCACGGCGCAGATTATTGTCGAACCTAGTGAGGTTCAGACGCAGCCAATAGTTATCAGATAATTATTGTAACTGCCAGCACTTGCTCTACACCAGATTCGGTTGTTCCCTTGCATGACAAAATCAGTACAAGCTCGCTAGCAATAATTCTAGAATTATTGTGCACTGCCTTAGCTAGAGTTAGAAGCACATTCGGGAGGTGTACAGGTGGCTACCACCCAGACAGTAAATTCCTGTACAATACTACAGGATAACAGAAGCAATTTATTATAATAATAACAATAAAAACAATAGATGATAATAAATAATAATACCCTAATAATAGTAATAATAATATTATATTATTAATAATTGATAAGAATAATATAAATATTATAATTTAGTTATCAACATAAAATTAACAATAACGATTAGTCATCACATACTAATTAATAATAATAACAATAACAACATTAATAAGTAATAATAGCAATTATATTTACCACAAATAAATTATTACTACTATCTACTATTTATTAAATTTAATTTATTTATTATTTGCATAAAAAAGAGTAAAACACTTTTTCTCAGCCATATATATTCAAATTATTACCAACACAGACAGTTGTCCTAATTCATTGAAAAAGTTTCTTAATGGCTTTCTAGATAATGTAAAGCACAAAAAGATTGCATTGTAATGTGTAACCTAAGGTTTGCATAGGCTTGAGCAAAAAAATAATGTGCAGGGTAGTGTACAGCTTGTAGGATTATTCTATGTTAGACTTTGATGCGCCTTGACCTTAGCCAAAAGCTTATGATTCGAATGCGTCACGATAAAGCATCACCCGGTCAATTTAAAAAAATAATTCGGGTCAACTAAAGTTTGGAGTTGCACGCTTTATTGACCCAAGCCTTCAAAGTAACACAACTCCAACTTTGGATCCCTCAAACATTGAAATATATTTCAAGTTAAACAAAACCTGCATAATTCCACCTTGTATTATTCAACGGTTTGGTAAACTCAATGTAACAATCAATGTCCATACTATAGATGAATGAAATATGGCCAGCTGCGATCGGGTAATATGACTTTTGTATGAACTTTGTCAAAGTTGGTGTAGCCGTTTATGGGAGTCGCCATGACCAGTGAACCTTACAAGGTCACTAGTCATAAGAGTGCAATTTTACGCAGTTTAGGGTGCGTACATTGTGAATTGTCAAAATAGCAATGAGTTGTCTTCTCATAAAAAAGACAATAACCAAGTGAGCATAAAAATGCAAATGATATTTTTAATTTCCTTTGACATCATCAGCAATATTATTATCTTATTGTTTCAATTTGAAATTGCAGTGCCTGGTGAAATATTTTATACATAAAAGTTGGCACTTACTAGTAGTAATATATGAGCAGATCTCCCTACCAAGTGTTTGGCACTTACTAAAGCGTTAGCCGCTATTAATTTGTGGAAGTCAGGATGAGAGTATATATCCAGTACATACATTGCAGTTTAAAATCACTAAATTTAGACACACTTGAATAGATTATCTGGCAGTCCTGTTATATTTTATCCATGGTCCCGACGATCAGCCATTGAAGATGACTTGACAAGATTAAATAGAGGCATCTCGAATTCAATGTATAAACTTGCAGTTTTACATACTAACATACACTGATGACTGGTCTGGTTACTAATCCCTTGGATGATGCTTACTTCGAAAGTTGCAGTTTTATATTGTGAAGAAATTTAGTGCAACTCTATTATGACAACTACGCCTCCACCCCTTGGACCCACACCCCTTCTCCACACCTCTTGTAGAGCTAGCGGTTTAGCTCTTGTCGTTGGAAAAGTTGTTGCGTTGGTGTTACTGCTCAGTAACGCTGTAGTTGTGTCGGTAAAGGTGGTAAAAACTTCACAATATTTCTCTTGTGGAGAAGCACTCAAGTGGTGCTAAAAATTGCTGAATTAATAACTCATTAGGTTTTCCAACTTTCCAAGACAAGATGAAACTTCTTGCTATTGTTTCACACACACTTTCTCTGCTTACAGTATTCTTACCAATTATTACCATGTGAATATACTTGATCAGAGGAGAGTGAATCACAACAATGGATTTTTCCTAAAGGTCAACTATACACCCATTAATTTTGATGAAGCAAGTGTGTTCTGGAGAACTAAACTTTGTTGAATGTCCTTGGAATCAGAAGAACATCTTGATTTTTATTCTAAAAAAATTTAATTTGAGTTTAATTGTCACAGATTTATCCTCATCGGAGTTTTTTCCTAACCAATTTCAACATTAAAGCTGTGAACCAGCGATAGAAACGTGTTGAATAGGCTCGTTAAAATCTTAAAAGATTAAGGAACTGCTCAATGTGACCAAGTTACTTCTTTTTTGAAAAAAAGAAGTAATAAAGCTGTTTGGTCAAAGAACGCTTGCAACGAAGCTTTTGCAACTTCGGATATTAAGAGTTTTTGATGATTTTTTGTAAGTGATGGTTAGATGAGACTATAATAGACTACTCCACTCACATTTCTCTAAACATCAAAGAATAATATCAGTTTAATCCCCCAAAAAATGTGGAAAAAAAAACATTCGAAATAGACCAAGCAACATACTTTTTTTTGGTTCCATATCTTATGTTACACATTCTAGCCAGAACAGCTCGCCAAAAACTATAACTAACTGCTTGACAAAAATCCTAGTATGAAACTTGTCCCACTCTGCAAACCAAAACACATTTAAGAAAATAATTAAAACACCAGCAGATAAACAATACAAAAACTGCACCAAGTTTTTTTGCATTCTTATTCTAACATCTGTCTCCTTGGTAGTAACATGTGCTCAAAGCATTCATACTTTTCAAAAAATGAAATTTGTCGTAGTTTCGTCAGTAGATTCTGATGACGAAAAATTGTCTTATGGAAAGAGCAACTCTTTTTGCCACAGCTAAACTGTACTGTCTGTAGTTGGTCTTTACAAAGATTCTCTTGCATTATTTTTATAGTTTAGTGCTGCAGAATAAAGTACTGTTATTGCAAGAAAGCTGTAACCACAGAAAATGAGGCTATGCTAAGAACAAGTGCAGCAAATCTTTTGCTCATCATATCTTCACATCGCTGAAGAAACTTTACCTGCAAGCAAAGCTTTTCATTATCAAATAATAGCAGCCAGCAATGGCTTCTGGGTATATAACTTGTTTATAGTCATAAGCCGATCTATTTATTTAAGTAACCCGTATATATGTACCTCTCCGCACTTAGCAATGGTAACAGAAAGGCAACTAATTGCATGGTAAACTTTTGTATCACACTTGAGGTCAGCCAGAACGAACCTCCACTCTTTTTTGCTAGCTTCAAAACTGCTCTATTACGCTCTATACAAAAAAATTAGCCAAAAGGTTGTCTCTGGAAGTCTCTGAAATGTTGCAACTTGCTAACGATCAAAATTAAAGTGCACTAATTCTCAGTTATGAAAAAACAGTAAGCACAAATGTATTTGGCCTATTAGACAATCTAATAAAACTTTATTTATGAGCCATCAAGGTAATAATAGTACATTAATTTTCCCTATTCAGGGTAATTGTTATCACCATTCGTGTAGTGGGTTTTAGGGGTCGACTACTTATCCACTAAACAGTTGTCACCGTGCAAACCTCTGTCTGTCGGCACAACAAGACAGTCAGCCTCTCGAGGCATGACAACAACATCAACCTCTCCCTAGAGGTGACCCTTTGCCGGAGTTGGCACTACAAACAGTTGCAAAGGTGTGAACTTCACTTCTACAACAGGGATGAGCTCTGGCCTTAGACATACAATTCAGCTCTTTTGAGTAGTATACATTTATTTTATCCCAAACAAATAGTGGTATCAATATAACAGGGTGAAATGTATAGAATGCATACAATGAGTGGAAACCTCTGCATCACCAATAATACAATAGATGAAAATACTAGTCAGTGAGATAAAAGTATATTAATTAAAGAGAACTGGTGCCCAGAAGTGAGGGGTGGGGCTAATGTTCATCTAGCCAGTAATAACTGTCGGTTTCTCTCTCTCCTTGAGATCTTGGTCTTTTACAGCCTTGGCTCCCAAAATCTCAACATCTGAAGATGGTAGCAGTCTGGATATGGGTCTCGGTAGTCCTTAGGCCGAGTTTTTCCTCTCAGGCTATGACAGCCATCTTGGTGCCGGCTCGGGATAGCTACTCAAGGCCGGCATAGTGAGGATACTGGGCCGGCCTAGCTAAATAATAATTCTAATGTTTGTGAGAGCCAATATGTTGAGTGTATCTAATGCCGGTTTTGTTAAATTGTTTTAATGAGGCATGCTTGATGCCTGCAGGTCATCAAGAGAACTTTGGTAAGTTGTGATCACTGTTGGTGACTGACAAAATCCATCCCACTATTCCTTCCGAATACAATTATATATCACCGGCTAAATTCATTGCCGTTGTTAATCAAATCGTAGCAGGAATAGTTTTTGAGTAATAAAGGTTTAAAAAGAAATAACTAAATATTGGGTATGAGAAATTGAGGGCTCATAGATTATTGAGCGTTCTGTGTTTTTTTAGACCTTTTAATGTGTGTTGCCATTTCTGAGCTCTACTCGCTAGGTCACGGCTGGTCCTAATTTGTTTGTAGTTTTTGGTATGGAAAATGTGTTTATTATGGTGATGAAGGAGATGTCTAAGCTTCTTACATAGAAATCGTGTAGTGGAAACTATTTCTGGCTTTTACTTAGAGTTGCTTTTGCTAATCATTTGACTACTCATTGACTTGAGTTGTTTCAAGTTGTCAGTCATTCAGACTGATAACCAGTTCAACTATGAAACATATATTTTTCAGCCAAGTTTTATTAAGAACAGAAAAACATTGCATGAAGTTCACTTTAGGATGTCGTTCTATACTTCTCAGTGTTGAATTTAGGAGTTATCTCCACCGCTAGTGTTGGGAAAAAAGACAACATAACTCCTACATTAACAAGGATAGCGAAACAGACGAGTGAGATTATCACCATGTTAACCTTTAGCTACCTCAGTTTTGAGATCGTTTGTTGTATAAAACAAAATACCACCATGCGCTCTAAGACAAACTTTTAAGCAAAGCTGTGCATCCCCAGTTTTCCTGAAACAGGGCATAAAAGATGTTTAAAACTACAATCATTTGAGCAATAATGTTTAGTACTTGAAATAATTAATAGATTTGACAATAATCAATAACTTTTCACTTTTGGATGGATTTAAATTTAATTTTTGTGACGTTTCTGTCGGCTTTCAACGGAAGTGAGGCACAAAATTGAAATAATCTGTTTATATTGCTATCAATACACTGGTTGCTGTTTGCTGGTTGCTGGTCGCTACACTGTAGCTAACAGCTTTGTCCAGCAGTTATTTATACTGGTGTGTTTACACAATGTGTGCTGTAACAATCAAAGCTAACTGGTTTTCGTAATACATCACTCAGAAACACCGCATATGAAAATAATTTAATTGTAGCTATCAGGCCCAGTATTATTAGCAAATTGACAATTTGCTAGAATAGTTCTCAAATACAACACGTCCTACTATTGAAGGACAAACCTTGAAACAGAGCATGATGCTGATTCAGAGCTATAACGGTTATGTAACAAGGCCCAACAGGAACAGCAGCAGCAGAGCTTGGAGCGAAGCCAGCAAATTTACAATGGACAGTTCTAAATATGCAAACAATTGTAATATAATTTTGTGCTTGTGTTTCACAATTTCTATCTTGAACTATAATTTTTTTATTGTCTCATCAGATATTGATAGATTCTGTAGTGTTTGTTATTGCAACAGAACAATTGCGCTTCTGGGAGCAGCTCACAGAGTGATTTAATGTTCTGAAATGTTCTGTACAGTTGAGAACATGTTTTATAGCTCACATGTTTATTTACTGTAATAGTTAATTTTTGTTTGAGTGAGCTGTCTCTATTTAGCCTTGTAGCTTGAGTTTCCTGCCTCAATGGAAGCTGCAGGTGAGCCACGAACTTGGGCTTACTCATAGAAATTTCCAAAGCAATAATGATTTTTTTTAAATTAGTCGTGACACAGCAGCAGCTGAAAAGAGTATTACAGTGGAAATTTTTAGTCGTGTGAGCTGAGATAGAGGGAAACTTTACTACAACATGTATTTGAGTTACATTCATTAAAAATTAAATTTTTAGCTAACCATGACAATATTTGCGACATGTTTGTAGAACAAATGACAAAAATTATAGCGGATCATATTTTAATAGGTCACATGAAATGTAGCGCCAGCTGGTATACCATTATTATTCAGTAAATTCTCATAAGTTACCAAACAAACCATATAGAAGTTAATGTCCAACTTACAATGTGTTTAAGCAAAAGCATAAACTGCATCATCCGAAGCAAATGTAGTTTGTAAAGTGGTTCTTTTACACCGTAATTTCACAATATTTGCAAAATGTGATCATTGGGTGGCATTTAAAAAAGGAGAAAATTCTGCATTTAAGGTCTTAAATGTAGAATTTTCTCTTTTTTAAATGCTACCCGATAATCACATTCTGTGATCCTACACACACATAAAAATTCCATGCTAGACTAAATTTTTTAAAAATTAGCGCATTTTGTTCAGATGATAAAATTCATCGTAATAAGAGATTAACCTTGTTCTACTGCCCCTTTTCATCGCTCATTGTATGCGTTGCATAAAACTGTTTACCGTCTATCACCAGCCACTCATGCTCTATTTAGGCTGCAGTTAATTTCCTAGCAGAGGAAATAATTCTGTGGGAGTTTGTGTACTGTTAGTGATTCAACCCCTTCCCCCCAGCCCTCATGATCTCTACACCCCTTGCCACCCTTGAATAGAAGTGTACTGTAATGCCAGAGCCTTCCCCTTTGATTAGAAGTATACTGAAATTGTTATAAATTGGATACTGGCTACCCTGGGCCTGTATCCACCTTGTATGTGATGTATATGTATATATAAAAGCTATCCCGGCTGACCCCGGTTCTGTACCCCGGATTTAACAGAGAAATATGGCTGCCAAGGAAAGCCTGAAGTCCAGGAAGCATATAAACCTATCTAGAATGAAGACCAGAGCTGAAGCAGTAGAGAGAATCAAAGACTAGCAGGGATGGAAAAGTACCTTACAGGATTGTCTGCCATGTGCACACCTCTGTGATTGGCTAGCATTGTTTATATTATTGTATGAACCATACTGATTTGTTGTTGATTTGTGTAACTATTTATGATTAGCTCACCCTAATAAGGGCGTGAGCCTTCCGGACTGCTTCCCATAAAAGGAATTGCTGTGAGTAAGAGAGTCAGAAATTTTATGTATTGGACATGAGTAACCATTATATTGCTAAGTAGATTCAGATAATTAATTATTATTAGAGTAAACTTTGTGAGTTCGTCTGGGGCTCGGTTTCTGTACGAATTGTTTAAAGTCAAGCAAGTGGATGCCGTTGTGTTGGAGGAAAAGCACTACAATTCTACGAGTGTACATTACGGAAGATATAAAAACACAGAAAACACTAGACTCGCTGAATATGATTGGTTTACTGTTCAGTTTCATTTGCTACCTACCAACCATAACAATAAATAATTGTTGATTATTTTCTATTAACCAGCTACTTTCTCTGTGAGTTCCAAACAAAATAATAATTATTTATTTATCAAATTTATTGTTGTTCTGATTTTTTTCATTGCACATTGTTAGGCAAACAAAGGTCCCAACACTTTTAGTATGTTATATTAAACTGGTTTTAATGAAGACAATGTTGTTTCGACTAACAATGATAATCGAGTTGAAATGCAAGTTATATTTGTTCAGGCTACTAAGAAAAAAACCATGACAGAAGTTGTTCTCGGGCTATCAATGTACTAAAGTTGTTAGTTAAGCAGAATGAGCTAAAAGTTTATAATATCTGGGTATAGATCTATATGGAGGCTTGCTGTTATAAATTCATTACAGCCTTCAACAGTTTGGATAAACTGGGAACCACTTAATTAAATATGACTTGGTAAGAAGAGTGTTAGATAGCCCAGTGTACGTCTGAAGGATGAGGGTAAATCCAAAGGCAGCAGACATCAGCTGGCTTCAGTAGTAAGTGCAATAGTAGTACAACTGATAGCAGATGTCGACGTATGGATAAGGATTGTAGCAGTAGTACAAGTAGTAGTAGTACGTGCAGTAATACCCTCTTTTCTGTCTGCTCAGTTCATCCTCTTCTAAAATGAATTTAACTGAAATGTATTTGTGTGTAAACATATACGTAACAATATATTTTTTGTGGAATGAGTGTTTTTTTTATTTTAGTTTACCAAACACACCTTCAGTTGTTTCATCTTTTTCAGATATGATTGCCATCCACTGATATCCATTGGTACATTCATCGTGCACTTTCTGTGGTAAGAAACTAACATCTGTTAGCTTTCCATCGTAGATCTGTACTTGTACTTTATGGGGCTCAACCTCCAGCTCTTTACCATCCCATTTCTCTAGGAAATCTTCCACTTTTCCATCGACTGTCTGGTTGTTTCCAGTTGGTATCAGGTAACAGATTCCGTTTTCTTTGTTTTTAGTCAAATGAATTCCCTTAAAAAGAAATAATTAATAAGCGTTAAGTCATATTTTCTGACTCGCAAATAAAAACTCCCAAAAGATAAAGCATTGCTAGGTAAATACAGACTTACCTTACGGAAGTCATCAAAGTCAAATTCTCCATCGCTGCCGTACATGTAAGACATGTGACCTCCTTGGCTATACTCTATTCTCTCCTCCACCTGAAGCACATCACAACATACCTTGGTGGTGTTTGTGTACATGTATTGTGGGGTTAAATTAAAAACATTGTGTTATCTCTTACCAAAAATTCTCTACAAAAATCAAAGCATAACTGTAAATTTACGATTAAAGTTTAGTATTTCATAACATAAATCACTACAAGGAACTGAAATCTTTCTCTAAAAGTGGTAAAAATAGTTGATTACTTCGATATCAAGAGATGAATTTTGCATTTGTTTAGCTGTTGTTATTTACTCTTATAGTACAAGTTCAACGCTGCTGAAATGGCAGAAAAAACTTAAGCTTGCGTGACCAGCCATTTACCAGAATGTCTCGTATCTAACACCAAAACCTTTGATAAACTTTGTGACTGTGTCACTTACAAGCCACATGAAACTAGAGTGAGATGCTATTAAAAGCTACAAATTCAAAGTGCATGTGCCAGAAATGGGTATTAATATTTCAGGTGGCAATGCAAAATCTTGAACCATCAAACCACGCATGATGCAATTCAACCCAGTAATGGTTATAATTTAGTAGAACTAAATAGAGAGTACCATAAAATGAATATGACCAAAGGCTACAGAGCACTCACATGTGAAACTCAGCTACAACACACCAGTTTTAAGATTTTGGTGTTTAGTACATTTTTCTTACAGTTCCAGTTATTTTGAAGTACATAAGTGAAACACACCTCAGTGTCTTTAGACTTGATTGTAACGGAAGCTGAAACATCTACTTGAGATGCCTTCTGGTTAGCAGTCTGACAGACAGAGTTTCCGTTAGAGACAGCACGATAAATGAGTGATGCTACAGAAGCTGTCAGCAGCAGAGACAGCACCAGCATGGACACTCCTACGAGTTTTGATTTCTCTACTCTAGCTTCCATCTACATATGAGTAAGTATTCGATGTATTTACAGAGTCACCAAAAGAAAATTTTTTTTCAAAAAATTATCTTACTTTACTGAAAACAAAACATTATTTTCTAAACTATAAATTGTGGTAAGTTCTTTTATAAATTTAAAGCTTAAAAACTACTTTTATGTAATACAGTTAGAGCATTTGATGGAAACAACCACAGTTATATTGTTTTGAACCATGTACAAATGCCAAAAAGTCATGTAGTTTACTTGCTATGTGTTCCAAAAATGAATACTAATGTTTGACGATATTCACCTTTGATATGACTTGTTTTTCCTCCATCACTATCTACAGCTAATGCCTTGATGTTCTGAAATAAGGGTTTCATCTCTTTATATAGTAAACCAGCTCCTTATGTAACCAGAATCTTAAGCTATGAATTAACTTGCGTCAGCAAAAAGAAGTATTCACAGTCCCTTTTCCACATTTTTATATGGGTTCATTTTTCAATCACCCAAGGGTTCACTTTACTTTCGTTAAAAATATATTTCAATCAAAGAATGAAATTCGTCTTTGTTCTGCCTGCTTTTGCAATCTTTTCACAAAATGTTGGATTAATAGGTTTTCCTCATACTGATGTATAATTATATTCCCTCACCTGACACTTTGTTTAGTGTAGCTTGTACTCTATTGTAATGTTGATCCGTTGATTGGTTTATCTTTGGGTGGACCCTTAATTGATCATCATATTTCAAACTTGTGTTACACCTAGGTTTACTCTTACCAGACAGGAGTTAGGTGATGTATCCAGCTCTGATGGAGCTGATAAAAAAATGTTCAGACCTAAAACTTTTGGCAAATCAACTGCATATATGTTTTGTTTCATTTTCACATTAAGAGGGGCAATGGTACACATTGAATTAAAAAAATTCAATAAAACTCAAATTTGCTTAGAGCGTACCGTAAATCATAAAACAAACGCTCAAAAACCAAATCAACTTAAGCTTGAGAATTCTTCAAACTTGCGGTGATAAAGTTTAAATAAAAAAATTAAAAGAATACTTGATAAAAAAAATGTACACTTTGCATAATATGATAAACTTTTTTCCCAGTGTCCACGCTTTGTTGTGAGTGTAAATCACACACTTGTGATACAAGCTCACCAAAAGAGTTCAACTTTAAAACTTCATCACCGAAGGTCTAATATAAAATTTGTGGTTGGAAGACTAGAGATATAACCCTAACAGTAAGTCTAATCAAATTTTACTCAAAGTAAGTTTCAGTTAACAAATAAAAGTGGAATTCTTAAATAAATCTTTCAGTGCTAAAAGGAAATTGACTCTGTAGATTCTATTAACAGAAGGCGTGACGACTCCTTAGAGGGCAAACAATATAAGTTGATTTAACTGCATTGTGGCATTAAAATAACAATTCTGTTTTATCTTTTGTTGTTTTTATTACTTTTCATTAAGAATTAAATAATGCATTTCAATTAAAGTCTCAAGTTATAATTATATGTAATTTTAATAATATCGACAAGTCTTTTTAAATTATTTTTACTTGTAATGTGAGATTATTTTTCTCAATGTATATTAATGCTAACTGAGCATCATTTGAATTATATTGTAAAACACAATAACTCTGATCAAAAGTTTCTAATTCCGATTTTTATAACTAAAAATTTTTAAAAACGTAATTGAAAGCTAATAAATTTTGGCAGTAAAAATTAAGGCCTCTCCACACACAACGATTTTGTCAATGAAATGGAAAAACTGCTGTTTATTTTATCGCCGACGAACCAACTTTCTTCCATTTGCCACGATCGTTCACAATCAAGCATGTTTGACTTTTGACAGCCAGTCTCGCGATTTGTTATTATACCCTGACACTGATTGGTCAATGCCGATCGCTCGTATTAACTTTTGCCTATTTCGATTTTCTCAGTCGTGACAGCCCATGCGTTTTTGTAAATCGTTGATGAGCACCCCCATGTGCATAAGTGCTGTGTGTGGAGTGTACCAACGAACTACAGGGAGAAAAATTGTCTGAAAGTGCAAACTCTTGGCTGTAAAGTGTTGTGTGTTGGGAGGCCTTTACATGGTGAAAATAAAACACATCCGTCTATCTAAATTAAAATTTTCTTTTTCTGCCTTTATTGCGTCGTGTAAAACATGAGCAGTCTCAAAAACACACTATTGTATTTTGTAAGTTCACATTGGGCCATTCGTTGTGCTAAAGTGCAAACGATAAATTTTATTGTGCAGTATGTTACTCTAGTTTCAGCTCATACAAGGACTGCATCATCAAGTGGATAATGTATTGACAGTCCGAGCTTTATATATATTTAACTATGTTCAACTCAACAACGCTTGTGTGTGTTTTGTTAGTACAATCTTTGTGAAAACCGAAATTTATGGCTGATCAATGAGCTCAAAGTTATCTTTTTTTGACATAAAACATATTTTTCTGCAACGTAATAAAAACATATCTATATAAACTTCAGAAGAAAGAATTGCTTCACCGATTTTTTATTTCCACTTAGTCAGTTAGTCCTTATCTAACACTGTACACGGATACTCAACATTTTTTGCAAAGCTTCTTGCGTTCTCAAATGTCATTTCTTCAATGCATACCATTTGACTCAATATGAAGCAATTTGAGTAAGTTTAACCTCTGATAACAATCAAGCTAATTGCTCATTTAAAAAAACGGGGAAATCATTTTTTTGAAAAAAAAATTATGAAAGAACGCTGAAAAGAAACTAGCCTGTATAACTTGATTCTTTGTAGATCCAGTAAATGCTAATTATTCTATTCAAGTTTGCTAAGAAAAATCAAATTTGACCCAATGCCATTGTTGGCATAAAAAATGAGGAAATCTTTGCCGAAGATTGAAGTGAAACCATTAACACAAAACCTTTTGCAATAAATAATATATAAGCAAGTTTTTATCTTGGTAAATACTTTCATTCAGATTCAAGGGTAACTGACAGTTTATAAATTGTAAAACTATTGTTTCATTCACAGACTTTCTCTCAAGTCGAGGTGTTTAGAAAGAATTATGATAAAAAAAATATTACATACATTATTAGCTATAAATATTGCTCTGTGTTTGTGATTGCAACTGCATGGTAATTTTGTACCATAATATGTTTTTTCAGTCGTTATAATAACAACTGTTTTGAGATGGTAATCACGGTTAATTTATCGCAAAATTGAAAAGGATTTGCTTTTTGGACAGCCTTTTAAGGAATCATGTCGTTCAAAGTTTTAAAATAATTCTCTTTAAAATGGAGTTGTGCTCTCTAACTAGTATAAACAGCTGAAAATCCCTCAGCAGGTGTGGAGCAGAGTATTTAAAGCTAGGAGCCCTCTTGATGAAATACTACTGTAAGTGCAGTTCGTCTCTCTGCAAGTGCCAGTGACTTTGTTTGCTATTTACCTGTACTAGCTTCTGATTATGTCAATATTGTAACCGATTTTATTGGTTAATTTGCTTGTTGTGCAGCTATGTTAAGAAAGAAGTGGCTAGCAGTATCAGTAAGTGATTAATTTGGTTAGGAATGCATGTTTCCTGTCTTTTGCTTATTTAACCAAAATCATAGTAGTCAGTCAAAATCTGAGAGTTTTTGACCAACTTCTGAGTCACTTGAGCAACTTCTTGATATACTCGAACAGCAAACGAGTCACTTGACCTTGACCTACAACAGATCACTCAACCTTGACCAACCACCAGGTCACTCAACCGACCAACACCAAAAGTAAGCCCTGGAAACCAACCAGACCCACTGTAAGTGAAGTGAAGTTACCCTTACTTCAATTGCTCACAATAAAAAATATGGTAAATGTATTCACTATCATAGCTAATTCAAAACTAAACTGAACATCAGTTTGTTCCTACTTATACAGACAATAAGAGAATTCGCGACCTCTGTTTGCCGAACACATTGCAATAAAAATAATCAGACCGGCAATAAATTCAATTCACAAATAATCATTTTGTTCGAAACTTGTGGGTCAACAAAAATTAGCTCACTGAATAAAAAAATAATCAACTAGCATTTATTTGTATTGTTCGTAGGTCGCGAATGGAACTGAACACTAAATAAATGATAACGAGCGGGTTGATTTTTTCATTTTCATAGACCAGTTTTACATCCTTGAAAAATAATTCAAAATCATCACAACCATTCAAAAGTTTACTAAATTGAAGGGCAGCTTTACAAACTATTCCAGTTTATAGCAGTTCAAATTTTATTATTTACTTCATTATTTTGAAAATTAGGAGTTATCTTCTTTATGATTTGTTTGGTAAACTACAACAGTTCATTGAATAATTATGATGTTCTAAATTAATGTTCTGTTGCATTCTCGATGTATACAATTATGGGCACCCATTATTTTTTGTACTCTGTTCGACGAACAGGTAGCGAATTCTCTTAATGCATGCAGTTGAAAAAAGGAGTTCTTGTATTGGTCCATCAGTAAAGCACAAGCTTTTTGTCTCCGTTCAAATCTTTGTGCTCCTAGTACAACTCTACACTCTCGACCAAATTTCCAGCCCTGTTGACTGCAGTTTGATTGGGGGTTACACATTTATGACTAGACAACTCTGTAGGTGCTATCAGCTTATATCAAGGTGGTATTGATATGATGCTGGGAGTTGTCAGCATTATGATAGGAATTTTTTAGGAAGAAGAAAATGGATTTTGCAGCATAGATTAAGCAAGTCTGGAGAGCTTTGGGTTGGTGGATCCTGGTAGGCAGGAGGAAGGGGCTAAAAAGCGCTCTATGACCTTATTCTTGTTGCAGGCAGACCAGCTGCTAATTAGGGAAAATGGTGAAGGGAAAAGAAAGGGGTGGATTGGTTATCAAGTGACAGAGCACTGGGAGAGGGGGTGAGGGGAATAGGGAGATCTGGAGAAGGTTGGATAGGAGGTAGCTGGGGAAAAGAGGGTGGATAAGGAGTGACCAATTGTTTTTTTACTGAATTCTGTTATAATGTTGTGCTATATGGTGAAACTGCATTTAACTGTGCACGACGGGTGCAGTCATAGCAAACATCAATTAAAAAGATTTAATGGGAAACCTTAAATCTCACTAAACTGTTGACTATCTAGCTTGCCCACAATTTTATTTAACTTTCAGCTGGGAATGAATGCTGCACCTGAGCTGTGTCATAGACTTTAGTGGCATGTTTTATCTCTTCTAATCGATTTATTCTAACAACTGCGAAAGAAATACTATTGAAAAACTGTAAAAAGTTTTCAAAGTTTTTCACCTTGTCAGGTCAGTTCAAGTATCACAATCTCTAATGTTTTACCATTTACTTTCTAAGTATCTTAATGAAAAACAGTCCGCCCTAGTCTGAAAAGCATCTGGTGAGAGAAACCACATTCCAGATTAAGGATGCCCTAAACAAAAAGTTGTTTCCACTTGAGTCTTTAAATAATTTCAAACTAGTTTGTATGTTCTTATTGCCCATTATAAAGTTTCTATTGTTAGATGAACTAAGATAGATGAATTGCTTCCCAATTTCTTAATTTGAAAGAATATTCCACAGAGCCACACCTTTTTGAAAATGCGAGGTGCTGTAGGTAAAAGCATTGAAGTTTCTATTAGCAACTTTGCTGTCTCACTAACAAAGATCTGATGAATCATATCTGATCAGCTGTTTCTTCAGTTTGGAGAAATTTGCATGAACGTGTATGTTGGTTGCCAACTGCATGTTGGTTACCAACGGGTTACAATAATTTCATTCTAAGATTTGGTGGTAAAAACTGGTTTGTCTCACAGCTTGTTGGGGTCAATTCTCGTAATAAAATGACTTAAATAGTCAATAAGTATGGTTGTGCTATTTAACAATTATCAATTAAACAGTAGCCTAACAACATGTAATTAAAAATCATCAGTTCACTGTGTAATGTGAGATGGAGCTCTATTCCTCTTGGTAAATGTCTAGCTCGCACATAATGCAAAAAGTAAAACACAAAAAGCAAGATAAAGAAAATATTACCAAATAATTTGAAAATAACAAATACAGCAATAAAATAAAAGCTATAATAATAAATTTTTCATCGTTTTGGTCGCATGGGTACTTACTCGCTGGGTTTTGTTTCGATTGAAGCACAAAGTTTTTGTTGGTTCTATTGAATTGATTGATTGTATTTGGTCAGTATTTCTTGAGTTCATGAGCTAAAATTATCTTGATGCTTGAGCAAACAACGCGCAGCAGCAAATACGCATCAAAGAATTTAACTATTTCATTTGCTCGATCTTTCAGATAACGTGATGAATAATCTAGCCCGAGATGAGTTGATGTATTTAAAGCAGTTTATTCCGCTGCATGCGACATTAAACCCCATCAAAAGCTGATAGTAGTAATTTATTTGAATGTGATTAGATTAATCAGAGCGTGAAAGTTCTAGAAAAAAATAACAAATCACAAACTTGAAAATGGCAACTATTGAAGAAAAAATAGCTAGCATCTAGCAAAGTGTCTAATGCCATGGTCAGAGTAGTAAACAACATCAACAAAGTTTTACATAGTTACGAAATCAATTAATTTATTAAAACCCATAAATATCTAGGGCTTTCCACGAAAGGTAGTAATAATCTCTTTATTATTGCTGATATATATAAAACAGATCCCATCAAGAGAGAAACCAACGTATCCTGTTGAAGTTTATTATTACATATTTGACTGGTCTACGTGATAAAAAAGTTCTTGCAATAAATCAAAGCAAGACACACTTCACTGACCGTCATTGTTGACCTGAAATATATGTTTACAGCTTTAAAATAGCTGAGCAGTATTGCACGCACACCAGCTTTACAAATGATACTTGTAGCTTAGCTGATCTCAATTATGTACAACCAAACAAACATGCAGGTTGTTTTAGAAAAAATACTCACACGTGCAATAATATTTAGAATGAATTTAAATGTTTTTGTATAGTTTGTGCAATGGCGGCGGCTACAGGAAGTGGGTTCTCTGAAAGCAAATGTAACTCATCGGGAAGGAGTAATTAATGAGTGTCAGGAAAGCTCCGGGTAGGTAATAAAAGTGAAAAGAGGCATGGTAATAAGGGATAAATGCATAGGATGAGTAAAATTAGCCTAAAATGCAGGGACAGAAGGGAGTGAGAGAAGTTTTTACCCAGATCCACGACAATATCACACTGTTTCACACACATTTCTGCAGAAAAGTACCAGTAAAAAATGTGTTTTCCTTTTATTCTTACTAATTGTGCTGGGACATTTACATTGCCTGCAGTCAACAGCAGAATACATTGTTGCAAGAAAGTGTGGAAGCAATTCTGTAACATTTTCCATAGCAAACATTGATTCATGTTGCTGCCAGTAGTTTCAGCAGCAAACAGTAGTGATAAGAAACCAAATGCATAAAAGTTACGTGATGTAGTCACAGAGGCTTTTAAAAGTATGACTTTGCGGCTGTGCTTCACTTTCTTGCAACAAAAGTAATTGTATCCTGAGCCTCTGCCATGGCTCTATGCTGGGCTCACCACAGGTGTAGTGGATTTTGCTAGAGCGTTTCACTCTCGTCCACAGCACACAACTTGTGGCACAGTTTATAACATCTCTCACCAAGTGGTAACATTGAGCCAGTAAAGTCTGCAGTCCAATGCGATACAGAGAAGTTGGTTACAACTTCACAACATGGCTCACGGCTCAGAGTAACTAATCAACGTTCATAAATCTGGCTTGAGTGCATAGTATAACAAATATGCTCACTCAAAGACTTTTATATGCACTTTTTTAACTTACTTTTGATTGCAGCATGCTTTTGTTCAAGTAAAGTAATTTCAAGGGTTGCTTTTGAGACAAGTCCTATTTTACTTTCAATTAAATTTAAAGTCCAAGTCCGTCACTTTTTTTTAAAAAATTGACATCATTTTTCTTCACAAAATATTGACTCTTATGTACACACAAATGATAACTGACAACTATTCTAGGAGACTAGATAGATTGCCCACCATCTAAAAATTACCGTAGTGTACTGAGAGTTGCCCTGCTCTTTTTTACAATGATTAACAAAGGCATGCAAAATAGCAATTTTTATATATGCTTCATTAGGGTTGCGTTAAAAGGTGTAAATAAAAAGCAGAATTAAACTTAGCAACATTTGAGATAGACACCATGTTTGGTAAGTGTTTGTGAGATCAGCACACGGCGTCATAAAGTGTGCAAGTTGGTTAATCTCAAAATTTTAGATCCTTACTATTACATACTTTTAGGCGTATATTCACTACAACAACAACATAAAATGCAGTAGAGATGCACTTTTTAGAGCAAAGTTAATAGAAAAAGACAACTTTCTTATGGTTTTTTGGTCCATACTTATTGTCGAAAATAGGAGGACAACTCCCAGGACACCAAGGCAATTTTATAAGAGGGAGGAGGGTGACAAAGTCCCACAAGCTGACTAAGCCCCTAGACTAGCTGATCTGGGACCTTCTGTGAATTACTTAATGACTAATTCCTTCATTCAAATTCACTCAAAAAAATTAATTTTGCAATCTCATCTATCTGGTTGTTTAAAACGCTTGAGAAACTTTGTTGCAGTTTGAAGCGCTAAATGCGAAAGCATTTTAAAAGCCTTACAAAACCTAACAGTCTAATATTGTTAAAAACATTTCCTAGATAAAGTACACTCACTCCGGGTTATGTGCAATTGCTGGTTTATAAATTGTAGAATGCAATTATTGTTTTCATGAAACTTGTGATTTTTTAAAGAGAAGACATAAAAAATTAGGTCTGCCTCTGAAAGTTTTATAGCTAGCTAACACAATCTCATATAATTTATGTTCTAAACAGCTCAATTTGTTCTTTGTTAGCAAACATCTTCGTGCGGTGGCATTGGCAAGCCCTAATATCAGTTTAACTGCAATGTCATTGTTCACATATTAAAACACTTTTGTCCCCAGCTTTGTGTTGTCTTTTCAATGGCTATACCTGACTTAGAAGGCCAGATACCAGTTTCTGTGTTCAATACAGAGTTTCCTTAACTTGTTCGAGAAGACAACTCCATAGATTTTAACTTAGATAAGAATTGATTAAAAAAGTAACCACACATTTAACTTTTTTATTGTAGTATTTTGTTTCTTTACCAAACAATAAAAACTTGAAACAACTTTTTTGTAAACTTGTAAAAACATCTCTACCAGACAGACCTGATTGAAGCTTTAGAAAGTTATCTCACTCCGTTTAAATTTTAATTGTTTCATTCCAGCTAAAACATGGACGTTACTTGCCTGACCTGAGCTGAAGTTATTTTTGACATAGAAATAAAAGACTCATAAAATTTTATCCACACAGTTTAAATTGTGGAGCCATGGCTATTTTTGTTTAATCAAATCATTCATCGTACTAGGCAAAGCTATTATTAGGCAGAAATTTTGATGATGAAGAAAGAATGAGCAAGTTTGATTTTGAAAACTTTCTCGTTAATTTGTTCTACACCTCTCTTCAAGTTTGATTGAAAAACTTACTGAGCTTGAATCATTGATCAAACTTGTGGAACACTAGGATATAGTACACAACAAAGTTCTAAAGTTACCATCTATTTTATTTTTAGAACTCTCAGACACCATTTTTAGTAAAAAAAAAATGCAGGAACTGAAGCTGGATTGTTAAGTTTCATGTTGGAGTATGTTTTTTATGCATGTGTTTAATTGTTTGTGTTAAATTTTAGTTGCTGAGCTTACTAACAATTCTATATCATGCTGGTTCTGAATCAATTTGAAAGTAATTTTACCCTGAAATAAATAGTAACTGCTCACCCCATAACTGTTCAATAGAGTGTTGCATGTAATAAGAGTACTCGCAACCTGTTCGTCGAACATGATACAAAAAATAACAGGTGTTCGTAATTCAATATGCTGCGTATGCAACGGAAATATTCAAGAAAATAATAAAATTTGAACTGCTACAAACCGGGACAGTTTGTCAAGCTGCCCTTCAATTTAGTAAATTTTAAACGCTTGCAATTATTTTGAATTATTTTTCTAGGATATAAAACCGGTCTGTGAAAATGAAAAAAATCAACTGGCTAGTTAGTATTTATTTAGTGTTCAGTTTTATTCGCGGTCTACAAACAATATAAACAAATACTCGTTGATTATTTTTTCATTCAGTGAGCTACTTTTTGTTGACCCACGAGTTCCGAACAAAATTATTATTTATTGATTAAATTTATTCCCGGTCTGATTACTTTTATTGCCATGTGTTTGGTAAACAGAGGTCACAAATACTCTTAATATTTCTCACCTTTAATCCTTCCTCATAGAATTTTGATAAATCCAAAAACCTTATAATTGGGTCATTATTTTCCTAATAACATGCAGCTAACACTTCTCGACCTCGGGAGTGTAATTATGCAATTTTGGGTGTCATAGTTACCAAAAGAAATGCATAAACATCGTATTGCTTACATACATGTTCTATTGTCACAGTACCACCAAAAAAATTTTTAGTGGAGTATAGAGATGGTAGAAGACAACTCTAACTTCCCATGACACAACGCTAAGAGCCAAGTGTGTGCATGGGTTAAAGTGTAGTCGCTTGTCATTGAGTGTGTCATCTTTGGCAAACTAAAATGTTTAATTTTTAGACCTGCCAGTCTTTCTTGAGCCATACAAACTATGAAATGAAACTTATTTTTGAAAATTCAATGAAAAGAAGAATAAAACTCAAGGGTGATTCACACAAAATAGGAGTTTGACAAAACCCTGATTGTTTTTGCATTTGGTTTTTATCATGGCAAAATGTGATGGCCAACTAACCCTGTCTAGACCCCAATATCCCGTTCTGTCCTACACCCCTACCAACAAGCTGCCACTCTCTCGCCCTTCCATAGACATCCTCACTCCCACAGAAATGGCCCAGTCAGCTTACTTTCCTCCCTTGATTGCTCGGACATCTTGTATCCTTAAAGTGAACAGTGCATTACAATAGACTGCTCTCAACCCCCCCCCCCCCCCAACCCTACCCATTTAAGCAACCTGCCCCTCAATGCCCTCCAAGTTTAAACCCCTTAGAGTGATGACAAGTTGCCTTTACTGCCTATTAAACAATGGTAGAAATTACACTAATTCTACTCGAGTTGTCTCCCTTGGGAGGGCACAACTCTTCAATAATAGAGAGATATAAGGTACCGAAAATTGAACAATTGAAGGCAAACGCACTAAAAATGACTGGGCACAAGATTCTTGCATAAGCAAGTACCATAGGAAGAGGAGCAACACTAGATTACTTAACCATCTGATAAAGAGCCAATCAAGCGGTGCTACTTGTTATCTACCTTTGAACTCTATAAACAGAAGTCCAACGCTTACTACTGGTTGTAGTTTGTTAGATGTCTTAGTGAATACACCTTGTGCTGTAAGTTTCATATTTTTTCGCATGCATTCAAATTATCTATATATATTTATATACACTACCATTGCTTGCTTTGTCCCGCCAGTTACCTGAGTCCTATCTGGTAACTGGTTGATAGGTCCCTTGGATGCTGCGTTTAGGTCGAGTCGAGGTTGAGTCGAAATCAAAATCTAGCCAAGACCGAGTTGAGATTCGGTCATCTAAATGACTCCTAGTTGCTGTAGAAGTTCATTCTTGTTGTTAATTCTATCAACAGAGCAGTCCCCTTCATACAGCACCTTTAGTTATCTAACTGGATGGTTGGATTAACTCGAGACGCTGAAATCTTCTAGATTATCGCTGGGTATCAATTTAAAACTCTTGTAACCAATAAATTATCTCTAAAGTTTTAGGTTTTTATCTGTTTCAAACTGCAAAAAAAAATACAAAAGCAGAATTTGAGAAATGAATGAAAAGTTAATTATTCTGGCAGCAAGTTTATTCTTCCATTGCTTAAAGTTTTTGTCTCATTAGACGTTTTTTGATGAGTCAGCGCATTGTGTTGCATTGCATTGCATTGTGTTGCATTGCTATGACAAGCTTTGATCAAAGCATGTAACCTGAACAATCTTTCCATGCACCACACCACTAAAAACAGCGATTGAGCTTTTTAACTTTGTACAGAGTTTTCTTTTCCTTTGATTCGTTCATATCTCCCATCTCCTGCAAGCACTAGAAAGCACACCTCAAGCACTGTTTCCTGTTTACAATTTATTGTTACTCACAAGCTAGACCTTTATCAGATATACGATATTTAGTTAAAAATGGAGAGCTGACTGGACTGGTAGCACTGTGAAAGTTTTCAAACTAGATCAAAAATGTGAGAAATAAAACTGTCGGAGTAAACATGTTACAGTGTGCTTTACTATCTCACAACACTTGCAATTTCCGAAAAGTACTATTTCAATCGTTTCCATTATGATACATCTAGTACTTTGCTCTAATGAATTGCTTTTGAATGTCTTCAACTTTATTGCTAACTTTTTATCATTAAAAACTTATTTTCACAATAAAAAAAAATTATTCATCATTAATAGCTTATGCCGCAAACACAGCAGCAAAATAGGTTGACTCGGTTTGTATGTTTGTTTGTTTGTTTTCATTTCATAATGAATTATTACAATGTAATGTGAAACTTTAAAAACATCAACGTTCTGATTTATATTTGCATTCCGCACCCAAGATTCAAGTTAAACTCATTGAGATACACAAAATGAGCATCAGTTTGTGTTTAAAACTCTCTATCAACAGCCTGGTAATATATTGGCCAAAGACGGCCATTGAGGACTAACTTTTAACGTTGAGTTCATTGAAAATGCTTTCGACTGAAATATAAATTGTGTACCATCGACAAATGATTATTAATATACTACTGGTTATTTTATTTTTACGGAAATTGCTGATAAACTTCTGAAACAATAAATGATGTCATCGCTTGCTGACATATTTTCTCAGTGGTACTGTAGCCTGTAGCCTGCAGCCTGTAACCTGCAGCCTGTAACCTGCAGCCTGTAACCTGTAGCCTGCAGCCTGTAGCCTGTAAGCTGTAGCCTGCAGCCTGTAACCTGCAGCCTGCAGCTTGTAGCCTGCAGCCTGTAACCTGTAGCCTGCAGCCTGTAGCCTGTAACCTGTAACTTGTAGCCTGCAGCCTGTAACCTGTAGCCTGCAGCCTGTAGCCTGTAACTTGTAGCCTGCAGCCTACAGCCTGTAGCCTGTAACCTGTAGGCCGTAGCCCGCAGCCTGCAGCCTGTAGCCTGTAGCCTGCAGCCAACAGCCTGCAGCCTGCAACCTGTAGCCTACAGCCTGTAGCCTGCAGCCTGTCACCTGTAACCTGTATCATGTAGCCTGTAGCCTGTAGCTTGCAGCCTGTAACCTGTAGCCTGTAGCCTGCAGCCTGTAATCTGTAGCCTGCAGCCTGTAACCTGTAGCCTGCAACCTGTAGCCTGTAGCCTAACCTGTAGCCTGCAGCCTACAGTCTGTAACCTGTAGCCTGAAGCCTGTAGCCTGTAGACTGCAGCCTGTAGCCTGCAGCCTGTAGCCTGCAGCCTGTAGCCTGCAGCCTGTAGACTGCAGCCTGTAGCCTGTAGACTACAGCCTGTAGCCTGTAGCTTGTAACCTGTAGCCTGCAGCCTATAGTCTGGAGCCTGCAGCCTGTAGCCTGCAGCCTATAGTCCGGAGCCTGCAACCTGTAGACTGCAGTCTGTAGCCTGTAGCCTGCAACCTGTAGACTGTAGCCTGTAGCCTGTAGGCTACAGCCTGTAGCCTGTATCATGTAGACTGTAGCCTGTAGCCTGCCACTTACAAGCCCCTACTCACCAAGTCCTAAATACTAACTAATCAGGTTCATTGAAGTGGACCTGCTAACACTGCTGACCTAGGCACACTGATTGGTTACCAGTCAGACCTGGATGTGTCAGCTAAGAGCTGGAAGTGTAGGCGACAGCGAGCTGCCTCATAACAATAAAATCCTGCCCATGTTTCAGTATTAAACTGCTATAGAAATTCATTACATCAACTCCTAATGGTAGTGGAACTTTGCTAAAAAGTGTACCTAACAACCGATAACTGGAAGTATAGTTTCATGTAACGAGCTATTTAGATTAACGCCAAAGCTCTTTTATTTGGAATTTCTGAAACTTTATGAAATTTTGACTTATGTGGCCCTGGTTTAAACATCACAAGCTCTAATGATTTAAAACTGTTTTTATCTACATCAAAACTAAAAATAGCGTTACAGAAATTGAATGAGTTTTTACAAGATTAATGATGCTAAAGGAATAGAACAAATTTGAGAAGTTTTCTGTTGACCACCTAAAATGTTAAACTGCGTTTATTTCCAGCCCATGTAATTTGTAGACTAATATAAACTGTAACAAATATTTCTTTTTGTGATTTCGTGATTTCATCAACATGCTGTAGTGAGTAATACTTCTACGAATTGAAACAACTGCGGTAAAAAACATTAAAGAGTGCTCAAGGAATAATATTTTCAAGTTTTCTTTAGCGATATATTTGCAAAATGAAATATGAATAAGGTCTTTGGGGGAAATTTCTGATTACTTTCAGCATTTACTGTCCAATAAATGGTGATTTTGTGGCAGCATCCGGTAAACCTGGTTTTCTCTCAATTTCTTTGGCAAATCTTATACTGTATGCCCCCACCTGATGAGTTTGATGACAAATTTGATATTTTTGATCAACCAGAAGCTATGTTGTCAAGAATCTATGAAAATTAGTCAGCTCTGAAGAAAATAGGATAACAAAATACAGCAAGAAAAAAACAACCCCATTTAAGCATATTAGCTGAGCTCTCCATTCATAATTTATAATATATTATAAAAATATTGTAACAAGTATTTCATGAGGTTGAAGCACGCAAGTACCTAGGACACTAAAAAAATCTTTTCAAAATGGAAATGTGCAACATACATAGCCTAATACTTGAATAAATGAACACATCAATTACATCAAAGATTTCGTAAAACCTTTAAAAAAACAATAAAAATTTTAATTGGCAAAATAACTTTTAAAACAAAAACCAGCATTAAACCGTTAAAAGTAAAGTTTTCAGCTTTTTGTCTCCAAAAGAGACTTAAATTCAACAAATGGTCCGTGCAAATAAAGATAAAAAACAATTTGCACACAAATGTTTATTTATTCAACTGAGGCAGGTCATAAAAGATTATAAAAATTCTACATTATTTCAATGAACTGGTTAGACGGTGCCTCAGAGCTATATCTCAGTTTCTAACTATCTAAATTGCATGCCTTCTGATGTAATTATACCTACGCTGCTTTGATCATATCATATTACTGCACTCTAACATTGAGACTCTGGAATCTACAATAAAATCACGAAATTGCTAGTAAACCAACAATTGATTTATGTTAAAAAGAGTGGTCTACATTATTTATCGTTGCCATACCACTGGTCAATAAACGCAACGAGCCGAGACATGTAGAGCTGTTTAAAAGAACCCGTAAGTGTAAAAGACTTAAAAACTACAATAATCTAACAGGTTGGAGATATCTGGTACTTCAGTGAAATGAAGTTGAATACTGGTTAGCACAAAATGATAATAAATAGTTCAGAAACTTTATTCGTCAATGCACATTAGATTAATCAAACCGACCAATAATATCACTCACAGATACAACTGACCAATAATTTCTCTCAAAATTACAACCAACCAATAATTTCTCTCACAAATACAGTTTTTTTACCATTGAACACGTTCATCAGCTTTCAATTGTAAAAAATAATATCCTTTGTCAACTTTTTTTTTAAAAAAAAACACAAACAAGCTATTAATAAATGCATATTAAGGTCGAGCTGAGCACTGCTAATGGAGATATTTAACCCTCTCCTTGTAGACCTGTTACTCTGATGTAAGCTAAAAACAGAACTTAATGACGCATCACTTCACAGCTGATCAGTTCAAAACTAAAAATATGCGTTAATTCCCAAATAAATCTAGTAGCCCGATATATTGCCCATTAAAAACAGCTGTATGTGATTAAAAATAGCCTGTCATAGACAAAACTTCATAATCATTACAATTATACTTACATATGCTAACTCTACCATCATTTGTAAGTCGTTAAGTGTTTTGTGAAGTCATTTATTCATTTCTGCCACTGAATGATGCGATGCAGCTTCTCTCTCATTTAGTTTTTGTCTAACTAGCAATCATAAACTTTTATGCATCAACCTGCATTAGTGAAATAGTTTTGCATGATAGTATCTTGGTTGGTCGTTATCTGTTTTCGTTCACTCCGAGTACAAAAAAATAGCTGGCATAAAATGCACATATCACATCTCTATAGTGGTAAGACTTTATATAGGTTTATATTTGAAATATAAATTCCCATATATTCATTTTAACAAGAGAGCTGAGTTCAATTTAATCAGTTAATCACTGAACGTTTGTTTCTACCCGATATAAACGTATACTAGCAACAACTTATTTTACCAATCGCTTTCAAAAAACAATGATGAGGATAAACAACTAGCGTGTCTAGCTTTAAAGTTTGGATAAGCTATTTGATAATCCTAAACAGAGTATCTTTGTATCGGTTGTTTTGGTATTTGCTTGTCTAAAATTATGGACTATAATTCACTTTGAGATATTTTTAAAAAGACATTAATTAAAGAAATGACGGCTCAACAGAAAAAATTAATTACTGGTTGACTCACATTTGAATAGATTGCCATCAAATTCAAACTCTATCATAAACGTAGCATGAAAAGATATCATGAAAACTGATTTGGCTCTCATCCAAACTGCATAAACTAGTCCTCAACAAAGACTTGTGAGAGGCAATTAGGGTAATTTATAGACATGCGGTTATATGAAACTTTGGAGATAGGTATTAAAAATGACCAGAATGTTAGCTACATGAGCAACCATACTCGTAAATACCTTTAACATGATCATAACATGTCATATTGTAATAAAAAACAAATTGAAAAACAAGGGTGTATCAAATGCATTGCAACGCCTTTTCTCTGCAACTTCTGAGAAACATTTCAGGTAATAGCAGTACCTAACAAAAACAACAATAAGTTTGTAAAAAATAATTCAAGATAAACCAGACAAATACATGCAGTGAACCCTGGCAAAATAGTGTCTGTGGAAATGCATTATCTCAATGTCGAAGATGTTGTAATAAAAAAATTTTTGGGTGGTAAACCGGCAGAAAAATATTTCAAACAATAGCTTATATAACCTTTGGTCTTTTAAAAAAAGAATAAGAACTGCAAAATGAAGACGTCATAAAAAATTGGGACACAATTTAAAAAAATATTTGGCATATGCATAATTTAAAACACTTTTTCTAGGAGCCATGAGTAGTGATGTGAATGTTTAAATTCATTAAACTTTTTGTTGCCAAATCGAAAAAATTATATATAATATACAGTTTAAAAAATCTGAACCATGATACTCAAAAACATCAATTTAACAGAAGTTTTAAAAAAAATTACCTCATCCAAGTTGCAGAGAGTTTGTGAAAACATAGCTTGATATTTATCACTTGTTACACTTGTAGTCACAATTCTACTACAGATCAAGTTCGTTGATGTTTCCTTTAGATAATTTCCTACTCATTTAGAGCTTAGACTAGTACTTATTCTCACCACTTGGATGTAGTCTTACATTTTTATTGGATTTTATACAACATCTACTGTAAGTTATATTTTTAGTGGATGGAGTATGAAACTGACAGTAAAAAATGACAAGAGAGTTGGTTTTTCTATTATAGTAAATGGATCTCATATTATAAAAAGTATTATGTGTGATTATTTTGATGGTTAATGAATGAAATATAGCTCAATAATCAGCTTGCTCGCAAAAGTATGGCTTTTGTTTTTTTTCCATAACCCTCCGGCATTAGTAGCTTGTTAAACATTTTTTTATATTGACTAGAACTAAACAATCTACTGCATATTAATGTCTGAATCTGGTGATACATCTACATGTGACCTGTCAATCTATCGACACCTACTGCATGTTGTATTTGTATCGTAACTTGGAGGGACATCTCTTAGGGTTAATCTATTGTGGACTGTTGAAGATTACTAAACATGTTTTTCTTTCTGTCAATTTTGAGCGCAGCATAGCCTGTAATCGACAAGTTCCAAGATTAGAGTAAAAAAAAAGCAAAGTGATTATTGTCAGTAATCATACCTTTAGTTATGCGTTATTACAACGTTAAAGATAATGTTTGTAGATGAAAACGTAGCTTCAGTGATTTTTTCCTGCAGTGTATAAACAAGCGTGGTCAATGAATACTATTTTAGAAGTTATGATGATTGATGAGAAAGAGTCTGGTTGTAGAAAATAAATCGGTACATAAATCCCTTTATGAGCTATACGTGCCTGAGTTGACTGATGTTGGTGGCGAGTCACAGAGCTAGTTTGGTATAAAAGGAAGCTGCTCAACACTTGTGAGATCATCACTGCTGAATCTTAGAATACAAATGGAAGAGAAATCAGACATTGGAAAAGTTGATATGGTATAATGTATTTTTTTGCTTAAAGCTAACTTAAGCCAACTTTATTATCCATTAAGTTTGAGTTTTATGTTTTTAGTTGTGGTTACATATTTTGCTTACAATCTCTCACAAGATTTTTCGTACAAAAAGATATTCAATTACAAGCTTTTTTGAATCAAAATTTTAAGAAGCTCTCATAAACCAATAACGGAGTTCAACTAAGTTTTGATACACTACAATAAGCCAAACAATCAAACTTCTTGAGACTGTTGTCAACTCTGCTTATAGAAGGAGAAACTAACTTTTTACTTGTCGATGGAAGCTACAGCGGACAACTCAAAACTAGTGGGATGTCTATGCTGCTACTGTCTCTATTGCTGAAGGTTTCTCTACGCAAGCAAAGTCATTTATTACATTGATTCTTTGAAAAAAATATTAACAGAATATCTGGTCAGCTTGGAGGCAGTTGGTAGACGATGAATCACATATACTTTTTAACTTTTTTTCTGGTTAATTGAGTGTTTTGTGAGGAAATCTAAATTCGAGTATAAATAGTCTGTCTCAGTGAGTCAGAAAACAACAAGCCTAAAGGCAGTCGTAAAATATTTTAAAGCAACAATCCCCTTAAAAACACTGAGTTTTTAGCTCACTATTTGTAGTTTGTTTTGAATTTTTATGTCATAAACATAGTAAAAAGCTAGATGACCTATTTAAGTATCAAAGCATATTTATATCATTGATCTGACTGCAAATCGTTATTTTATATTGCTCTTTATTACAAATAGAAACGCAACTGTTTGCTTTAACTCTAAATAACTTGATACTCATGTTTATACCTGCAGAAAATATAACATTTGTTTTTGATGGTGAAAGTTCATAAACTTGTTTCATTCATGTCGCAAAAAATTGTTTGCAAAAAACTTTGTTAATGTTTTTTAATTTACAGGTAAAAGAGCGAGTAGAATACAGCCATGGTGGTCACATGTCTTACATGTACGGCAGCAATGGTGAGTTTGACTTTGATGATTTTCGCAAGGTCAGAAAATCTTCCACTCTTCCTGCATCAATGATTACCTATTGTGTCTTTAAAATTCTGTATCTTCTTTCAGTGAATTAGCCCTGCCAGTTATTTTTTTAAGTTTTTTGCAGGTTAAAACACTTTGTTTTGTTTTAGGGAATTCATTTGACAAGAAACAACGAAAATGGAGTCTGTTACCTGATACCAACTGGAAGTAATCAGACAATGGGAGGACAGGTGGAAGAGTTCTTTGAGGAATGGGATGGTAAAGAACTGGTGGCTCAACCCAATGATGTAACAGTACAGGTATATGAGGGAAAACTGGCAGATGTTAGTTTCTTACCACAGAAAGTGCGAGATGAATGTACCAGCGGATACCAATGGATGGCAATTGTCACCAATGGAGATGAAGCACCAGAAGGTTTGTTGTAAAACTTCGCTAAGAGGCTAATGAAGCTATCACTTCTTCGATTTTGTTAAAGTACTAATTTAAATTTATTCACGTTTTTCTCCAGCAAGTGGTGAAGTAAGCAAACAAAAGAGGTTTTTCTGTATCTGGGTCACATCCTACTACTACTGCTACTGGCCATTCTTCTCGATCTGCTACAGACGATACCTGGTCTGCTGAGAACACTTACTGAAGTTGTCAACCCTTGTCAACAAAATTTGATGATGCAACTCTATTTTTATTGCTCATTCATTTATTTTTTTCAACCACATTAGCCCTCTTAATACATGTTTTGTACTTTTGGCTCACTTTTGCCACTTCAAAGCAAACTTGTAAATACAGTTTTCATGTTAGAATAGATAGAATGTTAGTAAGGATCAATCTAAACCAATTGCAGTTATATAGCATGAGTTAATAGAGTGCAAGCTAATTGTTGTAGACATGAAAGTTGAACCCTTTTTACAATCTTGTTATTTACTATATTAGATCAAACTACAACAGAAGATGTGTTAACTGAAAGGTTGATATGTCGTTTTCTAAAACTGTTTTTAAATTTGTTTTACACAATTGCATGCAAGCTGCTATACAAAAACACCTCTCTGTTTCATCAATTTCTTCACTTTTATGTTTGATATATGTTATGTACCTGTTATATCGTTGTTGAGCTGATGAAATACATTGCTAGATACTGATGTAATACTTCATCTTATCACTCTCTGATGAAAAGAAAAACAACAAAATTTAGATGAGTTATATGGCTTAAAAAGGTAAAACGTATAAGTACTAATAAACTTCTCACAACAATGAGCCTATAGACACAACAATGGGTCTATAGACACAACAATGGGTCTATAGACACAACAATGGGTCTATAGGCACAACAATGGGTCTATAGACACAACAATTGGTCTATAGACACAACAATGGGTCTATAGGCACAACAATTGGTCTATAGACACAACAATGGGTCTATAGACACAACAATGGGTCTATAGACACAACAATGGGTCTATAGACACAACAATGGGTCTATAGACACAACAATGGGTCTATAGACACAACAATGGGTCTATAGACACAACAATGGGTCTATAGACACAACAATGGGTCTATAGACACAACAATGGGTCTATAGACACAACAATTGGTCTATAGACACAACAATGGGTCTATAGACACAACAATTGGTCTATAGGCACAACAATGGGTCTATAGGCACAACAATGGGTCTATAGACACAAGAATGGGTCTATAGACACAACAATGGGTCTATAGACACAACAATGGGTCTATAGACACAACAATGGGTCTATAGACACAACAATGGGTCTATAGACACAACAATGGGTCTATAGACACAACAATTGGTCTATAGACACAACAATTGGTCTATAGACACAACAATGGGTCTATAGACACAACAATGGGTCTATAGACACAACGATTGGTCTATAGACACAACAATGGGTCTATAGACACAACAACGGGTCTATAGACACAAGAATGGGTCTATAGACACAACAATGGGTCTATAGACACAACAATGGGTCTATAGGCACAACAATTGGTCTATAGACACAACAATGGGTCTATAGACACAACAATGGGTCTATAGACACAACAATGGGTCTATAGACACAACAATGGGTCTATAGACACAACAATGGGTCTATAGACACAACAACGGGTCTATAGACACAACAATTGGTCTATAGACACAACAATGGGTCTATAGACACAACAATGGGTCTATAGACAAAACAATGGGTCTATAGACACAAGAATGGGTCTATAGACACAACAATGGGTCTATAGGCACAACAATTGGTCTATAGACACAACAATGGGTCTATAGGCACAACAATGGGTCTATAGACACAGCAATTGGTCTATAGACAAACAATGGGTCTATAGACACAACAATGGGTCTATAGACACAACAATTGGTCTATAGACACAACAATGGGTCTATAGACACAACAATGGGTCTATAGGCACAACAATTGGTCTATAGGTACTTTTGGCTAAGTTATCTCGAGGAACTCGGCTAATTTTCAAGTTTTCCCCAACCTGGGTGAAGTTAACGCCATTTTAGTAAATCATATAGCCATGGTGAAAAATATCTTTGTTGAATTATCTTTTGTTCTACAATTATACGCCGTACAGGCTACAAAACAAAAGTTTGATAACATTAATAATAATAAAATAATATTTATTATTATAATAAATGACTACATCCATTTAAGCACTTCAACCTGATGAATAGTTACTTTTGGCATCGCTAACATATATTGAAGCTACTGCACACAAATATCCAACATCATATATTATTATTAGCTCAAGCTTTTACCAATGACCTTGCATCAACGATCATTGGGTGTTTGATGGGATTTGTTGTAAATGTTGCTGAATCCAAAACAACAATATTGATTGTCATAAAATGGCTCCGTTTTTTTTTTCAAGCGTATAAATCAAAAACAGGAAATTTCTAGTTGTTAAACAGCTGCTGTTTATCACTAACACATTCACGCATAATTTTGTTTCAAAGCCGGAGCAGAAAAAGTCTTATTTTGTACTCGCCAACACTTGAGAAAAGTTGTGCATTTGTCAGATCGTGACGCGGAGTCATTTTACCCAAAGAACCAAACGATTCTTTTCTTGAAGTTTGTTGGGGTTACTCACGTTTCCAGCTATTAATGAAGTTGTGTGCTATTTTAGGTGATTTTGTCGGTCTTTATGTCTGGTCTGGTGGTTTTGGTTAGACACCTTTTGTAGAGCATTTCATCATCTCCTTCAGTTATTGCAACGGCTTACTGGTTAGAAAATTGGCACTGTACAGTTGGAAACTAGTTGTAATTGGAATTAATAACATATACTTGCTTCTAGGTCAATGGGAAACTGTTTTTATGAAACTCCACCAAGACTCAACCTTGGCTCGGCCTCCATACAAACTACTAACAGTCTATCAGATGCAACAGCGGCCACAGACTAGCCAAACAGACTAATTCATTGCGAAATCAATGTGGTTATGTAAGTTTAAATGACACAAAAATATAAAACTCATTTTCTTCTCACAGCCAACAACCTACTGCCCACTGCAGTACTTACGACTCTGTTTTTTGATTTACAGGTTAGTCATGTCTGCTGACATATGACTTGTATTTAGTGGCCAATCACATCCATAACTACTGTTAGGGCTGCTCCTACTTTGCCCACAAGGCTCCGGTTTTTCGCCTTTTTTTCTCAGTACCTCTGTCCTTACCATCAGCACTGGATACTTAAATGCTTAGAAATTGTGTCCTTAGGGGAGACAACCCAGCAGGAATTGGTGACAGTTCCTACCAGTGTTTGACTGGGGGGAAGAGCTTCAATTTACAATAAGGGGGGGGGGGGGGCGGGGGGGCTGAAACTTGGAGGACTGGAAGGGAAGGGTTGGGGTTTATACTGTGGGTTGAAGTGGGCTAAGATGGAGAAAACCTAGAGAAAGAGCAAAGGAGTTGAAGGCTAATTCGCTTAAAATATCACTTACTAGGGTAGTTAAGGAAAAGGGAAAGATACTTACCGGTCCATTTCTATGGGGTTGAGCATGGCTAGGGAAGAGTAGTAGGAGTGGATTAAAAAAACAATTTAATCACAAAAATTCACAGCATTATCTTTTTTGGGACTGTCACAAGGCTAAGTTTTCTCTCCCTCCACATCTACAGCTGTAGTATAGTAGGGCCTTCAATTGTGTCTTACAGTGACAGCTTTTCCTCCATTCTATTGATGCATGATTGCAACCATTAACTACAAACTAGGCTGTTGACCTGTAGGTTTTTCTAAAGTTTATAATTTACCCCTGGAAAACCATCATTTTGTAGTTATTTCCTCCTGCGTCAACCATAGGCTTGATTGAACTAAGCATAGTTTGCTTATCAAAAGGGTACAGCTGTCACCACAACATTGTTGTAGGCCAAAAGTGGTCGGTTTGTGAATGAGTGTCTTTGTATGATTGAGTTATACTAAGTATTGCCATAAATTAAACACCCACTACTGACTCAATGTAACGGAAACCAGCCCATTATTTCTTTAGTAACAAATAAAGCAGCTGGAGATATTATAGAAAGCTCTTTAGCTTAATACAATACAGTTATTAAGCGACTAAGAGATAGTAAAGTCTGAGTTTCTCCACTAGAGAAGTTGGCCATTTGCATCCGCCAAACAAAATCGGTCTGGTTGATGAAATAGTGACTCTATACCAAAATGTGACGTAAAGTAGGGCAAAGATGACATTGGATAACTAATTCATCTGCATGTCTTTCGATTGAGACAAATTCACAGATCACTGCTACCTGATGACTTCTACCAGCTGATTGCTTCAAATGATTACATTCTGTCATTGGCAGCTGTCAGCAGTATGTAGTTTCTTGGTGTCTAAATAACAGCGAATCAAGTACAAAAGTTTTTCAGGCCAAAAGACTCGATATTATACTACAAAAGGATATTTGAAAGAATGTGTTGTATCAGCCTATGATACCTGATAATGAAGTTCCATTAGACTTGTAAGAAACAATGAAATTTTACATAAATTTTACTAGATCAGTTATGCTTATAGTTGTAACAGACCGAGTAGGTTGAGAAAAATTCCTGCAGAATGAAAGAATCTTAACAAAAATAATAAAACACTAATGATTAAACTTACAGTAATTCCTTGAGCTGCAACCATTATATAACAATTAGCTCACAGACATTACCCGCATGAAAGACTTTTAAAAGTAAAGTTTTATAAACGGAGAGCTTAAAAATGTTTGGAGTATAAAATTCTGAATTAAGAGAAGGTGCACTGAAGGCAGAAGTATATCTACTGGCACCATATTGTGGGTTTAGATTGTGCCCCCTATGATAAAAATAGGTCACACTAATGCTTCAACTTCTTGCAGTTTGAAGTTGAGGCACAATATATATATCTATATTGAAGTGAGAAGACAACTAATAACTTATGCACTGGCATGCGTTTAAATGTGGATAGGGAAATTCCACCTGTATACAGGTGACTGACAGATGCCTCTGACACATCCTTAAGTATTTAAACTTGATAACTGCTAGCAGCCATTTATAATTAAAATTATTTTTATTGTAACCACTTGACTTTTACTCTATAATTTACTCCATAAGTTTGTTAGTAAATATGATTATCAATTGCACAGTTTACTCGATAAACCTTAGATGATGACAACTAAAAAGTTATAAAATTTACCAGGTATGACATTAAAAACTATAGTGGTAACAATATTAACAATCAACAGCTCTAAAAGTTGGAAAGTGCAACAAATGTAAACAATTGCCATTGATTGGTCATGTACCACATATTTCGCTCTTTGGTGATGGTTATAATTAATTATTTCAGTTTTATAAAAGGCCCAACAAAAGAGTCGTGAGCACTAGACTGATCCCTACCCTGCATCTACCTATACAAGATTGTTGATACTATTTTTCTACATGTTGGCTATGGAACTGGCCGCAGTTCACAAGCAGGATGCAATCTGATCAATTTATGTTGGCAAACTTGAATGATCCCATAATACCCGATTAAGGCTTTGTCACAAGTTGTTTTTGAGCATAATCCTTTTTTTTTAAATGTAAATCAAAACTAATTTATAAAAAATATTAAGAACGCTATGTTGATCCTTTGAGCATTCTTAAAAATATCATTTTATCGTATAATAGTCAAGCTAGTCGTGATTTCTAATGATAGATTACATGATTGCTATCAATACAAATGTACAGTAGCATAGATGTACAGTAGCATAGATGTACAGTAGCATAGATGTACAGTAGCATAGATGTACAGTAGCATAGATGTACAGTAGCATAGATGTACAGTAGCATAGATGTACAGTAGCATAGATGTACAGTAGCATAGATGTACAGTAGCATAGATGCACAGTAGCATAGATGTACAGTAGCATAGATGTACAGTAGCATAGATGTATGCACATAACTGAAGGCGGAGCTATAACTAGACAACCAATACAAACCACAAGCTCCTCCCTATTCTTGTAAGGTAGAGCTCATACGGACATGTTTTGCATAATATTTCTATCAGTGACACTAGTATACCTCTTATTGGTTAGTACCATTTGTTCATGAGCTCTCATCCGTCACACATATTATATAAACATATATATGTTTTGTTACTTATAGAAGGAGGTGTAAGATCTGTAGAGTGTATTTCTGATAACAAAATATTCTTATCAGCTTTCAGCCCTTCCAATTGTTTTAGAGTTGCATTTGGCACTTGCAAAGCTTTGCCTTGTATTTGGTTACTGGTCTCTCCTTATGAAGGTAATATTTGCCATTGTTTGTCGGGCTAGAAGCATGGCAGATGTAACTCTGAATAAGCTGAGAGAGTGACTTGCTGTGCAGGTCACTTGGAGGTGACTGGAAAAAAACCAGCCATTGCAGAGTTTAAATACCAGGAAACTGGGTCGGTCATTTCATTTCCAGTTGCTAAACTCTACAGTGATAGACTTCATTTGTGTCTACAGTAGCAATGACAATAGAAAATCACCACAATATATTAGGAAACCAACCAAGACACTCCCAAAATAATATGGTAATATTGCCAATCACCACCACGATGAGTGGAGACAACTACAGCAAGTTGATAAGAAAATTAAAATGAATAATATTTTAAATTGTCATAATGTCCAAATGAAGAGTTCAAACCAGCAAATGTATTTCTCTATTAATTGCAATAAAATTCACAGCGGCGATAACGAAGAGTTCGTCTTATATCATGTTTTATCACCATGAGGTAGGAGTAATAGTTAACAGTTACTTTGCTTACTCAAACAAACAAAACTTGTGTTTTTGATAATAATAATAAATGTAAAAGCTTGAAATTATGTTATTGTGGTAAGTTTTTATGAACACAGCCTATAGAAACTTGTCTATACAAGCACTTACATGAGTAGAGGCTTGCTCTGTGGTCCAGAGACACCCTCCTGCACTGGGTGATGCTACATGTACCAACGGGCAGCTGTTTGTTCGTGCTACAAACAACGAATTGATCAGCAGTATCACTTCAGTATTAAATAACCTACTTGGCCGGCACAAAATGGCTGCCTAGTCTGAAGACCTAATCTTTATTTAGCCTGAGAAATTAAGGAGACAGCACCCACCACTTCTGTACCATAAGGAGTGGATCCAAGCAGACCATTTTAGATGAAAGCCAGGAATTTTACTGAGATTTGGAGATGGTACTCAGACTACTTCTTCCTATTGACTCCGCCTCTTACTATCAAGAGCCCTTGTTATTTAAATATATTCGTTGTATGTGATTGGTTGGTGTTTTTAACTCTATTATATCATTAGGGGAATTAGTTTCTGTATACCTAATTGACTTTAGTTTGTATTCTAGTCATCTGATCGGGTATAGCAATAATTGCTTATTGTATACTTTTTATATATACATACATTTCACTTGTTATTGTATTGCCTACATACTCTTGTCATTGTACTCTAGGGGAAAGCCACCCTAAAGCCATGCAGAATACCAACCCAACTGATATGTTTGAGCCACAAGCTCAGATATCTAGTTGCTAAGGCCATGCCAGCAGGGTCGTTTTTGGAAAGAGAATACTTGAGACTAGCAGCATTTCGGATTCAATAGAACAAAATCCGTTACATTATTACACACACACTTTTCACCGTATATCAAATAACCATTTTTCATCAATTCTTTCCAATATTCACCAACAATCTCTGATACATGCAACTTAGGTTGTTTTATACTGCTTGCAACCACTATTACTTTTAAATATATTAATAAGTAAATTTGGTGACACCAACTGTTGCTGTCCATCAAAATTCCAATGCTTAGAATTATAAGTTATTCGTAATCTCAAAAGTTTATCTCACTCTGATTATTGTTCATATGGTAAAACTAGTCATTGTGGTAACAAACCATGAAAGAAATAAAGGAATCATCATCAGTCAACAGACTACAATAAAAGGTAAAAACATAATAATAAAAATTAATGATGCAGAGTAAACTTTTGACCTAAACAGTTTTTGAAGCTACAAATGGAAGGGTGGAGAGAAAAACATTTTCATGGCTAGTTTTGAGTAATAAAAAGTATGACAATGTTTAGTAATTATCATTTGGTTTTGAATATTATCAAGTCAATTAGTTACTTGGATTCTGAAGCCAAGAGTAACTCTCTATACGGTGGTAACAGGTAAAGTTATTTATTATGATATGGTATGTATACCTACGGCAATTCTGCCAGCAGCTCTAACACTGACCATTGTATTCTAATAAATTCTCCAGCCAGTTCACTCATCTAACAGGAAACTGCCATGAGTGATGAGCTGGTCAAACGCTTTTTTGCGGAGCTCTTGAGGTAAATTGACCAATCGGGTTTTGTTTGTAGAATCTTTGATGGCAAAAAAATTACAGATCACCGTAAATCTAACAAGCTTTTTGACGGAAGTAAATTTTACTCCCATCATCATTCATTTCTTAGCCATGAAACACTCTGCATGAAAGTGCCAGAATTCTGCATTACAACTCAAAAGCACAAAGTGCACTTGTGTTTGCAAAATTGCTATGTTTGTGAAAAAAAACTGAATCATCAACTATTTCTTGTTTCTCTTTATGTAGCCTTCAAGTTTTGTAAACAAATCATTTTCATTATTTTTTAACAGGTTGCTTTTAATAAAAATTGATCATTGAGAACGAGCTTGCACACTATACCTGGGACAATTTATCAGGGGTTGAGCTACCCATAGTGTATTTATAATTATGCTCCAGCCAAAAATATTTTGATTAAATTTTTTTGGATATGTTCCAATGTATTATACACAAGGTTTCAAGCAAAAAAATTACGAGTTTCAAACTCGTTTATTTTATCAAAGTGAAATTTTCCCCCATTATAAATTCTTTGACACTTAATGAGCTATGAAGGAAAAAGTATTTTTAACCAAAAAGTGCCATTTGTTACAACTTCAAAATTTTAATGTTTATCTCAGCACCTTGCACATTTTTTAATATCATTACAATCGAAGATGTTTCACTTTTTCAACAACATTATCAAGTTGAAACATTTTTGTTACTCATCTTTCTTAGAAAATTGTGCACCTGTGGTAAAACTGTGGCACACTCCACTAAACAAATCACCTGTGGTAAAACTGTGGCACACTCCACTAAACAAATCACCTGTGGTAAAACTGTCGAAAGCGAGCACGTGTCTCTGTCCAAAACACCTGTACAATCACATGAAAGCAGGATGTACTGAGTGAGGGAACCTTCCACACTCCCGAATACTTAGTTTCCTCATACACATTCGCCAAAGTGTGTGAAAGCCTGTCAACTTGTTAAACTCCTGGTCACCTTCCATGATGTAAACATGTCTTTCATACAGTTTTTGAAAACCATTTTTTGCATCGTTATTTATTCATACTTCATGGTGAAAATTAAAATACAACAAAAAATCAAAAAGATTCAGATTCATGTTTGAGTCGATTGAATTTAGAAGACAGTTTTCTACATAGCTATACCTGGCAAACTGAAAACTGAAATTAAGTTGAGCATTGGACTGTTGGTTGAGATAAAGTCATAAATTAAAAAGAGTTTAAATATGAGTTTGATTTTGACTTCAGTTGTAAAAATTAGTGGCAAGTCATAAACAAAATCCTCTATGCGTACTATCTTTCGCAATTTAACAATCTTCAGTAGCAAAATGAAGTGTCAAGAACCTCAAGTAGACTAACAACTAACGTAATCTTGCTAGTTTAATATTATGACTGTTTTGTGCTGATGGACACTTGTATGTCTTGCAGCTTTTAAAAGTGCTTTGCCAAGTTGGTGATTAAATAAACAATTTTTTCCGGTTGAACTTTTGAATAAAAGTTATTTGTAAGAAAAAATTACTGAGGTTTATTAAAAAATTTTTCAATTCTATTTACTTTTAGAAATCATCAACATTAGTATATAAGTAAGTATCAAGTCTCCGAAAAATGGTTTTAACAATATATTTAGTTTGCTCGCTACCGCATCAATTCCATTCAATTTCCCTTATTAGGTGTTATCGGCGGCTGGATTGATGAAAATCTGCTATTATTTATATTCGAGACCACATCGATGGGTGGCAAATGCATCAACCCAGGCGTTTATGTTTTATGATAAAATCATAAAAATTAATATCCTTTGAACAGGATCAAATTGTAAAGATCTGAAATTCCTGTGTGCATTGTAGCGAGCATAATCATTTTCACATGTGTAAGCAAATCACAAACGACGGTTATAGTGTCGTTGATTCCTTACTGGCACTCATAGCATGATGCTACAGGAAGTAGCAGATAGTGGTGGCGAGTCAAAGAACAAACAACTTTACACTTCTCTGGTTGACAATGTATATTTCGAAGCAATTCATTCTTGATTAACTATAACAATAACATTTATTTTTATTGTTCTAACAAAATGGCTCTGTCATTAATTGCTATGATCAGTTTCTTAAAAATATTATTATTGTACATGATAATCTTAATAACTAATAATTGTAAGCAACATATATAATTTACATGACTAATATTACATTATGAACATTATATTATAAATATTGTATTAATAATAAATGATGCTAAAATAATAATACTGGAAATTAAAAATAAACGTCACACACGTGGATGTTTATTAATTTTGTGATGGATCAACCCATGAGAACGCCTCACATATTAATTTTTTCTTTTCATCAGGATGGTCTTTTGGGGCGCGCTTAAATACTGCTACCGACCCATTTGCATTAGATAATTTGCGAGAAAAATTATTTCTTAACTTTATTGTGCGAATCGATCCAGCCCGCGAATACACCTGTTGGTTCTTAGAACTTTATTTAGATGCTAAAACTCATGATTTAAAAATAAATACCACGGATTTTATATTCTTGGCAACATAACAAAATTGAATGGTTACGAAGCAGATCACATTCCAATAGTTTCATCATGATTAATGCACTTCCTTTGCCTATTTATTTCATTGCATGAGTAGACATTGCAGTGAGTCTCATCTGGCAATAGAAGATTAAAACTCTGGATTTGCTGTACTACCTCATAAAATTGGAAAGAAAGTAAAATAATTAATTCTTTCTGAGCCCTTCTTTACAGTAATCGGCTTATAGTTCATTATTTATTACTGAACATACTGGAAACATCCTCTGAAGGCTAAAGTAGATGTACCTTTGTGGCTTTTAATAGCAATTAATCATTTTTTTCTCAGAACGGTCTGTGTTAAATATATAGCTAGTTCTTAAGCTTAGGGTGATTATTATCTAGATCGCTTGTTAAACATGATCTGCTGCTATCATTGCTAGAAGAGAAAGACTAACTTTATAAAAAACTTTGGTTAAAGTTGTCGATCTAAAGAAGCTGCAATCTCTAGCAAGATATCCAGACCAATCCAGGACCAGAGCTTTTTAAACCCATATTTCATCATTGTCAGTCGTCTGGGAATAGCCAGGATAAACGCTAAAATTTCTATCTGTTATTTCTTTGTGGTTGTAGTTTGATGCAGCCATTTTTGTTTGTAACCAAGCACAGAAAGCAGGCGTTGATTGTGAAAACCACACTTTGGCATAAAAAAACAAATTTCTGAACCTCAAAGTGTGTCGATCGGTAATAAGTTATTTCTATCATCTAGAGAAGGCACGGTCATGTGTTTTGACCAAGCGCTCTGATCAACCAATCAGAAATCGTAGTTGTTTACGATTAAAATTTTTAGCCGACTGGCATTGCAAAAAAACCGTGTTGAAAGCATCGTTAGTCTCAGAGCGTGTACAAGGAAGTTATTTTTGGCTATCACTTCAATTACACTTTGAGTTCGTCACAAATATGTTTATCATCAATATAGTAATCACTATGGTAATTAGCTTTAACTAATTGATACGTTTGAAGCAAAGTGCTAAAATTAAACACTCGATCATTTGGTGAAACAGTTTCATTAATTAACCAATCGCATGCGTAGACCCGGTGGTTCTAGAGTTAATGTCAAGTTTTCAGATGCTTTTGTACAATTATTGAACCCAAGTTATGCATTAAAATTCTCTCTAATCTATTTTATGGTCAACTTCTAAGGTTAACTTAATATATAGTTGCATTTTTTATATCAGACTGCAAAACAACATTTTAGTGACTCCTAAAATCAAAAAAGACTCCGATACTGTTTACAGCAAAGTTTATATAATCAAGTCTGTTGTGACATAGAACTCGATGTCTGCCGATGAAAATACATACTATTTTAACCTCAATTTACCTAAAATGATATGATTAAAATATAACCTTTCTGCAAATTACACAATAGACCTGAACCTTGGGGCAAGATCTAATTGACTCGTAAACAAAAGCCCTATTGTATTATTCTGGACAAAGTTTTATCTGATTTCAGCAACAGATAATTCAAAGTTGGAATGTCCTTGTTAAGCACAACATTTATCTGATTGTTATGATATTGTTTAACAATCTTGTTCAAGTAGTAATAAATATGCTGCCAAAACTCTTGTCTGAGGAATATTGAAAATGGCTCAGGTAGAAAGTTGGAATAAAAAGAATACATAGAATTATATAAAGGAATGTTGAGGTCTTTGCTAATGCTTAGTGTCTTCGACATTGAGCATTTAAAAGTAATTCCTGGAGTACAAAACTGTTTTATCACCTAGAATTTCCTCAACTATGTAAATGGAAGACACACCTGTCAACACCATGGAGATTTTTTTATGCCATTAGATAAGTTTCATCATCATATTTCTTTATTTATATCATACTTTCAAATTTTGGTTGACGGAAGAAGTTTTCTCTAGACTAAACCAATCGTTTCCGGCAAACAGTCTTATCCTTAATTTGTGTGAGTAGTATATGTTTCACTGTATGATCCCCTGTATATATAGAATGGTCTACCGCCATTCTTTGGCATAGACCATTTTGTTGGCAGTGTGCAAACACAATCCATTTTTGGCAGCTACAATTTTAGTTTGAGGTTTTGTTTTGCACTAGTAAAACTTGTTTGTTTATGTTGTAGTGTAGTCATGTAGATCTTCTTGAAACAGCAATTGGGTCATAAAAAGCTGTGTATGGAATTGTACAATTGTTTACTAGCAATCATCTTCAAACCATTGCTTGGTGAGTCAATTGTATAGTAATAGTTCACCTTAAGTTCCATCAGCCTTAATAGTACTTACTTATTGACACAATTGATAAACCTGCAATTGTGTCCAATTTTTGCCTGCTGCTTGGTATTCTGATAATGGAAGTGAAGTGCGTGCTGAATTTGATTATTGATTATTATTTTCCATTCATTTAACCTAAACAATTAAATACAAGCATTCTGTATAAACGGCTGGGCAATTAGAGGAAGGTGTTTCCATGTTACAGGCTCACACCTTACTAAATGTTGGCAAACTTTGTTAAACTTGAGGCATTTCTGTGAACAGCTTTATCAAGGATCTACCAATCAGTTGTCGATGAAATAAGTTGGCACACATTCAATATTCCTATTTTGAGTTTTCGCACAAAGAGATCAGGGAATATAAAAACGTAACATTATTTGGCTGTCACCCAAAACAGTCATTATCACTAAATTGATGGCTATAATTTGGCTAAATAACTGATGCACAAAATACTGAAAACATTGGCTACGTGACCAATTACATTTATAGAGATCCAGGAAAATTGAAACATGATCAGCTCTCAAGTAAAAAATAAGCTAGTAACTCCAGTGACACTGACCAAGTCGATAATTGACTTATTTTGTTGGAATATTTACACCGAGTGTGTCTGGTCAACTTTCCCTTCTTTTGCTGTTTAATGTCTGTCTAGCAGCTACACTCTCGCATGCTGTTGGCATAGGTATAGCTTTACCTGATTCAAAAAAAGTTGAGCATGAAGTAAAACAAGAGCGATCGCTTAAATTTTGTCAACCATAATTTTGCAAACAAGTATATAATTTTAGTCACAGCAATTCAATGCTTGCTGGCCGTTACAGCTAATAAATGACTATTTTTTGACATATTACTTCGTGATCAAAAATATTTCATCACAATAAATGTTTTTGAAATAAAAATTTTCCTAAACACTCTTGGAGCAAGCTTGCGAAATCCTGATTGACTCTGCTGAAATTGCAAAATCTGATAATTGATTGGTTCTTTAACGGGCTAAGCATAGCCGTGAAAAAATTGACCTATAATTGATTGCAACAAACATTGCAATGGAGTTATTTATATGATTGTAGGGGGAATTTCAGATATAAAAATATTTATTAGTTTAGATTTCAAAATTAAACACAGAAAGTTATTTAAAGTCATAAATCTTACAGTCTCAGTAAAAATGCCCCATTAAAATAAAATTAAAGCTTATTCATATAATTTAATTGTTTATCAGCAGCTACTAATGGATATCACAATAACGTCTACGTATGACAACAATAAGTTAGTAAGATTTACTACTAAATGGGCAATCTCAGCATGTAGTCCAGGCATAACAACTAAAAATTTACTTTGCCAAATTATACAACAAAGCACACAAGAATCTGCTTTCAACCAATTGCAAAAAAACTATTATCTAAAATCCTAACTAAAACTTTTTGGGAGTGTTTGTCACCTGTTGCAGTTAGTTTGCTTGAAGCTTAATAAGAATATTCGCGACCTGTTCGTCGAACAACATAAAACAAATAATAGGTGTCTGTAGTTCAATATGTCGCGTATGCAATGGAACATTATGCTCGGTTTACACTTGTAAGCTACGAAACACGGCAAAAATTCGTAACAGCTACGGTCCGGTACTGGTCCGCACCAAAGTGCCTGTTTAGACGATTGTCTGTCTAGCGCATTAGTTCCGTATCCGTATGACAACACCAGTTTCAGTTTTGAGGCGATAGGGAACCGGTATTGGTGCGAACCTATCTGAACAGCTGGTGTTTTTGGTGCGAACTTCAGTGTTCACATTTGTACGATGTGCGCATAGCGTACCAGTGTAAACGGGGCCTTAGTTTAGAACAACATAATTATTCAATGAAATGTTATAGTTTACTGAACAAACCATAAATAAGATAACTCCCAATTTTCAAAATAATCAAGAAAATAATAAAATTTGAACGGGTACAAACTGGAATAGCTTGTCAAGCTGCCCTTCAATTTAGCAAACTTTGGACGCTTGCAATTATTTTGAGTTATTTTTCAAGGATATAAAACCGGTCTATGAAAAGGAAAAATATCAACTCGCTCGTTACAAACAACATAAATAAATACTTGTTGATAATTTTTTTTTTCAGTATGCTACTTTGTTTTTACCAACGAGTTCCGAACAAAATGATTATTTATTGATTAAACTTATTGCCGGTCTGATTATTTTTATTGCAATTTGTTCGGCGAACAGAAGTCGTGAATACTCTTAATGTCTCCTGCTAAATGACTCGATTTATTTTCTAATGCTTAGATTGGACCAAACAGTTTGGTCCATTAACTTGGGTGTACCTCCATTAGTGTGTAGAGTGAGACAGTATCTAGCTGTTACACTCAATTATCTCTCAGCAGTTGATGTCTGTATATTTAATCTGTGCAAACCTTACATTTCTCTGTTCACGGGGGTAGGAAGTCGCTCGTTTGTGAAGTTTTGTCATGCTACCAGCCAATCCAATAGCTTTACCTCACAATATGTAAACTGAGAATTCAGGTTTTCATGTCTTCTAGGTAATTGCTCTCATCAGTAAAGTAAACATTTTTTTCGTGCGCAGATTATTTGATTTTGTTAAAGTATTGTGTATAAAGAATAACAACTTTATGTGAAGTTTTTGCTTACAACAGGGATTTAAACCATTTCTTGAAGCAAAGTTACTAATCATGTCGTCATCCATTTTGTCAAAAAAGATTGGAAGCGAAAACTTAAGCTTTGAAGGAGAATTATGTATTTGAGAGGCTAATGTTTACCAAACAATATGGCTTTCCACACTTGCATTTACATGTACTATTAATAATACATTACTGGTGGCACATTGAAAAGATTTGCTGGATATTGTAGCAGATTTCCTCCTACAATATCAACGGCATTTACTCCAACTAAACTCTAACAACTGCTTCGGGGTCCACGACCCTAACAATCACACAGAGTTTGTACAAATGAACCATTTTATTATATCATTCTATTTAGTAGTATATCATAGTTATTACACAAAATCCACTAGACTTTATTTTTATAGGAGAAGACAGGAAACTCACCTCCTTATTAGGGATGAGCCAATAACATATAATAATACAAAATATACACAAATCAAAAGAAGTAACACAATTCATCACAACAAGGCAAGTCAATGGGAGAAGCGAGCACATGGCAAAGTGGCTCTGGGCTCTCTTCTCGCCCTTTCTGGTGTGGTGGAAATCTCCCACTCCTTATTAGGCATCTGCACTTCCTAAGCTCTGTTCCTGGCGTTTGTATGGCTCTGGTCTCCATAAAGTGAAGGGTTTCTAGCTCCTGAGTTCCCAGGCTATCTTTAGCAGTCTTCTCTGTTGACTGGCCCGGGGTACTGACCCGGGGTAGGCTCTCTATCTATACATATATATGCATATGCAATACAGGGTATGCCGGTATCCCTAACTCCAAAGAAACATGTATATGTAATGAAGGGGAGGGCTCTGGGTACACTTCAAACTTCCGTGGTTGACAGGGTAAGGTGGTACGGGGATTTTAGGGTTGGAGGGGGTGGGGAAGGGGGCCTGGCTTGTCTAAATGTAATACAAATCTCCACAATATTTGTATTGATTTCTCCCTAACTCCAAACTGAGCAACTCATTTCCCTCAAACAGCTCTCATCTTGTTGATTCTTACACTCACTTACTGCAAAATGGAGATAGTTTGCCACAAAATAAAAAATTGATTTCACCTTGAAACAACTAGTAAGTTATCGCTTTTCTAGTTTCTTCAAGTTTTATATATATCTGCATATATCGGCACTATGCCTGCATGTGTCAGCACTATGACTGCATATATCAGCACCATGTCTGCATTTGTCAGCACTATGCCTGCATGTGTCAGCACTATGATTGCATATGTCAGCACCATGTCTGCATGTGTCAGCACTATGACGGCATATGTCAGCACCATGTCTGCATGTGTCAGCACCATATCTGCATGTGTCAGCACTATGTCTGCATGTGTCGGCACTATGACCGCACATGTCAGCACCATGTCAGTAACGTTTAGCAACTTATTGGGAAAAAACTGTGGATGTGTTTATAGACATTTCCTCCACAATGGTCTGTTGCCGCTGCAAGCATGTAACGGTAAGTCGTTTTATACAAAAGTAAAGAAAAAAGCGTAACTTAAACTAAATAAACAGAAGCTGAGTATAATTGTCTTAAGCTAAAAGTGGGCTTGATAATTCACAGTCACCTTCAATAGGCTAGACTACAATATCAAAAATCTTTGCAATCTTATGTATATTTGAAGTTTCTTTTCCATTGGATGATAATAAAATAATTGGTTGATTTGGTTTTATCGCTGTAAATAAAACTAATAGTTCTGATTAACAGGCTCAACAGCATTTTATCTGCACATCACTTGAGTTTACATTGATTTTCTATCTCCATCAAAACTTGGCAATAGCTTCACGTGAATTTGAACATAAATCATGTTTTGGTGATTTAAAGTGTTTACGCCAACATATGTTGATGATGAAACCCAGACCTGGTTAGGTATAAAAGGAGCTCCTCGGTGCACACTAAACCATACCTGCTTTGGTCCTGAGGAGGAATGGAAGATAAATCAGATATTGGAAAGGTTTGTAAACAGCGATTTGTTTGCCTTATTTTTATTAATCATTTTTTATTGGTTATTTAATATCAGTGGCTTCAAATTATTATTATTATTATTTTCTTATTCCTGGGTATTACATTGTGCATTTCCTATGACCAAGCTCAAAGCATTATTGTATATTGTATTTAGGGGTGGCAACAAGATTTTATCTTGTAAAGATTTCATTAATGTGTATTTATACATTTCGGTAAGTGGTGATTGTATTTAACATTCAGCATTATTAAAAGTTTTAATCATTTTTAGATGGAAGCTAGAGTAGAGAAGTCAAAACTAGTAGGAGTATCCATGCTTCTGCTGTCTCTGCTACTGACAGCGTCTGTAGCATCACTAATTTATGTTGCTGTCTCTAATGGAAACTCTGGCTGCCAGACTGCCAACCAGGAGACTTCTGAAGTTGACATCAAAGCATCTGTGAATGTCAAGTCAAAGGATAGTGAGGTACACTTGAGTTAAGGATCAATAACTGTATATTTTATTGGTTTCAACTTTAAAGACTTTCTTTATTCACAGCTAGTTTGCAGCCTACAGTTGACAACAATTTTATTTCAATATTGTTTTTTGGACATTTGGTTAACTAATTTTTAGAGAGTTTATTGCAAACAGGTCTCAATTTGAACAGAACTGTAAAAGGAACAGCTAGTAAATCATATTTTTTTAATTATTATACTTTGTAACAAAAAAGCTAACACCATTAAAATTTTATCGACTTGTTGAAAAGTTTACTGTGAATAATTAATTTTGAGGTAGGTATGGAAAATTCAAACAATGATAATAATTATAAAAAGACTAAGCAAGACTTCACCAGATTAAAATAGCTTTGCAACTAACAATTAGTTTCTTCTCACAGGTAAAAGAGCAAATAGAGTACAGCCATGGAGGTCACATGTCTTACATGTACGGCAGCAATGGAGAGTTCGACTTTGATGATTTCCGCAAGGTGAAAAAATCTGTCTTATGATTTATTAACACACATTTTTCTGTTATTTGCTACCCAAGGACTTTTTAAGGTTTTGCAGGTGTTTGTTTACATTTATAAAGTTTCCACAGACAAACACTCAGCTCATTTTGCTTTAGGGAATTCATTTGACAAGAAACAGTGAAAATGGAGTTTGTTACCTGATACCAACTGGAAGCAATCAGACAATGGGAGGACAGGTGGAAGAATTCCTTGAGGAATGGGATGGTAAAGAAGTTATGGCTGAACCTGATGATGTGACAGTACAGGTGTATGATGGAAAACTGACAGACGTTAGTTTCTTACCACAGAAAGTGCGAGATGAATGTACCAGCGGATACCAATGGATGGCAATTGTTTCTGATGGAAATGAGGAACCAGAAGGTTTGATATTTTGGTGCCATCATGCTCAAAACACAATGCTGGCTAGCACTGCTATATTAGAATTATGAAATTTAAATATGGTATGAAAATGTATCCAATTCTTTCAGGAGCGGACAATGAAGTGAGCAGACAGAAAAGGGGATGTTACTGGTACACGTACTACTACTACTGCTATTTCCCCTGGCCATACATAAGACTCTGCTACAGACGATACCTTTACTGCTTTTAATGCTCGATGGAGTTGTCAATCCCTGTCAAACGATATTGAATATGGACAAGTGTAAGATTGTTTTGTCGATCTTTATGCCGGCTTATACATTTTTTTTTCTCATCATCTCCATTCACTAGAGCATTTATTTTTTTATTAAAGTTTCAGCTACACATTTTCTATACAAACTCAGCAAAAGATTTTCCTAATATTAAATCTTGAGTGACTACAATTATTGTTGATTAACAAAATGCAGTCCATGCACTGTTGGGCATTATTTGAACTTTGTGAACGAGTCATTATGTCTAATTATCTGTATAAATATACATGAATTTGAAAAACTTGAACTCATTGCCACAAAGTAGATAAAGTTTATAGGCTTCCTGCCCCACTTGTGGTTTTGGAGTTAAACTGTGTCATTATAAAACTTATGCCTTTCATGGCATACCTTGTTTGTTGGTAAGTGATTTGGAGCTTGACTACTCACACTTTCACTAGTATACGGTAGTAGTAATATATGAGCAGATCTCCCTACCAAGTGTTTTTTTGTGGATTAGACCTTTGAGTTTAGGCAATGGGTTACGACGTTGGATGAATTCGCCGAGTTTATATTGTATTTCATTTGAGGGGTACTTGAGTGGCATTTGAGTGGCATTTAAGTGGCATTTGAGTTTTGATTATTTTTTTACTTAATTTGAACTTATAGCATATACATTTTGAATGCATGACATTCAAGTTTTGATAATTTTTTTACATAACTCGAACTCATATGATATTTTGAGAGAGAGAAGAGAAGAATGAGGAGACTACATTGAATCAATATATGATTATATACATTTATTACATAATAAGTAGCAAAATATTCTTGTATAATATAGCTAGAGTTAGTAAATACTAAGTAATTCAAAGCACTACAACTTGTAATGACAATCAATGGTTGATAGTCTTTTTCTTTACAATGTTGTCATTGTTGTACTGATGTTATAACTTAGGAAGGAAGACTTCTGTTCTATGTACTTTTGATTCCATAATGAACTAAAATAAAAAGTTATGTATTAGTATAGGATGATTAAACAAAAATGTAAAATAATTACATGAATTTGAATTATAGTTCTTTTTACATTGGTTAGTTAACATTATATAGTAAAGGGAAGTAACTCACCAAGTTATATTGTTCGGTTTGTTTTTTCTTGAGCATAATTTTCATCAAGTGTTTTTGATTCTCTCTCTTCTATCTAAAGCAAAACAAAAAATAATTGCTTTATAAATAAATTTTATCTAATCGGAAGTATTACTTATATCAGTTAGTTTACATTAAATAAAAAATACTCACTATGTTGTCTTGTCTGACATGCTCTTTTTGAATATAGTTTTCACCAGGGGGTGCTGGTTCTCTCAAAGATGTAGAAGATGTGTTTCCCACTCCCATTGAAAGCACTAAGACCTTGTTCTCAACAACCTCATCTGTAGTAAAGTACTTCATCTGGTTGGAATCATCAAGTTTGTTGGATAGGTTTTGAGCCGTTTCTATCGCTTGTAATGCTGTGAATGTGATTATATCATGTCGATGATAACCAAATCTACTAACTTCACGATTTCTTACAAGTATGACTCCTGTTCCAATTTGTTTGACGTTGCTAGCGTGTTTTTCAGGTATATATAGAACTCCCATCATCAAACCATCATATTGCAAACATCTGTAGTTTACCAGTAGCGCATTCATCACCACATCTCCATTAGGTAATGTTAACTGAGTTGATATTTGAGGAGATTCAAAACTGATTACACTTCCAACAGCAAATTGCGAGAGCGTTGCGATACGAACCATACTGATCAACTGAGTAGGTGTTTTTTTTTTTATTAATCTACTTAGCTGTTTAGCTTCCTCAAGGGAAATATTGGATGGGAAGTTGATAGGGTGAAAGATTGGATGCTTGTCTGAATCGAATCCCATAAAAACCACCAGTTTTGGAACATCTGGTTGTGTTGGAGCTAATTTGTTGTAATCCTCATTTCTCACCATAGACCTCACTTGTCGTCTGTTGCCAAATGTTTCGACATTGTAGCGGATAATGCATAAGTTTTTATATACATCCTCAGTTGGTCGTTCGATGGAGACTATCTCGAGAAGTGATGGCGTTTGATTTAAGTGAAGTGGTTGAAACCTTCCAATCATTACTCTGTCATTGGTATCGCAAGAATTGAGCAAACTAGCAGCATTTTTTGACAAGCAGGAAAGATGAGAAGGAGATGGTGCTTTCAAAGTCCAAGTATAGTCAATCGTTTTATTTCTATCCGAATCCCATGGCTTTGGTCGAATTGTGTTCAGTTTCCTTCTTATTATATGTGAATCAGGAGGGATATTTTCTTTATCATCAGAGTATGGTTCGAATGTTGAGAGAAATGAGGTATTACGGTCTTCATTCATATTCAGAGCGTTCAGTCGGAAGTTGGAACTGAAAAGAGAGTAAAAAATATGTAACAAATGGGTGGAATTTGAAAAATATTTTGAAAAGAATAAACTAACTAGATATTTATAAAATAAACACATAATCAAAACCATAATAATTTTTCTGATGTGTTATGGTGAAACTATTTGATCTTTTATTAATAAGAACAAAATATTAAAACATAAAATTAACTTTCTGAAGTATTATAGCAAATCTAGTTGAAGTTTTTTATCAGTATATGTTAAAGAATTATTTAGTGATTCTCACCTTATTGACTGAAAGTCTTTCTATAGTTTCAAGTAAATGTAGTAGTTGGTGTGTAGATGTTGCTTCCTTGCTAGCTATTGTAGAACTGGATGCTTTCTGTGTGAAAACACTGGTTCTTAAATAGCTAAAGCTGTACTAATTAACCCTATGAAACCTTTATAATATATCTATGACTCAGCAGTTTTTTCACGCGATATTCCCGCGAAAGCTTTGGTTTTTATTCGCGTGAAAATTAATTTTTTTACTCCCGCGAAAGCAATGGTTTCTATTCGCGTGAAAATAAACTATTTATTCCCGCGAAAACATTGGTTTGTATTCGCGTGAAAATAAAATATTTATTCCCGCGAAAGCAACGGTTTCCATTCGCGTGAAAATGAAGTATTGATTCCCGCGAAAGCTTTGGTTTGTATTCGCGGGAAAATAAAATTTCTATTCTCGCGAAAGCAACGGTTTCCATCCGTGTGAAAATAAATTATTTATTCCCGCGAAAACATTGGTTTGTATTCGCGTGAAAATAAAATATTTATTCCCGCGAAAGCAACGGTTTCCATTCGCGTGAAAATGAAGTATTGATTCCCGCGAAAGCTTTGGTTTGTATTCGCGGGAAAATAAAATTTCTATTCCCGCGAAAGCAACGGTTTCTATCCGTGTGAAAATAAATTATTTATTCCCGCGAAAACATTGGTTTGTATTCGCGTGAAAATAAAATATTTATTCCCGCGAAAGCAACGGTTTCCATTCGCGTGAAAATAAAGTATTGATTCCCGCGAAAGTTTTGGTTTGTATTCGCGGGAAAATAAAATTTCTATTCCCGCGAAAGCAAGGGTTTCCATCCGTGTGAAAATAAATTATTTATTCCCGCGAAAACATTGGTTTGTATTCGCGTGAAAATAAAATATTTATTCCCGCGAAAGCAACGGTTTCCATTCGTGTGAAAATAAAATATTGATTCCCGCGAAAGCATTGCTTTGTATTCGCGTGAAAATAAAATTTTTATTCCCGCGAAAGCAACGCTTTCCATTCGCGTGAAAATAAATTATCTATTCCCGCGAAAACATTGGTTTGTATTCGCGTGAAAATAAAATATTTATTCCCGCGAAAGCAACGGTTTCCATTCGCGTGAAAATAAAATATTGATTCCCGCGAAAGCATTGGTTTGTATTCGCGTGAAAATAAATTTTTTATTCCCGCGAAAGCAACGGTTTCCATTCGCGTGAAAATAAATTATTTATTCCCGCGAAAGCATTGGTTTGTATTCGCGTGAAAATAATTTTGTTATTCCCGCGAAAGCAACGGTTTCCATTCATGTGAAAATAATGCTGATTCATAGCAGTGCAACTTAAGCTATATAAGAAGCACTGTTTTCATACAGAAAGCATTCACTTCATCGTTAGTAACTGAAGGAAGAAGATCTACTACATCATCATCTACTACAGCCCTCCTTCTTCATCATTTGAGTTACATAGGAAACAGCTGAAGTTCAAACAACTATGTATATAATTCATCTAATTCAAAGAAAAACAAGTCTTCATTTGTGATGTAAGTATTTATATTTCGTTTTAATTGTAATCAATTTAAGCGTGAAGACATTTTCTGAACAAAAAACAAGATTATTCACTATTTAAGATATCAAAAAATGCTGTATGTAAGTTTTAATTATGTTTATTCTTATTATTTCAGGGCTTCAAAATGAAAAAAGTACTCCTTCTTCATCCGAATTTTATAGAAAGCAGCTCTCAAGTTCAAACTAACTGAAGGAAGAAGATCTACTACATCATCATCTACTACAACCCTCCTTCTTCATCATTTGAGTTACATAGGAAACAGCTGAAGTTCAAACAACTATGTATATAATTCATCTAATTTAAAGAAAAACAAGTCTTCATTTGTGATGTAAGTATTTATATTTCGTTTTAATTGTAATTAATTTAAGCGTGAAGACATTTTCTGAACAAAAAACAAGATTATTCACTATTTAAGATATCAAAAAAATGGTGTATGTAAGTTTTAATTATGTTTATTCTTATTATTTCAGGGCTTCAAAATGAAAAAAGTACTCCTTCTTCATCCGAATTTTATAGAAAGCAGCTCTCAAGTTCAAACTAACTGAAGGAAGAAGATCTACTACATCATCATCTACTACAACCCTCCTTCTTCATCATTTGAGTTACATAGGAAACAGCTGAAGTTCAAACAACTATGTATATAATTCATCTAATTTAAAGAAAAACAAGTCTTCATTTGTGATGTAAGTATTTATATTTTGTTTTAATTGTAATCGATTTAAGCGTGAAGACATTTTCTGAACAAAAAAAGATTATTCACTATTTAAGATATCAAAAAAATGCTGTATGTAAGTTTTAATTATGTTTATTCTTATTATTTCAGGGCTTCAAAATGAAAAAAGTACTCCTTCTTCATCCGAATTTTATAGAAAGCAGCTCTCAAGTTCAAACTAACTGAAGGAAGAAGATCTACTACATCATCATCTACTACAACCCTCCTTCTTCATCATTTGAGTTACATAGGAAACAGCTGAAGTTCAAACAACTATGTATATAATTCATCTAATTTAAAGAAAAACAAGTCTTCATTTGTGATGTAAGTATTTATATTTTGTTTTAATTGTAATCGATTTAAGCGTGAAGACATTTTCTGAACAAAAAACAAGATTATTCACTATTTAAGATATCAAAAAAATGCTGTATGTAAGTTTTAATTATGTTTATTCTTATTATTTCAGGACTTCAAAATGAAAAATGTACTCCTTCTTCATCCGAATTTTATAGAAAGCAGCTCTCAAGTTCAAACTACTAGGAATATCATTCATTTTAATTCAAAAGAAAGACAAGTCTTCATTTCTGATGTAAGTATTTACGTTCTATTATAATAGTAATCAATTCAAGTATATTGAAAAAAAATTGAAACCTTAGTCTTTTTTTTATTTTTTTGCTATAAAGCATTATCATTTTTTTTTAGAATAACAACAAACTAGATCAAAAGGAAAGAACTTTCCAACAAAACTTCAACTTGAGTAATAACTGAAGCTACTACTTGTATTATATATAAATAATGTGTCGAGTAACAAACAACAGATATGTAGCAAACACTATTTATAATGAAAAAAAAGAAATGCGAAAAACTCGGAATTGCTTCGAAAATACTAAGGACTGCACTGAATGGATAGATGATAGTTTACTCGTTACTTCGTCGTTGTTTTTACAACGAAATTTTTCTGATACCACTGCAATCACTTATGTCGTCGCAACTTATCCGGATAATCACTGTAGTCTTTTGTCATTAAAATTACAAAAAACTATTGCGCAACTTTCCCCAGCGGACTTTTTCAAGTTCATTTACAATGAACTCTCTTTTTATGAAAGAGAGGCTTTAATGCTTGATGAAAGTTATCGAAGAAAATCATTTCTTACAAATTGGAGACGAGTAGGTAAACATTGTGGTGAAAACATGGCTGCAGCTGGTTTCTATAACCTTGAAAAAGACAACGCTGTTCGATGTGTTTTTTGCCAAGGGGTATTACTAAACTGGAAGGATGAAGATGAACATCCGATAAAAGAACACGCTAAAAGTTTTCCGTTTTGTCGATTTGTTAGAGGATTTAACACTCACAATCGTCTGTATAGACCTAGGAAACTACTTGCAGATGAAATGAAAAACATCTCAATTGTCAAAAGTTATACGATGGAAGAACAAAAGACCAGAAGAGGAGATTTAACTGCAGAAGTATTACCTCTAGGTATATCAATTGATCGTGCTGATACACCACGTTTTGCTACTGAAACATCTAGAGAAGACAGTTTCAAACAATGGAAGGGTAAAGTCTCCATGAAACTCCTTTCCAATGCAGGTTTCTACTATACTAAGTTCGGAGATAGTGTAAAATGCTTCTTTTGCTCAGGTGAACTTAAAGAATGGGAAGAGAGTGATCTACCGTGGGAGGAACACTGTCGATGGTTCCCAGACTGTTATTTTTTACTCGGGAGTAAAGGTGAAGAGTATGTTGAGGATGTTTACATGCGAACGGAAAAAGGCAAAAGGTGTAAGCGACGGGTTGAAAAATATCGAGAAAAAGTAAAACAAATAACGCACAACAATGACACCGAAGAAATGAAACTTATTTGCAAAAAACTAGGATACAGTCAAAACGATATCGAACAAGTTTTAGTGTTAAATGGAAAACCTTTTGAGCGAATAGGTTTTATGATTGAAGCCTTACATATTTTTGAAAATGATTTTACAACTGTTGAGAATTCGTCAACACTGTTAAAAAATGATGCTAAATCAATTGATTCGTTAAAAAAAGATAAAGATCAGACTAAGCAAAGCAAACTCGCTCAATGTGTGTCTGAGACGCATGAAAAAAAAGTAATTGCAAATCATATCTCTCTTCCATGTGGTCATCTCATTTACTGTAGTGAGTGTAAGGAAAAAGCGCTTACTGAATGCTCATCAGAAGTAAAACCTTGCCCAATCGATGGTTGTCAGGTTGAAATTAAAGCATTTATGAAGATCTACATGAGCTAGCATAACAATTAACCTCAAAAAAAGAAAAAGTAATGAATGATTAAATAGGTGTTTCAATTTGAAAACGTATCATTCGCGTTTTGTAATTTAACGGAATAACAACAAATATGTTACGTGTTGAAGACTTTGCTCACCAAGAAGCTTCCGATGCTATAGGACCTAAGACTTTTTTGGCTGAGGTTTCTGATGAAATGTTGAGGATTTATTTTACGGAGGAATGTGTATACTGTGTACTAGGAGGAAGTTTTTACAAGCAAGCAACCAATCTATCGCTACTAAACTGTTACTGTTCACACGTTGATGACAAATGTATCACTTGTAAAAGATATGCTGAAATGGTTGAAGGTGCTACACCTACCAAAAAAGAATTGGGTGATGCTATCGACTGGATTGATAGAAGACAAGTTTTGAAAAATGCTAAAATGGGTTTTTTGGTGCATGATGAATGGATTAATGCTTTTTTGGATCTTTCCACTGATGATTTGAAGTCTCCCTTTTTGTTAACAAATTTGAGAGCACGATTAAATCCCTACCTATTACCTACTAGTCAGAGCAAACTGGCTTATCAACGACTAAAGGATAAATTACTTGCGATAGCAGAAGGATATCCATACGCTTACACTCTTGATGAAAAAGAAGACTCAGTCAACCCGATAATAACTATTGATTCGACAAATATATCTGAAGACTCATAAAAGAACTGCTACAAAAAAAGTTGCTTCATTTATCTCTGAACTACAGCAGAAACATGAGTGGAAAAACTCAAGGATTCAAGTCAATTGGTACATTGGCTGATTTTGTTCCTAAGTTCATAAGGACTCATTTTGAACACATTCCTTTAGAGCGTTCGAATCCTCTTTTTGTTCAACTCATCACCGAAGAAGTATTTTATTTTGTGTTAGGATTCAATCTAGTCCGTAAATCAATACAAAGCATGCTTTTGAGCTGTAATTGTATTTCAAGAGCAAATCCTCTCGAATGCTTAAACTGTTCTAGGAGCTTTGATCCAAAAGTATGCTGTCCGCAAGCCAAGTTGATAGATTTTGAAGATCTCAAAAGAGCGATCGAACTGATTGATATAAAGCAATGTTTGAAAGATGCTGAACTGGGTGATTTGATAGATATTTCGATTTTAAGAGGTTTGACTTCATTTCGCTGGACAGAAACACATGTTCTTTTGTCTCAATCTCGATTGGAACCATACTTACATTTTGGTAACCACTTTGATGAGATTGTTTCACATCTTCAAAATCGGTTGAGAGAGCTGAACAAGCCGCTAGCCGCTTACGTATAAATAGAAAAAACATCAAGAAAGAAAGTATTCAACTTTCAACACTGAAAGCGAAAACATTTTAAAAAATGAGCCGCGTATTTATCTTGCTACTGGCACTAACATTTCCCAATGTTAGTGGAGTATTCTATACCAACAAAATTGATGAATGTATAGCCGGAGCTATGGATAAAAATGATGTCTTGGTTTTTTCACCTTTCGAAAGGACTATACGATATAAAGATGAAAATGGAAAAAACTGTGTGCGACTCTACCCTCCCGACTTATTATATTGTGGTTTTTTCATCCCTCGAAGCGTTTCTTGGATCTGCAAGGACACAACTTCTACAGATTCTGTGCCTTGTGATACACCAACAAAATACACTCTGAATCAGGAGGAATGCGCAATAGGGGTTAAAAATAATACGGAAGGTCTTACTCAAAATACAAAACTATTTTGGAATGATGAATTATGTGTATTTGAATACAACACCTCACGTTTGATTTGTCCACCAACAGAAGAGTTTGAGACAACCAACTTTGCATGTGTGGAATGCAATCGTTTGACCAACGAGGAGCCAAAAATAGCTACTATCATCACTAACATCAATGGTATTGAAGGTGTAAATTTGTCATTTTCGAGTTTTGAAAGTTTGAAGTCTGTTCAAAACAAGATTATCATCAGTATCACATGTCAAGGAGATACCAAAGACAAATGCAATCCCAAGGTTATAAATATAGAGCTTTAGTTGAAGCATATTAACCAAAGACCACCGAAATGCAAGACAGTTAACTCTAGATGATGAAAGCATAAACTAGGTTAAAAGTCTCTCTCTCTGAATAAAAAAATGAGATATTGCATCTATCTCCTATTATTCCCAATCCTAAGCGGTTATTGTCTTGTAACAGAGATTAAACCATTCACTTTATCTCATAGAGCGTCTGGATGTTTTCGGGGAATTCTTAATATGGAAGCGGTTGAATCAGTAACTCGTATTTTAAGAAAAAACTTAAAACATCGTATGCTTAGACTCACATGTTTCATGGAACCTGCTCACCTACGTAGAAGCTGTGACACTTATGATATGTGGCCTCAACACTACTTTGTTTGCAAAACCGATGAAGCTTTAAATTACATTCGTTTATACGATGGAGGATTACTAACTACGACTCGAATAACAACTCCAACAACAACCACTGCAACTCCACATACAACGACAACAATCACCACAACTCCACAGACAACGACGACAACAACCCCGACGACAACCACTACAAACAAGCCAGTAGTTCCAGCTTTATCACCATCAATTCCATCTCTTCCACAAGCTCTGGGTTTAGTCGATTTAATTTTGGAACAACCAAGCCCTACAAACTCTACTATATACAATTCTGAAGAAATCGAAACTACTACTGATTGTGTGTGTGATAGATACATCATATGCGAAAACAATTCAGTATCAATTACAAATTCAACACCGTCGATTTATAGAGTTTTTATTTATAATGATTTGGAGGGTTTTTCAAAACTTTCTCTGTCTATATCGGAAAATAGTAAACTTAATCTTGAAGAAAATCTTCTCATCATCATTGAACCTGAATGTGATGATATTTCTTGTAAAGTCATCAAATACTTTACAAATTAAAAAGTTTTTATAGACTTTAACTCTATATATTCAACTTATTACAGTCTATTATGATATCTATTTTATCACATTCTCCTTTTTTGTAAATTTGTACAATTAGATGAAATTTAACCATTTAGAGAATGATTTCTTTTTGCAAAAAATTTATGAAAATTGAATGAAATGAAAAAATATTTCACCAAATACCTTTTTTTGTCAAAGAAAAGTGTAGAATAAAGAGCTCACTCAAAAATTGATTTCAATACAATGGACTACTGAATTATTATATCATTTTCAATCAGATATATGTAGATACATACAAACGGATGAAAATCTCTCATCATCCACTTTTTCATTTGAAATGATATTGGAACTATTTCAAGCTCACAATATTTAACATGTTCTCTTTATGTATCCCTACTTATTATACAATAAATGTATATATTCACATATTGTTTCATTTTTAATCATTGGATTTATTCAGTGTAGATGTATCTGTAGAATTATCAAAACTTAAATGTCATACATTCAAAATCTATATGCCATATAAGTTCAAAATAAGTAAAAAAATAATCAAAAACTCAAATGCCACTTAAATGCCACTCAAATGCCACTCAAGTACCCCTCAAATGAAATACAATATAAACTCGGCGAATTCATCCAACGTCGTAACCCATTGCCTCAACCCCAAGGCCAGAACCACAAAAAAACACTTGGTAGGGAGATCTGCTCATATATTACTACTTACGGTAAAAAAAGGCAACACTTGTAGTTTTTATGTTGTTTCTTTATCAATTTCTTGGTTAACTTGTTCTAGTCGACTTCGCTTTGTTATCATAGTCCATTTTTCCAGTGTCATCTTCTGCTATGCTGTTTACATTGAAATTTTTTTTATTCAAGTTGTTTTTATGAGTCATGGTCGATATATTCTTTGTCATAATTAACAGTTATTTTTTTGCATTGTTCAAACGGAAACACAAAAACTTTTCACCATAAGGAATTTTGTAAGAATGTGGGGAACGAGGGGGCAACAGTACTGTATGGCAGAAAAATATATCTGATGCTTCGGAAAAGTTCTGTTTAACCTAAATGAATTGAAACGGAGATAATCAATAGCTTATTTAACAAACGGTTTGATCTCATAAACCTTTCAAGTGATATGGCTGAACAAAATTACTAACCACTACTAAATATTTTGTGTTTACTTTTACGATGATCTTCTAAAAGACCTTATAAAGGATTGCATTTAATTATATTTTTTGGGTTCAAGCTTTTGTCTGGCTATATCATTTGCTCATACTAAATATATTACTGCAGCAAAATCAGCAAATAATTATTTTTTTTATAATTTTTAAGAAATTTTTGTTTTGTTACCATTAAACAGATTTCTCCATCTTGTCATTTCTATTAATCTTCAGGTCAAAATAGCTTTCTCGACAGTCTTTGAACTTGCCACAAAAGTTTTGGCTGACATTTAGTACCAAAATGGATTTGTTGCATGAAAAATCATACTGAATATATATTTATCTGTAGCATACTTTAATGATATGACCATATGTGGCAATATTCGCCGCTTAAAAATAATAAAAAATTTTTAGGTATGGAATCTGCAAGAGCAGTCATCAGTCTAAGACTAATTCTTATAAAATTGAACTTTTACGATAATGATGTCCAGTTCAAAAGAAAAGCTGTTGTTAAATCAATAAATAGTTACGCCTTTTCTTACTCCTCCACTGAAACAAAGTTTCCTTTTATTATGATATTTTTCGCACACAGTAAACTAAAATCAAATCAAGATACTGTGTAACCCTATTATTACTTGCCAAGAAGTTTAACTTTCATCCACATATACAAACGAAGCTGCCCTTTCCTTGCAAAGTCACCTACATAGGTAGCAAATCAATGTTTATACCTCTGAAATGGCTATAACCTTGTCTCCAAAGAATCTGGTTTCCCTCCTCCATCTGAAGTACCTTCCATAGCAGTGTTTCTTTTTATTGCAGTGGGCCTTTAAAACGGCCCCCAAAGAACAGCTACATAGCCTTTAAGCTTCTGTTGGCTGCATATTGTACTTATGACCAACAAGTAAACCAGCTAATTTCCACAGAGACAGGGGGAAATGTTGTGCTAACCAGACTAAGTTATGTGACAAGCAACGCAGTAAGACGCCACATATTGTAGTTGTCCTCTCTTCACACACTTACTCAAATGGAGAAGCTACTACTTCGTGACAACCCTCCAGGCCTGGACAAAACAGTCAAAGAATTTTGTTTTAGAAAAATTGTAGCAGAAGCTAACTCAACAGCAGTTTTACAATTCACCATTGGCTATTCAGAGAATATTTTTTGTGAAGTTTATGCTGGAGATTATGTGCAGACATAAACCATCTTTCTTACAGAAGCTGATCAGATGATTATTGTTCATATGGTAAAACTAGTCATTGTGGTAACAAACTATGAAAGAAATAAAGGAATCATCGGCAGTCAACAGATAATAATAAAAGGTACAAATATAGTAACAAAAACCAATGATGCATATTAAACTTTTGACCTGAACCGTTTTTGCTGCTAAAAATTTTTATGGAGCTAATTTATGAGCAATAAAAAATAACGTTTAGTAATTATTGTTTGGTTCTATTTATTATCAAGTCAATTTGTTACTTTGCTTTTGAAGCCAAGAGTAACTCTGTATATGGAGGTAACAGGTAAAGTTATTTATTATTAAATGGCATGTATACCTACAGTAATTGGGTAGCAACTCTAACACTGACCATAGTTTTCTAACAAACTCTCCAGCCAGCTCACTCATCTAACAGGAAACTGGCATGAGTGATGAGCTGGTCATATGCTTTTTTGTGGAGCTCTTGGAGTAAATGGAACACTCCAGTTTTGCTTGTAGAATCTTTGATGGCAAAACAAAATTATTGGCCATTGTAAATCTAACGGATTTTTGACGAAGGTAAATTTTACCTCCATCATCATTTATTTCTTAGCCATGAAACACTCTGTAGGAAAGTGCCAGAATTCTGCACTGCAACTCGAGAGCACAAAGTGCACTTGTGTTTGCAAAATTGCTGTTTTTGTGAAAAAACTTAACCATCAACTATTTATTGTTTCTCTTTATGTAACCTTCAAATTTTGTGAACAAAGTATTTTTATTATTTTCAACAGGTTGTTTTCAACAAAAATTGATCACTGAGAACGAGTTTGCACACTATACACGTTGCCATTTATCAGGGGTTGAGCTACCCATAGTGTGTTTATAATTATGCTCCAGCCAAAAATATTTTGATTAAAAATTCTTGGATATGTTTAAATGTATTACATGAGTTTTTCAAGCAAAAACATTATACGGGTTTTAACTCGTTTTGTTATCAAAGTGAAATTTTCCCCCATTATAAATTCTTTGACTCTTCATCAACTTTGAAGGAAAAAAAAATTTTTCACCAAAAAGTGCCATCTGTTACAACTTTAAAATTTTAATGTCCACCTCAGCACCTTGCACAGTTTTCAATATCATTACAACCGAAGATGTCACACTTTTTCAACTACATGAGCAAGTTGAAACGTTTTTGTTACTTATCTGTTTTAGAAAATTGCGCACCTGTGGTAAAACTGCGGCTCACTTCACTAAACAAATCACCTGTGGTAAAACTGTCGAATGCGAGCACGCGTCTCTGTCCCACACACCTGTGCAATCACATGAAAGCAGGATATACTGAATGAGGGAACCCTCCACACTCCCGAATACTTAGTTTCCTCATATAAATGCATATAAATAGACACATCCACCAAAGTATGTGAAAGTCTGTCACCTTGCTAAACTCCTGGCGACCTTCCATGATGTAAACGTGTCTTTCAAACAATTTCTCAAACCCATTATTTGCTTCAAGTTATTTATTCATAATTCATGGTGACAATTAAAAGACAACAAATAGCCAAAAGGATTTGGCTTCATGTTTGAGTTGATTGAACTTAGAAGGCAGTTTTCTATATAGCTTTACCTGGCAAACTGAAAACTGAAATTAAGTTGAGCATTGTATTGTTGGTTGAGTTAAAGTCATAAATTAAAAACAGTTTCAATACGAGTTTGATTTTGACTTCAGTTGTAAAAATTAGCGGTAAGTCATAAACAAAATTCTCAATGCGTACTATCTTCTGCAATTTAACAATATTCAGTAGCGAAATGAAGTGTTAAGAACCTCAAGTAGACTAACAACTAACAAATTCTTGCTAGTTTAATATTGTAACCTTTTGTGCTGATGGATACTTGTATGTCTTGCAGCTTTTAAAAGTGATTTGCCAAGTTGGTGATTAAATAAACAAAGTTTTGTGGTTAAAGTTTTGAATAAAATTTTATTGTAAGAAAAAATTACTGAGATTTATTGAGTGTTTTTAATTATCTTTATTGTTAGAAATCATCAACATTAGTATACAAGTGACTATCAAGTCTTCAAAAATTTGTTTTATTAACGTTTAGTTTGCTCCCTATCACATCGATTCCATCCAATTTTCCTTGTTAGGTGCATTCGCCAACTGAATCGATGAACAACTTCTATTATTTATATTTGAGAACCACATCGGTGGGCGGTATCCACATCAACCCATCAACCCATTTTATTACATGATAATTAAGAATAAGGTCAAAGGTCAAACAGAGCGTCCTCTCACTTTATTGCTAGACCCAGTGAAATGATTAAACTATGATAAGCTTAGATGATCAGCTATTGTCTTATTGTTATAGTAAAATGTGATTGGTCATAGATCATGCCGAATATATTATACTTTTTGTATAAAAAGAGAGGCTGAGCCAGAGAATTTAGTTTTATTCTGAACAATAAATCTCACACCTCAAGACTAGTGTTGTTAGTAGTAATACATGAGCAGATCTCCCTACCAAGTGTTTTTTTGTGGATTAGTGCTTGGGGTTGAGGCAATGGGTTACGACGTTGGATGAATTCGCCGAGTTTATATTGTATTTTATTTGAGGGGCATTTGAGTGGCATTTGAGTGGCATTTAAGTGGCATTTGAGTTTTGATTATTTTTTTACTTAATTTGAACTTATAGCATATAGACTTTGAATGCATGACATTCAAGTTTTGATAATTTTTTTACATAACTCGAACTCATATGATATTTTTGAGAGAGAGGAGAGAAGAATGAGGAGATATAACTACATTGAATCAATATATGATTATATACATTTATTACATAATAAGTAGGAAAATATTCTTGTATAATATAGCTAGAGTTAGTAAATACTAAGTAATACAAAGCACTACAACTTGTAATGACAATCAATGGATGATAGTCTTTTTCTTTACAATGTCGTCATTGTTGTACTGATGTTATAACTTATGAAGGAAGACTTCTGTTCTATGTACTTTTGATTCCATAATGAACTAAAATAAAAAGTTATGTATTAGTATAGGATGATTAAACAAAAATGTGAAATAATTACATGAATTTGAATTATAGTTCTTTTTACATTGGTTAGTTAACATTATATAGTAAAGGGAAGTAACTCACCAAGTTATATTGTTCGGTTTGTTTTTTCTTGAGCATAATTTTCATCGAGTGTTTTTGATTCTCTCTCTTCTATCTAAAGCAAAACAAAAAATAATTGCTTTATAAATAAATTTTATCTAATTGGAAGTATTACTTATATCAGTTAGTTTACATTAAATAAAAAACACTCACTGGGTTGTGTTGTCTGACTTGCTCTTCTTGAATATAGTTTTCACCAGGGGGTGTTGGTTCTCTCAAAGATGTAGAAGATGTGTTTCCCGCTCCCATTGAAAGCACTAAGACCTTGTTCTCAACAACCTCATCTGTAGTAAAGTACTTCATCTGGTTGGAATCATCAAGTTTGTTGGATAGGTTTTGAGCCGTTTCTATCGCTTGTAATGCTGTGAATGTGATTATATCATGTCGATGATAACCAAAACTACTAACTTCACGATTTCTTACAAGTATGACTCCTGTTCCAATTCGTTTGACGTCGCTAGCATGTTTTTCAGGTATATATAGAACTCCCATCATCAAACCATCATATTGCAAACATCTGTAGTTTACCAGTAGTGCATCCATCACCACTTCTCCATTAGGTAATGTTAACTGAGTTGATATTTGAGGAGATTCAAAACTGATTACACTTCCAACAGCAAATTGAGAGAGTGTTGCGATACGAACCATACTGATCAACTGACTAGGTGTTTTTTTTTTTATTAATCTACTTAGCTGTTTAGCTTCCTCAAGGGAAATATTGGATGGGAAGTTGATAGGGTGAAAGATTGGATGCTTGTCTGAATCGAATCCCATAAAAACCACCAGTTTTGGAACATCCGGTTGTGTTGGAGCTAATTTGTTATAATCCTCATTTCTCACCATGGACCTCACTTGTCGTCTGTTGCCAAATGTTTCGACATTGTAGCGGATAATGCATAAGTTTTTATATACATCCTCAGCTGGTCTTTCGATGGAGATTATCTCGAGAAGTGATGGTGTTTGATTTAAGTGAAGTGGTTGAAACCTTCCAATCATTACTCTGTCATTGGTATCGCAAGAATTGAGCAAACTAGCAGCATTTTTTGACAAGCAGGAAAGATGAGAAAGAGATGGTGCTTTCAAAGTCCAAGCATAGTCAATCGTTTTATTTCTATCCGAATCCCATGGCTTTGGTCGAACTGTTTTCAGTTTCCTTTTTACTATGTGTGAATCAGGAGGGATATTTTCTTTATCATCAGAGTATGGTTCGAATGTTGAGAGAAATGAGGTATTACGGACTTCATTCATATTCAGAGTGTTCAGTGAGAAGTTGGAACTGAAAAGAGAGTAAAAAATATGTAACAGATGGTTGGAATTTGAAAAATATTTGAAAAGAATAAGCTAACTAGATATTTATAAAATAAACACATAATCAAAACCAAAATAATTTTTCTGATGCGTTATGGTGAAACTATTGGATCTTTTATTAATAAGAACCAAATATTAAAACATAAAATTAACTTTCTGAAGTATTATAGTAAATCTAGTTGAAGTTTTCTATCAATATATGTTAAAGAATTATTTAGGGATTCTCACCTTATTGACTGAAAGTCTTTCTATAGTTTCAAGTAAATGTAGTAGTTGGTGTGTAGATGTTGCTTCCTTGCTAGCTATTGTAGAACTGGATGCTTTCTGTGTGAAAACACTGGTTCTTAAATAGCTAAAGCTGTACTAATTAACCCTATGAAACCTTCTTTATAATATATCTATGACTCAGCAGTTTTTCACGCGATATTCCCGCGAAAGCATTGGTTTTTATTCGCGTGAAAATTATTTTTTTTACTCCCGCGAAAGCAACGGTTTTATCCCTATGGAAATAATTGTTTTATTCCCGCGAAAGCATTGGTTTCTATCCGCGTGAAAATAAAATTTTCATTCCCGCGAAAGCAACGGTTTCTATTCGCGTGAAAATAAACTATTTATTCCCGCGAAAACATTGGTTTGTATTCGCGTGAAAATAAAATATTTATTCCCGCGAAAGCAACGGTTTCCATTCGCGTGAAAAGAAAGTATTGATTCCCGCGGAAGCATTTGTTTATATTCGCGTGAAAATAAACTATTTATTCCCGCGAAAGCATTGGTTTGTATTCGCGGGAAAAAAATTTCTATTCCCGCGAAAGCAACGGTTTCCATTCGCATGAAAATAAATTATTTATTCCCGCAAAAACATTGGTTTGTATTCGCGTGAAAATAAAATATTTATTCCCGCGAAAGCAACGGTTTCCATTCGCATGAAAATAAAGTATTGATTCCCGCGAAAGCATTGGTTTGTATTCGCGTGAAAATAAAATATATATTCCCGCGAAAGCAACGGTTTCCATTCGCATGAAAATAAAGTATTGATTCCCGCGAAAGCATTGGTTTGTATTCGCGTGAAAATAAAATATTTATTCCCGCGAAAGCAACGGTTTCCATTCGCGTGAAAATAAAGTATTTATTCCCGCGAAAGCATTGCTTTGTATTCGCGTGAAAATAAAATTGTTATTCCCGCGAAAGCAACGGTTTCTATTCGCATGGAAATATATTATTTATTCCCGCGAAAACATTGGGTTGTATTCGCGTGAAATTAAATTACTTATTCCCGCGAAAGCATCGGTCTCCATTCGCGTGAAAATAAATTATTTATTCCCGCGGGAGCAACGGTTTGTATTCGCGTGAAAATAAAATGTTTATTCCCGCGAAAGCAACAGTTTCCATTCGCGTGAAAATAAATTTTTTATTCCCGCGAAAACAATGGTTTCCATTCGCGTGAAAATATACTAATTATTCCCGCGAAAGGATTGGTTTGTATTCGCGTGAAAATAATTTTGTTATTCCCGCGAAAGCAACGGTTTCCATTCATGTGAAAATAATGCTGATTCATAGCAGTGCAACTTAAGCTATATAAGAAGCACTGTTTTCATACAGAAAGCATTCACTTCATCGTTAGTAACTGAAGGAACAAGATCTACTACATCATCATCTACTACAGCACTCCTTCTTCATCATTTGAATTACATAGGAAACAGCTGAAGTTCAAACAACTATGTGTATAATTCATCTAATTCAAAGAAAAACAAGTCTTCATTTGTGATGTAAGTATTTATATTTTGTTTTAATTGTAATCAATTTAAACGTGAAGACATTTTCTGAAAACACAAGATTATTCACTATTTAAGATATCAAAAAATGCTGTATGTAAGTTTTAATTACGTTTTATTATTATTATTATTTCAGGACTTCAAAATGAAAAAAGTACTCCTTCTTCATCCGAATTTTATAGAAAGCAGCTCTCAAGTTCAAACAACTAGGAATATCATTCATTTTAATTCAAAGAAAGACAAGTCTTCATTTCTGATGTAAGTATTTACATTTTATTACAATAGTAATCAATTCAAGTATATTGAAAAAAATTGAAACCTTAGTCTTTTTTTATTTTTTGCTATAAAGCATTATCATTTTTTTTAGAATAACAACAAACTAGATCAAAGGGAAAGAACTTTCCAACAAAACTTCAACTTGAGTAATAACTGAAGCTACTACTTATATTATATATAAATAATGTGTCGAGTAACAAACAACAGATATGTAGCAAACACTATTTATAATGAAAAAAAAGAAATGCGAAAAACTCGGAATTGCTTTGAAAATACTAAAGACTGCACCGAATGGATAGATGATAGTTTACTCGTTACTTCATCGTTGTTTTTACAACGAACTTTTCCTGATACCACTGCAATAACTTATGTCGTCGCAACTTATCCGGATAATCACTGTAGTCTTTTGTCATTAAAATTACAAAAAACTATTGCGCAACTTTCCCCAACGGACTTTTTCAAGTTCATTTGCAATGAACTCTCTTTTTATGAAAGAGAGACTTTAATGCTTGATGAAAGTTATCGAAGAAAATCATTTCTTACAAATTGGAGACGAGTAGGTAAACATTGTGGTGAAAACATGACTGGAGCTGGTTTCTATAACCTTGAAAAAGACAACGCTGTTCGATGTGCTTTTTGCCGAGGGGTATTACTAAACTGGAAGGATGAAGATGAACATCCGATGAAAGAACATGCTAAAAGTTTTCCGTTTTGTCGATTTGTTAGAGGATTTAACACTCACAATCGTGTGTATAGACCTAGGAAACTACTTGCAGATGAAATGAAAAACATCTCAATTGTCAAAAGTTATACGATGGAAGAACAAAAAACTAGAAGAGGAGATTTAACTGCAGAAGTATTACCTCTAGGTATATCAATTGATCGTGCTGGTACACCACGTTTTGCTACTGAAACATCTAGAGAAGACAGTTTCAAACAATGGAAGGGTAAAGTCTCCATGAAACTCCTTTCCAATGCAGGTTTCTACTATACTAAGTTCGGAGATAGTGTAAAATGCTTCTTTTGCTCAGGTGAACTTAAAGAATGGGAAGAGAGTGATCTACCGTGGGAGGAACACTGTCGATGGTTCCCAGACTGTTCTTTTTTACTTGGGAGTAAAGGTGAAGAATATGTTGAGGATGTTTACGCGCGAACGGAAAAAGGCAAAAGGTGTGAGCGACGGGTTGAAAAATATCGAGAAAAATTGAAACGAATAACACAAAACAATGACACCGAAGAAATGGAACTTATCTGCGAAAAACTAGGATACAGCCAAAACGATATCGAACAAGTTTTAGTGTTAAATGGAAAACCTTTTGAGCGAATAGGTTTTATGATTGAAGCCTTACATATTTTTGAAAATGATTTTACATCTGTTGAGAATTCGTCAACACTGTTAGAAAATGATGCTAAATCAATTGATTCGTTAAAAAAAGATAAAGATCAGACTAAGCAAAGCAAACTCGCTCAATGTGTGTCTGAGTCGCATGAAAAAAAAGTAATTGCAAATCATATCTCTCTTCCATGCGGTCATCTCATTTACTGTAGTGAGTGTAAGGAAAAAGCACTTACTGAATGCTCATCAGAAGTAAAACCTTGCCCAATCGATGGTTGTCAGGTTGAAATTAAAGCATTTATGAAGATCTACATGAGCTAGCATAACAATTAACCTCAAAAAAAAGAAAAAGTAATGAATGATTAAATAGGTATTTCAATTTGAAAACGTATCATTCGCGTTTTGTAATTTAACGGAATAACAACAAATATGTTACGTGTTGAAGACTTTGCTCACCAAGAAGCTTCCGATGCTATAGGACCTAATACTTTTTTGGCTGAGGTTTCTGATGAAATGTTGAGGATTTATTTTACGGAGGAATGTGTATACTGTGTACTAGGAGGAAGTTTTTACAAGCAAGCAACCAATCTATCACTACTAAACTGTTACTGTTCACACGTTGATGACAAATGTATCACTTGTAAAAGATATGCTGAAATGGTTGAAGGTGCTACACCTACCAAAAAAGAATTGGGTGATGCTATCGACTGGATTGATAGAAGACAAGTTTTGAAAAACGCTAAAATGGGTTTTTTGGTGCATGATGAATGGATTAATGCTTTTTTGGATCTTTCCGCTGATGATTTGAAGTCTCCCTTTTTGTTAACAAATTTGAGAGCACGATTAAATCCCTACCTATTACCTACTAGTCAGAGCAAACTGGCTTATCAACGTCTAAAGGATAAATTACTTGCGATAGCGGAAGGATATCCATACGCTCATACTCTTGATGAAAAAGAAGACTCAGTCAACCCCATAATAACTATTGATTCGACAAATATATCTGAGGACTCATAAAAGAACTGCTACAAAAAAGTTGCTTCATTTATCTCTGAACTACAGCAGAAACATGAGTGGAAAAACTCAAGGATTCAAGTCAATTGGTACATTGGCTGATTTTGTTCCTAAGTTCATAAAGACTCATTTTGAACACATTCCTTTAGAGCGTTCGAATCCTCTTTTTGTTCAACTCATCACTGAAGAAGTATTTTATTTTGTGTTAGGATTCAATCTAGTTCGTAAATCAATACAAAGCATGCTTTTGAGCTGTAATTGTATTTCAAGAGCAAATCCTCTCGAATGCTTAAACTGTTCTAGGAGCTTTGATCCAAAAGTATGCTGTCTGCAAGACAAGTTGATAGATTTTGAAGATCTCAAAAAAGCGATCGAACTGATTGATATAAAGCAATGTTTGAAAGATGCTGAACTAGGTGATTTGATAGATAATTCGATTTTAAGAGGTTTGACTTCATTTCGCTGGACAGAAACACATGTTCTTTTGTCTCAATCTCGATTGGAACCATACTTACATTTTGGTAACCACTTTGATGAGATTGTTTCACATCTTCAAAATCAGCTGAGAGAGCTGAACAAGCCACTAGCCACTTACGTATAAATAGAAAGAACATCAAGAAAGAAAGTATTCAACTTTCAACACTGAAAGCAAAAACATTTTAAAAAATGAGCTGCGTATTTATTTTGCTACTGGCACTAACATTTCCCAATGTTAGTGGAGTATTCTATACCAACGAAATTGATGAATGTATAGCCGGAGCTATGGATAAAAATGATGTCTTGGTTTTTTCACCTTTCGAAAGGACTATACGATATAAAGATGAAAATGGAAAAAACTGTGTGCGACTCTACCCTCCTGACTTATTATATTGTGGTTTTTTCATCCCTCAAAGCGCTTCTTGGATCTGCAAGGACACAACTTCTACAGATTCTGTGTCTTGTAATACTACAACAAAATACGTTTTGAATCAAGAGGAATGTGAAATGGGTATTACAAATAATACGGAAGGGCTTACTCAAAATACAAAAGTATATCGAAATGGGGGTTTATGTGCATTTCAATACAACCGCGGACGTGTGATCTGTCCAATAAGAAGACAGTTTGAGACATTCAAATTTGCATGCATGCAATGTGTTCATTCCGATCATTCGATCAACAAGGAGCCAAAACCAGTTAACATCACTAACATCAAAGATTCATCACTTTCGACTTTTGACAGTTTCAAAACTAACGGAGTGTTTTATAGCGACAAAATTGATAAATGTCTAGCTGGAGCTATGGAAAAAAACGATGTCTTGGTTTTTTCACCTTTTGAAAGGACTATACGATATAAAGATGAAAATGGAAAAAACTGTGTGAGACTCTACCCTTCTGACTATATATATTGCGGTTTTTTCATCCCTCGAAACGCTTCTTGGATCTGTAAGGAATCAATTCCAGCTAACATCACTACCATCAATGATATTGAAGTTCCAGCTAACATCACTACCATCAATGATATCGAAGGTGTAAATGAGGAATCAAATCCAGCTAACATCACTACCATCAATAAAATCAAAGGTGTGAATTCAACATTTTCGAGTTTCGACAGTTTCAATGTCAGCGAAGTATTTTATGTCGACGAAATCGATGAATGTATAAATGGAGTTATGGAAAAAAATGATGTCTTATTTTTTTCACCTTTTGAAAAGAGTATTCGATATAAAGATGAAAATGGAACAAACTGTGCGAGACTCTATCCTTCCAACTATTTACATTGCAGTTTTATTATCACTCAAAACGCTTCTTGGATCTGCAAAAGCAAAACTTCTACAGATACCCTGACCTGCAATACGTCAACAAAATACACTCTGAATCAGGAGGAATGTGCAATAGGGGTTAAAAATAATACGGAAGGTCTTACTCAAAATACAAAACTATTTTGGGATGATGAATTATGTGTATTTGAATACAACACCTCACGTTTGATTTGTCCACCAACAGAAGAGTTTGAGACAACCAACTTTGTATGTGTGGAATGCAACCATTCGACCAACGAGAAGCCGAAAATAGCTACTATCATCACTAACATCAATGGTATTGAAGGTGTAAATTTGTCATTTTCGAGTTTTGAAAGTTTGAAATCTATTCAAAACAAGATTATCATCAGCATCACATGTCAAGGAGATAACAAAGACAAATGCGATCCCAAAGTTATATATATAGAACTTTAGTTGGAGCATATTAACCGAAATCCACCGAAATGCAAGACAGTTAACTCTAGATGATGAAAGCATAAACTAGGTTAAAAGTCTCTCTCTCTGAATAAAAATGAAATATCGAATCTATCTTCTATTATTCCCAATCCTAAGTGGTTATTGTCTTACAACAGAGATTCAACCATTCACTTTATCTCATAGAGAGTCCGGATGTTTTCAGGAAACTCTTAATATGGAAGCGGTTGATTCAGTAACTCGTATTTTAAGAAAAAACTTAAAATATCGTATGCATACACTCACATGTTTCATGGAACCTACTCTCCGACGTAGAAGCTGTGACACTTATGATATGTGGCCTCAACACTACTTTGTTTGCAAAACTGATGAAGCTTTAAATTACATCTGTTTATATGATGAGGGATTACTACCTACGATTCGAAGAATAACTTCAATAATCACCACAACTCCGCAGACAACGACAACAAAAACTACAAACAAGCCAGTAGTTCCAGCTTTATCACCATCAATTCCATCTCTTCCACAAGCTCTGGGTTTAGTCGATTTAATTTTGGAACAGCCAAGCCCTACAAACTCTACTATAACCAATTCTGAAGAAATCGAAACTACTACTGATTGTGTGTGTGATAGATACATCATATGCGAAAACAATTCAGTAGCAATTACAAATTCAACACCATCGATTTATAGAGTTTTTATTTATAATGATTTGGAGGATTTTTCAAAACTTTCTCTGTCTATATCGGAAGATAGTAAACTTAAACTTGAAGAAAATCTTCTCATCATCATTGAACCTGAATGTGATGATATTTCTTGTAAAGTCATCAAATACTTTACAAATTAAAAAGTTTTTATAGACTTTAACTCTATATATTCAACTTATTACACTCTATTATGATATCTATTTTATTACATTCTCCAGTAAGCAAATAATGTAATACTTATTATGTAATAATAAAACTATAACAATAACTCTCCTCTCTCTCAAAATGTCATATGAATTCGAGTTATGTAAAAAAATTATCAAAACTTAAATGCCAGACATTTAAAATCTATATGCCATATAAGTTCAAATTAAGTAAAAAATAATCAAAACTCAAATGCCACTTAAATGCCACTCAAATGCCACTCAAATACCCCTCAAATGAAATACAATATTAACTCGGCGAATTCATCCAACGCCGTAACCCATTGCATAACCCCAGATATTAACCCCACAAAAAAACACTTGGTAGGGAGATCTGCTCATATATTACTACTGTTGTTGTTGCTCTGAAAAAGAAGTTGCAGATACAAAATCAGAGTAGCTGTTGTGACCAAGTAGCTGCAAACTGCACTACAATATTGTAATTCTGTACAGGACATATGCACTGTACCTGTTTTCTTCTAGTACCTGCCTTTGTGTTTTACTACGGCTATCCTCTTGTGGCACTTATGCTCATGATATACTAGTCCAAACTTTTTGCATGCTGTCAAGGCTAGCTATTATTTACACCACAAAGAATTAGAACATAAGCCCTTTTTGTATAAAAACTGGCTGAAGCTCTCTTCCACTTCAGAGTGGTAGGAAGAACCAAGCCGGAAGCACAAACAATAAAGACATTACTCTCAACACAGACTGAAGACTTGCAATAAATTACAGATCAAACATTGCGGTTTACATCAAGCAACTATCAAACACAGAATAGATACAAGGCTACAGGAGTGCCGGCCCACAAGTCTTGCCACTCAGAGCAGTCAGTCAGGACAACCTATCAGTAGTCAGGCATGCCAAGCTGGCACTACTGACTTTTGGTCCAGCAAGTATTCTGCTAACCTTGCCTGAGGACAGTGTAAGTGAATGCTACCACAGAATTATGGCTATTAGACGCCACCCAAAAATCCTGCACAAAATTGAGGTATTAAGGTGGGCACTGTCACTGCCGGGGGGGGGGGGGGGGTTTCAGTTAGAAGTTGGTCCCAACTGTCCTATCACCAAGCTAATCTTGTTTCAGTCAAATTGTTGCCCAGGTAGACCTTATTAGCTTATGAATAATTGCTGCAGATGAACATTGTGTGATAGACTAGTCCATTGATTAGCCCGCAATACAGTTGCTATTGCTCAGTGAAGTTGATGCACCAATGCTAGACCAATGAAATCGATGTTTTCCTAGAAAAAGCTGCAATTAAATTCAATATAATTATTATAATTCCTTTCAAATATCAAAGTTATCTATTTATTATTACATCAAAATTATTTGTTTTTTAACCAAAACTTATGTTTCTATAATTATAAATATTATTGTTTTTTTGTGACTGTTTGATTGATGAGTTTTGTTACGGTGTAGGGTTTTACCTTGGTAGCTTGAGATATTTTTGCAGTGGGCAATCACCAACACTGCCCTTAGTTAGTATAACTACGCTGTAAGATTTCTCTCTAGCAGTTGTCACCTGACATCTGGCTGTCTTGAAACAGTGTTGAAGACTTGGTATTGCTGCCTAAGTCTGACTACTGGCCGACAGATCCTGATGAAGGTTGCTACTGGAGATCAGCTGAAAGCCGGCTGTCTTTTACTTGTACGCTCTTATTTGTGCTTGTAGACAAAGATTTATTCTTGCAATTGGTCCAAGTCCACTGTTGTCTGCTGGTTCAAGAAAGAGCTCTGTGAGAGAGTAGTTTCCTCTACTGTTAATTGCTTTGAACTTCTGGCTGCATCCCCCTTACTACCCTGAGTAAGAAAGAGATGCAAGTCAGCATATATACACAAAAAGTTATCTAACATCGCTATTGGCTATGGAAGAGGCCACAGTTGACCAACAGGATGCATTTTTATCAAATTATGATCACGTAATACCAGGCATTTTATTAGCATAACTCTTTCTCTTCAAATTTTAATCAAAATTAATTTATGAACAAACATTAAGAATGTTCTGTTGATCCCTTGAACATTCTTAACGACATCATTCTGTCATATAATAGTCAAGCCAGTCATGATTTCTAATGATAGATTACATGGTTGCTATCAATACAGATGTACAGTAGCATAGATGTATGCACATAACTGAAGGCGGAGCTATAAATAGACAACCAATACAAGCCACAAGCTCCTCCCTTTTCTTGTAAGGTAGAGCTCATACAGACATTTTTTACAAAATAATTCTATCAGTGACACTAGCATACCTCTTATTGGTTAGTACCATTTGTTCATGAGCTCTCACAAGTCGCATTTATTATATATACATATATATGTTTTGTTACGTATAGAAGGAGGTGCAAAGCTGCGTACACACTAGAACGATTTTGTGGCCGAAATCGGCGCAACTCCAAAACGGCCTAGTGTGAATGCAATATCGGCCGATTCTGTATCACGTCGGCCGGCGTTATTGCCATTTGAGCACTGCTCAAAATCACCGACAATTTTTAGCAGATTATCATGGAAACCACAACACAAAATTAGTTCAGAAGTAGCTTGTGGTCACAAACAATGATGATAAAATAATAAAAAATCGTCAATTTCCTCAGCAATTACCAAATAATAATAATAATTATTATTATTTTAAAAATCACTAAGAAAATTTATTATTTATGTATTACCATTTTTATTTTAACATGGTTGATCACTCATTGATGAGCATAAGTTTAAACATTTTAGAAATAATTTTATTTAATTAAAATAAGTATTTGGTAAAGCTGAAAAAAAAATGAGAAATTATGTTTAAAACAAGATAAATAATTAATAATGCCGCAGCCACAGCTAGTGCATTTACTAAGTAATAACAACCACAGACATGGTGAATAATTTTGAAATAACAGACAGCAATATCAACAGTAGTTCTATGATTATGCTGAAAAACAAAATTTATCTATCTCTCTCACCAAAGAGCAAATGCTTTTTCGGCCGAAATTCTTTTCTAGTGTGTATGCAACCATCGGCCGACAAAGGGAACAACTCCAACATGAACGATTTTTTGATCAAAAATCGTTCTAGTGTGTACGCAGCTTAAAAGCTGTAGAGCGTATTTCTGATAGCAAAATATTCTTATCAACTCTCAGCACTTCTGAGTGCTTTAGAGTTGCAGTTGGTACTTGAAGGACTTTGCCTTGTATTTAGTTACAGGTTGTCCTGTTGCAAGTAGAGTATAGCCAATTTTTTCTGGGCCAGAAGCTTAGCAGGGAAGATGTAGGTTTCTGTAAAAACTGAAAGACAGACTTGCTGCGCTGGTAACTCGGATATGACTACATAAAGCCAGCCATTGCAGGGTTTGAATAAAAGGAACTTGGGTCGGTCATTTCATTTTCAGTTGCTAAACTCTACAGCAGGGATGGGCAAACCGCGGCTCTTTGGCCACATGCGGCTCTTTTGCATCCCGACTGCGGTTCTTTTGCTGTTGCAAAATTTCACGCGTGCTCGCGAGTTTACGAAATTCGCCTTTCTTGGCTGTTTACACATATGCAAAGCTGCATTGGGTGTACCAGAAATTGTTAATGAATCAGACAACTATTTCTACGAATTCCCCTCTTTTATAAGACCTGACTGATAGGGGATTCCCCTTTAGTGGCAGTAAGCAGCAAATAGTCCTAGTTGTTTTATTGTTGTCAAACATTTTGATCATTTGGTCATTGCACAAGTAGCAAGACAGACATGGCGTCAAGGAAGCGAACGATTCAAGTCAAACCTACAACGTCAAAAAGAAATACAAACGAGTTGACAAGACAATTTAATGACTCATGGACACAGGACATGCATTTATTTTCCATAATGGAAGACCAACATGTTTAATCTGTCATGATTCTTTTGCTGTCAATAAAAAGACAAACCTTCAACGGCACTATGAATCTAAACATCACAGCTTTCATGCAACATATACGCCAGGGTCAGATGCTCGAAAGATTAAGGTGGCAAATCTTCAATCTGGTCTGTCAGCTGCTCAATGAATGATGCAGGCTTTCTCTGCTGAGAAAAAGAGCATAACTGTTGCTTCTCTCAAAGTTGCAAACATTCTCGTGAGAGCGATGGTACCATACACTCACTGTGAAATTGTCAAAGACTGCATGGTCGCCACGTCAGAAACTCTTTTTCCAGATAAGAAAAAAATCAGAGACAAACTGAAGAAAGTTCCTTTATCTCAACGAACGGTGACAAGGAGAATAGAGGATATCAGTAAACAGCTGCATCAAAACTTGATTAAAGCTGTCAAGGATGCTGAGTGTTACTCCATCGCTTTGGATGAATCAACAGACATAACCGACATAGCGCAGCTGGCGGTCTTTGTAAGGTAGGTATAATTTGTGTTGAACATTCCGGGATATTAAATTGTAGCTATTGATTCACCATTAATGAATTAATTACATGTACATGCAAATATATCTGAACGTGTCTGCATGTGAAGTGCGCAAACATAATTTCAGTTTATCACTCTTTTTTGCAGGTCTTTTGATGGTGAAAAGTTTCGTGAAGAGCTTCTCACACTGATTGGTCTGCATGGTAATACTACAGGTGCCACAGTTCATAACGCACTGGTCAAGTCTCTGAGTGACATGGATATTCCATTACAGTCGTGTGTGTCAGTCGCTACCGATGGTGCCCCATCAATGGTTGGGAAACAGCAGGGTTTGGTGGCCAGGTTGAAGAAAAATGTCGACAGCTTGATGACATTTCACTGTATTATTCACCAAACAGTCCTCTGCGGAAAACTAGATGGGGCATTTCAGGATTTGATGACAATTTCCATGAAAATGATCAATTTTCTCAAGGCCCAATCTGCTCTACGACACAGAAATCTTCGGGCGTTCTTAGAAGAGCTAGATATTGATTACCAAGATTTGTTAACTCACAATAACATCCGATGGTTAAGCAAAGGTAATGCGCTTTCCAGGATTTGGTCCCTTCGCAAGGAGTTGCTTTCATTCCTAACTTCCTGCACTAAGAACACTGCACAGACATACATCGCAATGCTCAGCTCCACTGCAGATATGGCAAACCTTGCTTTCCTTGTTGACATGTGTGAACATTTGAATGAACTGAATCTTCAGCTTCAAGGTAAAGACAAAACTGTCATTGAACTGCTATCCTCAGTAGAGTCATTTCAGCTGAAACTGGAGTTGTTCAAGAATGATCTGAGAAGCAATCAGTTTCAGTTTGAAACGTTGCAGTCATACTTAGCTGAGAATGAAGATGCTTGTATCTCCGACACCTACATCCAGTTCATAGAAAAGCTTGAGAAAGAGTTTACCCAGCGATTTTCATAGTTCAAAGAGATAAGGCATACAGTAAAACTAATCAAATCACCAAAAACGTGCAATACCAGTGGTGAGTGGATTGGAGAGGTGTCTTTTGCATTCCAGAACCACCAAATATCCGTAGCAAATCTACAACGAGAGTTATGCCAGCTGAAAGCAGAAGATCCGGAAATAGCTGCCCAATTCTGGACTCTGGCTACCACAAGGGTCGAGTACCCTAATCTCTCAAAACTAGCTAGAACACTACTGACAATCTTTGCAGCAACATACATCTGTGAGTCAGCCTTTTCACACATGAACCATGTGAAAAGCAAGCTACGTACAAGACTGACACATGAGCACCTGGAGCAACTTCTGAGAGTGGCATTAACAGAAAGTGAGCCAAACTATGATGAGATAGTTCGAACCTACAAGCAAACACATACCTCTCATTGAACATTGGGACCAGTTCTGAACATTCAGTTGTTATTGTTGAATACATGTACATGTATTTACTAATGCACAATAAACTTGTATTACTGATGATAATTACATCCAATGTTTTATGCCAAATAAAAGTGGTGTTTTCTGTTTTAAAAAAAATCGCGTTGTGCGGCTCATTGGTGTCGAGCCATGCTTGAATTTGGCTCTTTGCTGGAAAAGTTTGCCCATCCCTGCTCTACAGTGATAGACTTCATTTGTGTCTACAGTAGCAATGACAATGAAAAATCACCAAAAGATCTTAGCAAAACCAATTGAGAAGCTCCCAAAATAAAATGATAATATGGCCTATCACCACAAAAATTAGTGGAGGCAATTACAGCAAATTTATGAGAAAATGAATTTTCTGACAGTGAAAACCATTTTAAATCGCCAAATATTTTAGTGCCTGAAGTCATGGTTGTTCACCAAAATTTTTTTCACAAATGAATGGTTCAAGCCAACAAATATGTCTCTCTAATAATTGCAATAAAATTCACATTGGCAATAACGAAGAGCTCACCTTACGCCATTTTTTATCACCCTAAAATAGGAGTAAATAGTTAACAGTTACTTTGCTGACTCAAACAAACAAAGCATGTGCTTTTTTATTATAATAATAATAATACAACGATAACAATAGTAATAATAATAATAATAATAGGTGTATGTGCTCAAAAATATGTATTGTGGTAGGTTTTATGAACAAAACCAGTAGAAACTTATTTAAACTGGCACTTACATGGGTAAAGGCTGTCTCTGTGGTCCAGAAATACCCTTTCTGCTACTAGCACTAAATTGATCAGTAGTATCAGTTAAGAATTGAACACTTTGTGGGGCCGGCGCAAGATGGCTGCCGAGTCTGAAGACCTAACCCTTAGCCTAAGAGTGTGAGGAGTCCGTATCCACAACTGTAGTACCATAAGGAGTGGATCCAAGCAGACCACTCGAGGGGAAAGCCAGGAATCCTATTGAGATATGGGGATGGTCTTCAGGGCTATCTCTACTTATTGACTCCGCATATTACTATCAGGCGCCCTTGTTATTTAAATATGTTCATTGCATGTTATTGGTTGGTGTTTTTAGCTCTATTATGTTATTTATAAAATTTGTTTCTGTATACCTGCTTGGCTGCAGTCCATATACTAGCCATCTGATTGGGTATGACAATAATTACTTCTTGTACACTTTTTATATATACATACATTGCACTTGTTCTTGTATTGCCTACATACTCTTGTCATTGTACTCTAGTGGATAGCCAATCTAGAGCCATACATAATACAAAGAAATGTTGCAGCACACTTACGACTGGAATGATATGTCTGAACCAAAGGCTTTCAACTATATCTCACCATCGATTCTTGTCAATTATGAATAACAATTATTGATTAAAAATTTCTAAACTGCACGCAACTTTTGTTGTTTTATACTATTTACTACCACTATTAATCTTACCATGATCTAATAGATAAATTTGGTCACACAAACTATAGGCAATCACAGTAAAATTTAGTGGCTGTCTATTAAAATTCCAATGATTAGAAAAATAAGTTATTTGTAATCTCAAAAGTGTAAAAATTTATCTCACTCTGATTATTGTTCATATGGTAAAACTAGTCATTGTGGTAACAAATCATAAACTAAATAAAGAAATCACCAGCAGTCAACAGACTACAATAAAAGGTAAAAATATAGTAATAAAAATTAATGATGCAGAGTAAACTTTTGACCTAAACAGTTTTTGAAGCTACAAATGGAAGGGTCGAGAGAAAAACATTTTTATGGCTAGTTTTGAGTAATAAAAAGTATGATAATGTTTAGTAATTATCATTTGGTTTTATATATTATCAAATCGATTAGTTATTTTGTTTTTGTAGCCAAGAGCAACTCTCTATACGGTGGTAACAAGTAAAGATACTTATTATTAAATGGTATGTATACCTACAGCAATTCTGTCAGCAACTCTAACACTAACAAATTATCCAGCCAGCTCACTCATCTAACAGGAAACTGGCATAAGTGATGAGCTGGACAAATTCTTTTTTTTGTGAAGCTATTGGGGTAAGTTTCAACTACATTTTTTTTCATTAAAGTGAAAATTTCCCCCGTTATAAATTCTTTGACACTTTATCAACTTTGAAGGAAAGAAAACAATTTTAACCGAAAAGTGCCATCTGTTACAACTTCAAAATTTTAATGTACATCTCAGCACCTTGCACGTTTCAATGTCATTACATTTGAAAATGTTTCACTTTTTCAACAACATTATAAAGTTGAAACGTTTATGTTACTCATATTTCTTAGAAAATTGCGCACCTGTGGTAAAACTGTGGCTCACTTCACAAAACAAATCACTTGTGGTAAAACTGTCGAATGCGAGCACGCGTCTCTGACCAAAACACCTGTGCAATCACATGAAAGCAGGATGTACTGAGTGAGGGAACCTTCCACACTCCCGAATACTTAGTTTCCTCATATAAATGCATATAAATAGACACATCCACCAAAGTATTTGAAAGTCTGTCACCTTGTTAAACTCCTGGTCACCTTCCATGATGTAAACATGTTCTTGAAAACCATTTTTTGCTTCGTTATTTATTCACACTTCATGGTGACAGTTAAAATACAACAAAAAACCAAAAAAGTTCGATTTTATGTTTGGTTGATTAAATTTAGATGGCAGTTTTTTATATACCTATACCTGGCAAACTGAAAACTGAAATTAAGTTGAGCATTGGACTGCTGGTTGAATTAAAGTCATGAATTAAAAACAGTTTTAATACGAGTTTGATTTTGACTTCAGTTGTGAAAATTAGCGGCAAGTCATAAAGAAAATCCTCTAAGCGTACTATCTTTCGCAATTTAACAATCTTCAGTAGCAAAATGAAGTGTTAAGAACCTCAAATAGACTAACGTATTCTTGCTAGTTTAATATTGTAACTGTTTGTGCTGATAGATACTTCTATGTCTTGCAGCTTTTAAAAGCACTTTGCCAAGTTTTTGACTAAATAACCAAAGTTTCGCTGTTGAACTTTTGAATAAAATATTTTCGTAAGAAAAAAGTCCTGAGATTTAACAAAATTTTTTCAGCTCTCTTTCTTTTTAGAAAACATCAACTTTAGGAAACAAGTAAGTATCAAATCTTTGAAAATTGATTTTATTAACATTTAGTTTGCTCGCTATTGCATCAATCCCATCCAATTCTCTTTGTTAGGTGTATTAGCTAACCGGATTGATAAACATCTGCTATTATTTATCTTTGGGAATCACATCGGTTGGCGGCAAACACATCAACCCAGGCGTTAACATTTTATTACATAATAATGTGGGGGACGCCATCGTAAACAATCATTACCCAGACAACCTCGTGTACATTTACACATTGTATTTTATCGATATTTACTCTAAGTATTTTAACAAGGACAATTATATATTTCAGAATTATTAATTATTTATTTAACCGAGCTCTTACAGAATTATAGTAAATTATTTTCTGGTCTCGTAAGGCGTGACTCACGATCTCTTTGCTTACCTGTTCTATTGAAATGTTTGTCTTCGTGAAATAAATCAGAGGTTTCCTGACTCTCAGAAGTTATTCACACTACACTGACTGAGGAGGATAGCACAAGTAGGAGCACAAGAACAGACTACGACTTGCACTAACCGACTATCTGTGTAGGAGAAACTTGGTAAATAGTAATCGGTCATTTCGGCCCTTTGCTGCATACACTCGCTAGCCGATGTATGGTGCCCAGCATTTCGCCCTCACGCAATAATCGGGATAAACAAGTCGGCCTTTATAACACTGACTACAGAAAAAGGCCGAACAATCCACTCAAATCTTGCACCGTAGTTGTGGGAAGTTGTGCAGGTGCCTAGCTACCATAAATACACAAAATCCTGCACAATAATAAGAGATAATATTTTTTGATCTGAATCAGATAATGAAGAGATAAAATTCTAGTGTGCATTGTAGCAAGCATAATTATTTTCACATTTGTAAGCAAATCATCAGCGGCTATTACCTTATTGCTGATTCCTTACTGGTACTCATAGCATGATGCTACGGAAAGTAGCGGATAGTGGTAGCGAGTCAAAGAATAAACAACTTTACACTTGTCCGGTTGACAATGTATATTTCAAAGCAATTCATTCTTGATTAACTGTAACAATAGCATTTATATTCATTGTTTTAACAAAATGGCTCTGCTTTTTATTATTATACTCAATTAATCCACAATATTATTTTTGTACAGGATAATCTTAATAATTAATAATAATAATAAACAACATATATCGTCTATATTAATAATAAATAATTAGAAAATAATAATACTGGAAATTAACTGCTTTGAAATAAACGTCACTCGCATGCGTATATATTAATTTTGTGTGGTGTATTGGCGGTTTTCACAATTTATGAGAATGCCTCGCAAATCAATTTTATTTTTTTCCGTTAGGAGGTTTTTTGCAACTCACTTAAAACATTGCTACTGACCCATGTGTATTAAATAAATTGCGAGAAAAATCATTTATTAAATTTGTTGCGTGGATCGATCCAGCCCGCAAATACACCTGTTGGTTCTTAGAAACTTACTTTGATGCTAAAAATCATGACTAATAGTTACCACAGATTTTATATTTTTGGCAACATAACAAAATTGAATGTTTACAAAGCAGGTCACACTACAATAGTTTCATCATGATTAATGCAGTTCCTTTGCCTATTTATTTCATTGCATAAGTGGACATTGCAGTCAGTCTCATCTGGCAATAGAAGATTAAAATTCTGGATTTGCTGTACTACCTCATAAAACTGGAAACAAAGTAAAATAATTAATTCTTTCTGAGCCCTTCCTTACAGTAATCGGCTTATAATTCGTTATTTATTACTGAAAATAGTGGAAACATCCTCTGAAGGCTAAAGTAGATGTACCTTTGTGGCTAAACAAACAGAAGATGCTCATCGATGCATTTATACAGCAATTAATCAACTGGTACTCAGAACCCTCTCTCTTAATTATATGAGTGCTTTCGGTTAGTAATCGCATCTAGTAATGCGTGGTCAGGCATGACCGTACCCGACGACACCTTCGGCAAGGCGTCGTATAATCCCCCTGCTAATCCATCACATCCGATATTCGACGAAGCCACAGGCCGTCGTATTTGGAGACAACTCGTAAAAATTACCTGTGGCAACCGGACGGCGCCTCGCATCAATGGCCCGTATCCAAAGCACTAACCCATTTGGATGCGAGATAAGCCCAATCACGCATCCAATACAGTTGCGTCGCATACTAACCGAAAGCACTCTATAGCTAGTTCTTAGGCTTAGAGTAATTATTATCTAGATTACTTGCTAAACACGATCTGCTGTTATCATTGCTAGAAGAGAAGAACTAATTGTATAAAAAGTCTTGGTTAAAGTTGTCCATCAAAAGAAGCTGCAATTGCTAGCGAGATATCCAGACCACTCAACTACCAGAGCTTTTTCAAACCTTATTTCATCATTTTCAGTCATCTGGAAATAGCCCGGATAAACGCTAAAATTTCTACCTGTTATTGCTTTGTGTTTGTATTTTGATGCAGTCATTTTGTTTGTGATCAAGCAAAGATTTTGGTACAGAAAGCAGGCATTGATTGTGAAAACCACACTTTGGCATAATAAGCATGATAGCACAAAACAAATTTCTAAGCTTTAAAATGTGTCGATCGATAGTAAGTTATTTCTATCATCTAGAGAAGGCATGGTCATGTGTTTTGACCAAGTGCGCAAATCAACCAATCAGAAATCACAGTTGTTTACCATTAAAATTTTAAACAGACTGACATTGCAAAAAGCGATGTTGAAAGCATTGTTAGTCTCAGAGCATTTACAAGGAAGTTATTTTGGGCTATCATTCAAATCACATCATCAATTGGTCACAAATCATCAATATGGTAATTAATATGGTAATTAAGTTTAACTAATTGATACATTCGAAGCAACGCGCTAAAATTAAACACTCGATCATTTGGTGAAACAGTTTCATTAATTAACCAATCACATGCGTAGACTCGGTGGTTCTAGAGTTAATGTCAAATTCTCAGATGTTTTTGTACAATTATTGAATCCAAGTTATGCAATAAAATTCTCTTTAATCTATTTCATGGTCAACTTCTAAGGTTAACTTAATATATAGTTGCTTTTTTTATATCAGACTTCAAAATAACATTTTAGTGACTCCTAAAATCAAAACATACTCCGATACTGTTTGCAGCAAACTTTGTTTATTAAAAGCCTGATAGTGACATAGAACTCGATGTTTGCCGATGACAATACATGCTATTTCAACCTTGATTTGCTTAAAATGATATGATTAAAATATAACCTTTTTTGCAAATTACACAATACACCTGAACCTTGGGGCAAGATCTAATTGACTCGTAAACAAAAGCTCTATTGTATTATTCTGGACAAACCTTTATCTGATTTTAGCAACAGATAATTCAAAGTTGGAAAGTCCTTGTTGAGCACAACATTTATCTGATTGTTATGATATCGTTTAACAATCTTGTTCAGGTAATAATAAATATGCTGCCGAAACTCTTGTGTGAGGAATGCTGATTATTGTTCATGTAGAAGGTTGGAATAAAATTAACCCATCGAATTATATAAAGGAATGTTGAGGTTTTTGCTAATGCTCATGGCTGTGACATTAAGCATTTAAAAGTAATTCCTGGAGTACAAAACTGTTTTATCACCTAGAATTCCCTCAACTATGTAAATGGCACACACACCTGTCGACACAACGGAGGTTTTTCATGCCATTAGATAGTGTTTATGTTCGCATTTTCTTATTTATATCATACTTTCAAATTTTTGTTGACAGTCGGAGTTTCCTTTAGACAAACCGGATGTTTCCAATATTTCAGCAAACAGTCTTATCCTTTGTTTGCGAGAGTAGTATATGTTTAACTGTGTGCTCCACTGTATGTATAGAATGGTCTACCGGCGCTCTTTGGCATAAATCATTTGGTTGAAAGTGCGCTAACACAATTTATTTTAGGCCGTTACAATTTTAGTTTGAGGTTTTGTTTTGCACTAGTAAAACTTGTTTGTTTATGTTGTAGTGTAGTTATGTAGATTCTCTTGAAACAGCAAATGGGTCATAACGGAAACATGATCAGCTCTCAAGTCACAAATTAGCTAGTAACTCCAGTGACACGGGTCAGGTTGATAATTGACTTATTTTGTTGTAATATTTACACCGAGTATGTCTGGTCAACTTTCCCTTCTTTTGCTGCTTAATGTCTGTTCAGCCACCACATTCTCGCATGGTGTTGGCATAGGTATAGCTTTACCTGATTCAAAAAAAGTTGAGCGTGAAGTAAAGCAAGAGCGCTTGTTTAAATTTTGTCAACCATAATTTTGCAAACAAGCATATAATTTTGGTGAATGCAATTCAATGCTTGCTGGCCATTACAGCTAATAAATGACTATTCGTTGACATATTACTTCGTGATCAAAAATATTTCAACACAATAAGTGTTGTTGAAATATAAATTTCCTAGACACTCCTAGAGCAAGTTTGCGAAATCCTAATTGACTCCGCTGAAATTGCAAGATTTGATAGTTGATTGGTTCTCTCACGGGCTGAGCATGGGCGTGAAAAAAATTGAGCTCCAATCTTTTGGTACAAAAAATTTGCAGCACAGATATTTATATCACTATAGGGACCGTCGTAGATATAGAATTATTCACTAGTTTTGATTTTGTTATAAAATACAAGAATTATCTGAAATTGGAAATCTCACAGTCTCAAATATCACATTGGCATAGAAGTAAAGCTTATTTGTTTATTAGCAGCTACTAACGGATATCACGTCTATGTACATCAAGAATAAGTTAGGAAGATTTACTACTAAATGGACAATCTCAACTCGTAGTCCAGGCATAACAACTAAAAATTTACTTCAAATGATTTTTGCTGAAACATGCAACAAAATACACAAGTATCTGCTTCTAACCAATCGCAAAAACTATAATATAAAACCTTGCCAAAAACTTGTTGGAAATGTTTGTCATACACATTGCAGCTAAGTTGCTTCAAGATTGTTATCTCCTGTTAAATGACTCGAATTGTTTTCTAATCTTTAGTTTTGGCCAAACAGTTTGGTCCATTAACTTGGGTGTACCTCCATTAGTGTGTAGAGTGAGACAGTATATAGGTGTTAAACTCAATTACCTCTATGTAGTTGATGTCTGTACATCTAATCTATACAGACCTTACACTTCTCTGTTCACTGGGGTATGAAGTTATTCATTTGTTAAGTTTTTTTTCATACTACCAGCCAATCCAGTAGCTTAGTGATATTTTACTAGTTGTTTTAGGAGCCAATAAATTTCTATATTTAGTTCTTTGGTAAATTATCACCAATTAGCAGTAAGTGACTAAAGAAATCAATACGACGAGAGCTGTTTAAGGTTGATGACTTGCTCAGTTTGGAGTTAGGGGGGGAATCAATACAAATATCCAATAAATTTTTTCAGTGTGCCACCAGCGAAAATCATCTGGGTAAAAATCCCATCAATGCACTATTAATAGTACATGTAAATGCAAGTGTGGAAAGCCATATTGTTTTGTAAATATTAGCCTCTCAAATACATAATTCTACTTCAAAGCTTAAGTTTTCCCTTCCAATCTTTTTTGACAAAATGGATGACGACATGATTAGTAACTTTGCTTCAAGAAATACGTAAGCTGAGAATTCAGGTTTCCATCTCTTTTAGGTAATTGTTGTCATCAGTTAAGTTAGTACAATTTTTGTGTGCAGGCCATTTGTTAAGATATCACATATAAAGAATGACAACTTTATGTGAAGTTTTTGGTCAGACCAGAGACTTAAGCCATTTCTTGAAGCAAAGTTACTAATCATGTCATCATCCTTTTTGTCAAAAAAAGGTTGGAAGCGAAAACTAAAGCTTTCAAGGGGAATTACGTATTTGAGAGGCTAATGTTCACCAAACAATATGGCTTTCCACGCTTGCATTTACATGTACTATTAATAGTGCATTACTGGTGGCACATTGAAAATATTTATTGGATATTTGTATTGATTCCCCCCTAACTCCAAACTGAGCAAATCATCAACCTTCAACAGCTCTCGTTGTGTTGATTTCTTTAGTCACTTACTGCTAATTGGTGATAATTTGCCAAAAAACTAAATAAAGAAATTTATTTGCTCCTAAAACAACTAATAAAATATCACTTTTCTAGTTTCTCAAAGCATTATGTAGCACTATTTCTGCAAAATTTAGCAATTTAATGGACAAAAACAGTGGCTGTGTTTTTAGACATTTTTTCCACAATTGTCGGTTGCTACTGCAAGAATGTAATGGTAATTGTTTTTATGTAAAAGTAAAATAAACATCAATTTAAATTAAATAAACCAAAACTGAGATTAATTATCTTAAGCTACAAGTGGACATAAAAATTCAGTCACTATCAAAAATTTTTGCAATTTTATGTGTATTTGGAGTTTTCTTTCCATTGGATGATAATAAAATCACTGGTTGATTTACTATTATTGTTGTTGTAAATGAAACTAATGGTTCTGCTCAACAGGCATAACAGCATTTTATCTGAACATCACTTGAGTTTACGTTGATTTTCTATCTCCATCAAAACTTGGCAATAGCTTCACGTGAATTAGAACATAAATCATTTTTTGGTGATTTAAAGTGTTTACGCCAACTTATGTTGATGATGAAACTCAGACCTGGTTAGGTATAAAAGGAGCTCCTCGGTGCACACTAAACCATACCTTCTTTAGTCCTGAGGAGGAATGGAAGATAAATCAGATATTGGAAAGGTTTGTAAACAGCAGTTTTTTGCCTTATTTTTATTGATTATCTTTGTTATTAATTGATTTAATATTGGTAGCTTCAAATTATTGATATTATTATTTTCTTTTAAATATTTTGTTCCTGTATAGTATATTGTATTTATTATGACCAAGCTCGAAAGCGTTATTGTGTGTTGTATTAAGAGGTCGCATCAAGATTTTATTTTGTAAATATTTTGTTGATGTGTATTTATACAGTCGGGTAAGTGGTGATTGTATTTAACATTGTGCATTATTAAAAGTTATAATCGGTTTTAGATGGAAGTTAGAGTAGAGAAGTCAAAACTAGTTGGAGTGTCCATGCTTCTGCTGTCTCTGCTACTGACAGCATCTGTAGCATCACTCATTTATGTTGCTGTCTCTAATGGAAACTCTGGCTGTCAGACTGCCAACAAGGAGACTTCTGAAGTTGACATCAAAGCATCTGTGAATGTCAAATCAAAGGATAGTGAGGTACACTTGAATCAAGCATCAAAAACTGTATATTTTATTGGTTTGCAACTTTAAAAACTTTCTTTATGCACAGCTAGTTTTGCAGCATACAGTTGAAAACAATTTTATTTTGATATTATTTTTTGGATATTTGGTTAACTAATTTTTAGAGAGTTTATTGCAAACATGTCTCAATTTGACCGGAATTGTAAAAGGAACAGCCTGGTAAATCTTTTTTTTTAGTTATTATACTTTGTATCAAAAAAGCTAACACCCTTAAAATTTTATCGACTTGTTGAAAAGTTCACTGTGAATAATTGATTTTGAGGTGGGTGTGGAAAATTAAAACAATAATAATGATTATAAAAATACTAAGCACGACTTCACCAGATTAAAATAGCTTTGCAACTAACAATTAGCTTGTTCTCACAGGTAAAAGAGCGAATAGAGTACAGCCAGGGAGGTCACATGTCTTACATGTATGGCAGCAATGGAGAGTTTGACTTTGATGATTTCCGCAAGGTGAGAAAATCTGTCTTATGATATAATAACACGCATATTTCTGTTAACTGTTACCCAAGGACTTTAAAAGGTTTTGTAGGTGTTTGTTTACATTTATAACTTTTTTCACAGATAAATACTCCATGCTTTTTGTTTTAGGGAATTCATTTGACAAGAAACAGTGAAAATAGGGTTTGTTATCTGATACCAACTGGAAGCAATCAGACAATGGGAGGACAGGTGGAAGAGTTCCTTGAGGAATGGGATGGTAAAGAAGTGATGGCTGAATCCGATGATGTAACAGTCCAGGTGTATGAGGGAAAACTGGCAGATGTTAGTTTCTTACCACAGAAAGTACGAGATGAATGTACCAGCGGATACCAATGGATGGCAATTGTTTCTCATAGAAATGAGGAATCACAAGGTTTGATATTGTTTTACAATTATGCACGAAACGCAGTAATTTCTATCACTGTTATATAGGATTATGACATTTCAGTATTACATGCAAGTATACAAATTCTTTCAGGAGCGGACAATGAAGTGAGCAGACAGAAAAGGGGATGTTACTGGTACACCACTTACTACTACTGCTATTATCCCTGGCCATACATAAGAATCTGCTACAGGCGATACCTCTACTGCTTTTAATGCTGGATGGAGTTGTCAACCCCTGTCAAACGATATTGATTATGGACAATGGAAGATCGTGTTATCGATGTTTACAGTAGCTAATACACATTTCTCATCATCTCCATTCACTAGAGCATTTAATTTTTTTAATGCAGTCTCTGCTAAAATATTTTTTATACAACTCATTAAATGATTTTCCTAGTATCGAATCTTAGTTGACTGCCGTAGGCATTGATTAATGAAATGTAGGCCATGCACTGTTGAGCAACATTTGAATCTTTGTAAGCTTCCCATTAAGTTTAATTATACTGTACAAATATACATGAAATAGAAAAGCTCGTACTCATTGCCACCAAGTAGATAAGTGTAGATGATGTGTTCTCATTTTGCCTAAGGACCTGGGGTTTGGTTCTTGGAGCTGTCACACTTGAGCAAATAAGACCTTATGCTTTTCATAGCATACCTTGTTTGTTGGTAAAAAAGTGATTTGGACCTTGACTACTCACACTTTCACTAGTACACAGTGAAAACCTAAACACTTTTGTAGTTCTGATAATTTTTTTTATTTGTTTTCTATAACCTTGTTTTATTCGACTTCGCTTTGTTGTCCAGTATAGTCTTCCAGTGTCATCTTCTGCCATGCTATTTACATTAGTGTTTGTCTTAATTAAGTTGTTTCTATGAGCCATGGGCGATATATTTCTTGTCATGCTCAACAAGAGTTTTTTTGCATTATTCTGCCAAAAACACAAAAAAAGGTTACAGTAGAGAGAATTTAGTAAGTAGCAATGCCTGGCAATGTTGGAAGGAAGGGGCAACAGATTGTATTACAGCCAAATATATCTGATACTTCAGAAAGGTTTATTTGGCTTAAATGCATTGGAATGGAAATATTCGAGTAGTTTAATTACCTAATTGTTTGAACTCATTGCTGGTGCACTTGATCAAACTAAACATTTATTCAACTGTTCAATTGATATAGATGAACAAAATTATTATCAAGTGCTAGACATTTTGTGTTCACTTTTATGATGATTGTCTAAAAAACCTTAGAAAGAATTGTGTTTAATCGTATTGTTTGGCTTTTGAGCTTTTGTCTGGTTACATCACTTGCTCATACCAAATATATTACTGCAATGAAATCAGCAAATAATTACTTTGTCATACTTTTTAAGAAATTTCTGTTTTGATTCCATAAAAAAGATTTTTCCTTTTCGGCATTTCTATTAATCTTTAGCTAATAAAATAGTTTTTTCTGCGGTCTATGAACTCGCCACAAACTTTTTGGCTGACATGTAGTACCAAAATGGATTTGCGGAGTAAAACATTATAGTAAATGTATATAAGTGAAATGTGCTTTAATGACATGTCTCAATATGTCTCAATATTAATGTCTCAATATTCTCCACTCAAAAGTATTAAAGATTTGGTAGCTATGGAATCTGCAATAGCAGTCATCAGTCCAAGACTAATTCTTATAGAATTGCACCTTTACAACAATGGTGGCCAGTTCAAAAGGAGAGCTGTTGTCAAATCGAAAAATAGTTACGCCTTTTCTCACTTCTCTACTGAGCCTAAGGTTCCTTTCATTACGATATTTTTCGCACACAGTAAACTAAAATCAAATCAAGAAACTGTGTAGCCGTATCATTACCTGCCAAGAAGTTAAACTTTTATCCATATATACAAGTGAGACTGCCCTTTCCTTGCAAAGTCACTTACATAGGTAGCAAATCAATATTTATATCTCTGAAATGGCTATAACTTTGTCTCCAAAGAATCTGGTTTCTCTTCTCCGTATGAAATACCTTCTATAGCACTGTTTCTTTTTGCTTGGGTGTACCTCTGGAACAGACCCGAAGATAAGCCACATGGCCTTTAAGCTTCTGTCAGCTGCTTATATTGCACCCATGACCAACAAATAAACCAGCCATTTTCCACAGAGACAGAGGGAGATGTTGTAATAACAAGACTATGTTATGGGACAAGCAACGCAGCAAAACGCCACATATTGTAGTTGCCCCCTCTTGACACACTTACTCAAATGGAGAAGATACTACTTTGTGACAACCCGCCACGCCTGGACAAAACAGTCAGAAAATTTTGTTTTAGAAAAATTGTAACAGAAGCTACTCAACAGCAGTTTTACAATTCATCACTGGCTATTCAGAGAATTTTCTTTGTGAGCTTTATGCTGGAGATTATGTGCACACATAAACCGTCAAGCAGCAAGTTAATAGCTTTTCATTATTGATAGTTAGTTAAACAATGTATAAATGTTAGTTTAGTACCGGGGGAGTTGCTTATTTGGATATTGTGGTGGGTTTTTAAGCGACTTGTTGCCTGCACTTTTTGTTCCACCTTTGCAACATTTGGCATAACCTATATGACTTTTTGCGTTCTCGTTGTTGGTTGAGCTTATATTGACCCAGCCTCGTCTTCCAGTACATATATTATTGAGTTGAATTAATGTTCTGCATTCTTGCCATCGAGGTCACAAGCAGTTCTGTGACATGCAAAATGTTGCTCTCAAGCATTCCATATGCTTGCAGCATTAAAGAAGTTCATGCACTTTCGAGGTTTTGATGCCATTCATCGACCTTTTTCTTATTGCTTGTTGAGTACTTAGTAAATAAATCAACGTTAACCTTTTTTAATGTGTGGCTATGAATATTCCTATACCATCCACAATTCTGCTCCTAATGTAATAATCAACTATTTGTTTGTAAATAAAGCCAACCAGTTCTTGACTCCTGATAGTTGTAACGCTAGGCCACCAGAGATTAGAAACCGGAAATGCGAATGTTCATCTGGCATTCTATAACAAACGAAAAATCGATCTTGCATCAAAAGTAGTGTACAGGAATTGACTCAAGCTATTATATTATTATACATGTCCAGACTGCATGCTTCTATCGTTAAACTGTATGGAGCAGACGTACCTACAAGAAGACACTTCCATATTTGTATTAATTGCTACGACCGTTGCACTAAAGAATGAAGATTGTAATGCAATTACTCACCCTGACACTCAGAGCTGCCAGTATGACCTATCAGTAGTCAGACCTCGTTAGAGCATGCCCAGCCAGCACGACTGACTGTGGTCTAGCTAACAGTCTGCTAACCTAGCCTTAGGACCAGTGCAGGTGAGTGCTACCACAGAACTATGGTTATTAGTCGCCATTCAAAAGTCCTGCACATTATTGTTATATGAAGGTGGGCACTGCCTGGAGTGGTTTCAATTAAAAGTTGGTCCTGACTAGTCCTATAACCAATATAAGACAGTTTTACGATATGCCAGGTGATTGCTAACTTAGACCTTGTTAGCTTGTAAATGATTGCTGAAGATGAACATTGTGTGATAGACCAGTCCATCGATTAGCCCGCTATACAGTTGCTATTGCTCAGTGAAGTCGATACACCAATACAAGACCAATAAAATGGGTGTTTTCCTAGAAATGGCTGCAATGAGAATTGATATAAGTATTATAATTACTTTCAAATGCCTATTTTAAAAGTTTTTTATTTATCATTACATCCACGCTATTTGCTTTTTGCCAGTAAGAGTATTCGCAACCTCTGTTCGCCGAACACATTGCAATAAAAATAATCAGACGGGAAATAAATTTAATCAATAAATAATCATTTTGTTTGGAACTCGTGGGTCAACAAAAAGTAGCTCATTGAATAAAAAAATAATCAGCAAGCATTTATTTATATTGTTCATAGGTTGCAAATGGAACTGAACACTAAATGAATAATAATGAGCGATTTGATTTTTTTCATTTTCATAGACCGGTTTTATATCCTTCAAAAATAAATTAAAAATGATTGCAAGCGCTCAAAATTTACTAAATTAAAGGGCGGCTTTACAAATTGTTCCAGTTTGTAGCAGTTCAAATTTTATCATTTTTGTGATTATTTTAAAAATTGGGAGTTATCTTCTTTATGATCTGTTCGGTCAACTATAACATTTCATTGAATATTATGTTGTTCTAAACTGATGTTCCATTTCATACGCGACATAGTGAATTACGACCACCTATTATTTTTGGTATTTTGTTCGACGAACAGGTCGCAAATACTCTTAATACTTATTGCTGCTGTAACTATAAATCGTATTGCTTTTTTTGTGATTGCTTAATTGATGAGTTTTGTTACTGTGTAGGGTTTTACCTTGGTAGCTTGAGATTATTGTGGTAGTGGGCATTCACCTGCACTGCTCTTAGTTAGTTTGTCTACACTATAGGATTTCTCACTAGCAGCTATCACCTGACATCCGGCTGTCTTGAAACAGTGTCAAAAGCATAGCTAGGTTGCTAATGGAGGTCTGCTAAAAGCCAGCCATCTTTTACTTTTATGCTCTTAGTTCTGCTTGTAGACAAACGTTTATTCTTGCAATTGGTCCAAGTCCACTGTTGCCTGCTTGTTTAAAAAAAAGTCTGTGAGACAGTAGTTTCTTCTAGGGTTTATTACGTCTAACTTCTGGCTGCATCCCTCTTACTACTCGGAGTAAGAATGTGGTGCAAGTCAGCTTATATACCTAAAAAGTTATGTAATATTGCTCATCGTGTGAAATTGTTGGGTGAACACAAAAAGTTACCTAAACCGATGGTCTGTTTCCAAAATAATTACCAGGATGAAATATAGAATACTAATAGCATAAGTGATGGTGTACATGAGTCATTGCTATGAACATGGGTACATATCAATGCTTGATGTAGCCATCTTGTTATTGCCGCAGCTGCTACCAGAGTCAAAGTTGCAATATCTAATTTTTCCTGCACAATACTACCAGTGCATTATAAATAATAAAACTGCTAAAGTTTCTTTTTAGAAGAAATGACAGCAATAAAACTTGGTTTAAATTATTATAGTCATTTTCAAATTATTGCTTTTGTTTCATTTTTACTTTATATGTATGTAGTGAATTTTGGGGACTGAAACCCACCAACTAGTGTCGATAGCAATCCGACAGGTGTGCTGCCACCAGCTGTTTTTTATCCTGCGACAACAACAGGTTGGTATGATACCGAGAGATGTGTAAAAGAGTACTTCCGACTCTACGACTAGTAAGGAGCCCTCGGCTCAGACGCATAACTCAGTGCTGTTGAGTATCTATGCATTTGTTCATCTAGAATAAAACGAGTTAGTAAAAGGCGCATTACAACTGATCTAACAAAGCACAAGTTCTGCCTTTTATAGGCAATTTACAGGAAGTGACAGGAAGTAATTATCTGTAGTAACCAATCATATAAGAATAATGCACAATAGACAAATGAACAATCAAATATAAATAAATAACAAATCAGATAGCTGATATATGGCTAAATAGATATGGCACCATGTAAGGGTAGGTGAAGTTACAAGCTACTGAGCCAATCACAGTCCTAGGTACTTCCTGTCCCTGATCTCCGGTCTTTACTAGCCTCTGTCCTGGTTATCCCCGAGATATGGCTTCCTTCTTCTCCCAGGCTACCTTCCACTTTTCAACCTATGCTGAGTCACTTCCTGCCGGCCCTGCAAGGTCGGTAATGACTCATACTGGGTCAGTATAGCTGTAATAGATTTGCCTCTCTATTAACTGCCACAACGGATTTTCTACCTCTCTCTCTTCCACTCCTTTCTCTCTATCTCAACCGACGCTAGCAACTCACGAGTCCTCGACTCAAACGTAGTAGAAGTGTATGTTTCAATATAGATGCTTTATTACAGCCACAATAAAAGGGGTACTTATACAATAATAACTCTACAACAACTGCCTGCCCAAGGCACAGCAGCTCTATTTATAGAGAAAAAGGTACAACTTCGTTACCTTATTAGGCACAACAAATCACAATACAGAGTACAAGGCAATTGCCAATGGTAACATAGAATACATAATCATAACAATAAACAGTCCAATCATGTAGCAAGCACATGGTGTTTTGCCCTGGGCACTTATTGCCGCTCTTTTTGGTAGCTGGTTACTTTCCAGTCCTTATTTGGGTAGACCATATCCTATCCTGTGATCCTGGGAGAAGGATTCTGATTGTTGCATCGCGTTCAGGAGACCTCAGGCTATCTGAATCAATGTAGTTGGATCCCGGGTCGGGGTAGGTTCGGGGTAGGTTCGGGGTCAATTCGGGGTAGCTAATTTTGCTATATATAGGGAGATAGTGTTTGGAGACAACTGATACCCACTTTACAGGGAATTCGGAGAATCTCCGGGGGGTAGAGTTCGGGGGGGGGGGGGATAATTACGTATGACTAAGGTCACCAGGGGTGTAAGGGGGGGGTTTGGGGGGGGGGGGGGGTTAACACTACCTATCACACAAATCTCCCACATACTCCGCTTCATTAGCGACGAAGTCTCTAATTAAAATATATATATAAACAAGAGTAACTGAGGGGTGTGGGAGGATGGAAGAGTTGTCTCTTACTCGTTTCCTCTCTCATTTTTGGGCGGCGACTGGGGAGACAAAGATGGGTTGCCCGGGATGACCTTTTTCAGGGTGGTCCACCTATTCCGAGCCATGGTAGATTCGGAGTCACTCTCTGAGGTTTGGAGTGGCTTGGGGGGGTCTTTGATACATTGACTGTAGCTGCGCTGGGGAGGGGGTGTCAAGCTGGGGATAATGTTGGTTGTTAGTAAGTGGTTGGGGGGTAGGGGAAGAGGGGGAAACTGGTCTAGGGTGAGTAAGGGGGGTGACGATTCGTTAGGGGTTAGGGCCAGGGGATCGCAAGCAGTAGAAGGTTCCAAAACCCAGTTGTTGTAAATCTCCAACTCATCCTCTCTGTCACTAACTGCCATGCTCTCTGGTGGATTGGTAGGTAGTAGAACCTCCGTCATGGGGAGCCCTAGTAGCTCGTCTTCTGGTATGCTGGAGGGGGGTGGGTACTCTGCCAAGTCGGCCTCGAGAAGCAGATGGTTGTCGCCCGCGTCGAGCTGCAGTGGTAGCGAGTCGCTAACTTTTGCCATTTCTTTTAATTGATTTATTAACAACTGGAGTGAAAAAGCGGACTGTACAGTACTAGATCCAGCTGGCAAAGGGATTGCACTTTCTTCTCTGTCTGGCTTCTTAGCAGTTTGACCTACTTCTTGGGGGGTCTGACTCAGGGTAGTGGGGAAAAAGGGGGGTGTATTTGAACAACCTTGCAGCCCCGGGGTTTCAAGCGAGGATACCGATTTTTCGGGGGTGGGTAGAGGAGGTTCTGGCAATTCTTTTAAGACTACGCATGATTGTGTTGGGACCTCGGTCTTTGTGGTAAAAGCCGTTAATTCGGCTATCAACCTCATTTTTTCCTGGTATTGTTGTTCAAACAATTGCTCATCTTCGCCAGTCACTTGATGACACCAGGGTTCTCCATAGCGTTGGGGTGGTCCCACATTACGCCTAGGGCGACCAGTAGGTGCAGGGGCTATGACAGGGGGTGGGGTGACTGGTGGGGGGGCAACGCCCACATTCGGGGTCTGGCTCCTATTTCGGCCAGTTCTTGGCCGATTTGTACGAAACTCGCTGGGGGTGTTGAGGGGGGTCTCAGGTAAGGGTTGCTGTAGGCGAGGGGGTGTTCGTTCTTCTAGTAGGGGAAGTGGGGGGGAGGGTAATGCTGGGAGAAAGCGTGGTGGGATCGGGAGCTCTAGGAGGGGTAGGGGAATGTCTTGAAGGGGAGGGGGGGGACTTCTTCTCCTGCGGGGGGCTGTGCCACGCATGTTGGGACGGCGAGCTGGCTCCATGGCTGCTGGAGCTTGGCCGTAGGGCTCAAGGCAAGCTTTATAGGGTTTGAGGCGGCTACCATTTTGTACCGAACGTTGTCCATGTCGGTCGATTAAGTAAGTATGGTTGCTGTAGGCCTCTTGGATGATATAGGGCCCAACGAACTTGGGTTGGAGTTTGGGGCTCTCTCCTTTCCTTCGCCTCTTGTTCTCTAGCCAGACTTCATCTCCTGGTCGGAATAACGATGGCTCCTCTCCGTCGTCTCCTCTAGTCTGCTTTTGTTCCATTCTCAGTGCCTCATGGACATCCTCTAGTCTCTCTTGCAGGGCTCGGGCATATTCGTGCACTGGTACGCACTCTAGCAAAGGGGGGTGGTAGGTCAGTTGGTCAGGGAGGCGCAACTCTCTACCCATCATAAGGAAGTTGGGCGTTTCACCAGTAGTAGAGTGGGGGGGTAGCGCGGAAAGCTCTCATGATTTGGGGGAGGACCAGATCCCATTCTTCAGGGCGTCTCTTCAGGAGGAGAGAACGTAAGGCGTCTCCGAGAACTCTATTGTTCCGCTCCACAACTCCATTGGCCTGAGGGTGGTAGGGGGTAGTGCGGGTCTTGGCCACCCTCCAAATGGTGCATAGTTCTCTCATTAGGCTAGACTCAAATTGGGCACCCTGATCGGTATGCATTTGCTCGGGTAGGCCGAAATAGCTAAACACGTGCTCGTCTAAGGCGGTGGCCACTACTGGGGCTGTAGCGTCTGGGAGGGGGAGGGCGTCCTGCCAGCGGGTAAAATGATCCGTTAAGACCAAAATCCACTTATTACCACGCTGGGTCTCAGGAAGGGGACCAACTAGATCTACCGCTAGTTTTTGCCAAGGCCGGCCTGCATACATGTGTTGTCGTGCGGGGTTGGGCTTGGTACCCCCATGTTTAGCACGTTGGCACGTCTCGCAGCTGTTGACCGCTCGCCGTACATCGGCTGTCATGCCCGGCCAGTACCAGGTGAGATTCAACCTCTTGAGTGTTCGTTGAATACCTTGGTGGGCCATGACGTGGGTCTCCCACCCGACTTTTCCACGCAGACTGGGGGGGCACACGGCGCACCAATGAGACCGGGTTTGGCCGGCATGGTGTATCTCCAGTACACCATCCGGGCGGATTTGCATGGAATGTCTCCTCTTCTCCAATTGGCGCAACTCATTGCTGCCAAGCTCAAGCTGTTGGGGGTCTACGGGGGTATTATTTTGAATAGCTTCATACACGACAGCTACGGGGTGACGGCCGGTCTTTTGAGCCTCCATCAGATCTGTATCAGGGGGTGGTGGACGTGGACGGGCAACGGCAACTACCCGGGGGTCTGAGGGAGGAGAGGGAGTAGACAAGGGTTGGGCAAGGGGGGTAGGGGAGGGGTTTGGGAAGGTCTGTATTACCTCGTCTTTGGTGGGGCCACCATCTCTACTCTCGATGTGGGTACACTGTTTACAATCAGAGGGGCAACGCCTACTCAGTCCGTCTGCGTTCCCGTGTAAATGTCCACTGCGGTGTTCTATGGTGAACTTAAACTCTGAGAGGGCTTCCAGCCATCTGGCTACTTGGCTCGAAGGTTCCTTTCGCTTGCAGAGCCACATGAGGGAGGCATGGTCGGTACGGACTCTAAAGGTTTGTCCGTAGAGATAGGGCTTGAAGTGTTTCACCGCCTTAACTACGGCTAACAACTCCTTGCGAGTGACACAGTAGTTACGCTCCGGGGGGCTCAGCGTTTTACTGTAGTACGCTATCACCCGTTCTTCATTGTTCTGGATCTGGGACAGGACGGCGCCGACACCATCGTCACTGGCGTCGGTGTCTAGGATATAGGGGCTGTTGGCATCGGGGTAGCCTAGAATGGGGGCGGAGACCAGTCCTGCTTTGAGCAGCACAAACGCTTCTGCCTGAGGTTGGGCCCACTCCCAGGGGGTATCTTTACAAGTGAGTCTGGTCAGGGGCTTGGCTACGGTAGAGAACCGTGGGAGATACTGGCGGTAATAACCTACAGTTCCTAAGAATGCTTGTAGTTCTTTAAGGCAAGTAGGGGGGGGGCCAATCTCGTACTGCAGCGATCTTTTCTGGATCAGTGGAGACGCCTCGCTCGCTGACAACGTGGCCTAGGTAGCGGACTTGGGATTGGAGCAGCTCACACTTGCTGGGCTTCAGTTTTAAACCAGCCGCTTGGAGACGCTGGAGCACTTCGGACAGTCGGTGGAGATGGGTGGGGAAATCGGGGCCTATGACGATGATGTCATCTAGGTAAAGGAGGAGTGACTTCCAGTGGAGGCCGTGTAGCACCCTCTCCATGAGTCTCTGGAAAGTGGCGGGTGCGGAAGTTAATCCAAAAGGGAGGACTTTCCATTTATATAGGCCGGAACGGGTGGAGAAAGCGGATTTGTCACTAGCATCCGCGTCCAGGGGGACCTGCCAGTATCCGCTCACTAGGTCTAGGGTGCTGAAGTAGCGGCTACCCGACAAAGCGTCCAGGCTCTCATCTATACGGGGCAGAGGGTAGGCGTCTTGTTGGGTCACTGCATTCAACCGCCTATAGTCTATGCAAAACCTCCACGATTCGTCTTTCTTTTTGACGAGTACCACGGGAGAACTCCAGGCACCATTGCTGGGTTCGATCAACCCTCTCTCTAGTAGTTTGGACACCTGCTCCTCGGCTTCTCGCTCCTTGTGAGGTCCTAATCTGTGGGGGTGTTGCCTTATGGGCTGGGCTCCGGGCTTCAGGGGGATGCTATGTGCCACAAGGTCGGTACGACCCATGTCGTGATCTCCTCTACTGAACACCTCCTCGTAGGAGTGTAAGAGCTGGGCCAGTTGGAACGCTTCACTGGGGGTGTGGCAGTTGTCCAGGGCTTGAGTATATAGTGCCTGCAAGTGCTCGGGGACGGGGGAGGGAAGGAGAGTGGGGGGAATAGAAGTAGGGGGGTTCTCCGTCAATGGCAACTCTATGTCACCGGCCTGTACACCTGTATACCGGCCTATAGTCTTTCCCGCTTTCAAATGTAACGGCTGACTAGTGGGGTTAAGGCATCTCACTAGCAGGTGGTGTTTGGTATCAGGGGAGTTGAGACTGGCGGCGAGGGGCGGGGAGTCTGGGGTACCTTCTACTATACCGAGGGGGAGGTGTGAGGGGTTGGTAACTTTACAGAGTACCGTCGCCTCGGTATTCGGGGGAATGCGGGTGTCTCTTATGACTTGGACAGATGTGGAGAGCATCCTACCCTGTTGGTCAGTGCATGGAAGTTCCTGGCCATCTATTTCAATGACTGAACGATCAAATTTCATGTGACACTGGTGGGCGGTAAGAAAGGGCATGCCTAAGATGGCGTCTTCATTAATCTGTCCGACTACGAACGTAGCATCTGTCTTAACATCTCGTAGTCGAAGGGGCAGATGTAGGGTACCAAAAAAGGGGATATGGGATCCGTCCGCCAAAATGCCGTGGGTGTCGCTCTCTTGCAGCGTATCCCGGGTGGTAGGAGACAGCCGGTTGAACAGGTGCTGTGATAGCAAATTAGTGGTACATCCGGTATCGATGAGGATAGACACTGGCTTGCCTTCAATTCGACCGGGCAAGAAATAACTTGCCTTGTAGGGGCGTTCTGGCGGGGAGTAAAGAATGTCAGTGGGTCTGACGGCTGATGGTCGGGGGGTAGGGGGTTGTCTCTCTCGAGGGCGGGAGGGGCGTATTTGGGTTGGGGGAGTAGGGGGGCTTTTGGGGTGAATCCCTCGGCTCAGAGATTGAGCTGGTTCAGACGGGTAATATAATTTGTGTCCATGACTAACGGGGTGTTGCTGACGAGACGGGCGGGGAAGGTCAGCACACAGGGGGGCCGGGGGTGATATGCTTGGTTGTTATCCCAGACAGGCGGGGCAGACGGGTAGTAGTCTGTATCTTCCAGCTCTTGTAATGGCGCATACCGGTTGGCAGTAGGTAGCTGCCAGGGCTCTGGGGTTGGCACAGGATACCGTCTCTCTGGACGGGGAGGGGGGACCTGAGTCACAGGGTTATGTTGCTCTAGCCTTTCTATTGCCTTCCTATAATTCCGAGGGGCCCGGGGGCAGTTAGGAACCGGTCTCCCTACTGCGGGCGGCGCCCGTTTTTTGACGGTTGGTTAGGAAGGGGGTAGGAGACGGCCAGGGTTTAGTAGGACAACTCCTCTGTAAGTGACCAAGGGCGCCACACCCCCAACACTGAGGGGGGTTAGGTGTGACGGGGGGGTAGGAGGGGTGGGGGACGGCCAGTTGTTGGGTCCGTTGCTGCTTCAGTCTCTGGAGTTCTTCCGACTGGAGCTTGATGGCGTCGGTGAGCAACTGCATATTTTGCATCAGAACAGCCAGGATGTCTGGGGACGGGGTAGCTGTCTGGTGGACTTGACTGAGCGGGGGGTTGGCTGGGGTTCTGCCACTGGATGGTTCTAGCATGTCGTCTTCCTCCTCCACTACTCTGACTCGGGAAGGTTTGTCTTCAAATCCTGTCTTGATTTGGAGAAATTCACTGCCTGCTCTGACTGCTTCCTCGACAGTGTGGGGTTGTACGGCTAATAAATGTCGTTGAAGGTACGCATTGCCTATTGTGCTAGCAAAGGTTTCCAGTACCATTCGGTCAACTCTTCGGGGGGGCAGGTCATCATAAGCAACACGGACCAGTTTTTCAACTTCATTAGCGTGTTGTTGCAACGATGTTTTGGGGGAACGACGCAGGGTAATCAACTGGGCTTGGGCCTCTTTGGGGGTAAGTCCAAACCGTGCACGTAGGGCAGCAAAGATACCTTCTACATGGGGAGGGCGGCCACACTCAAGGGCGTCGTCTCTCAGTGCCTCTCGTAAGTGTAGTAGGGCAGTAGCTTGGCCCCAATCATTTGCATCGGCTACTTCAGTAAATCGAGTGATGAAATATTCCACATCGGCCGTGCCATCGTATTTGGGGGGTTTGAAGGGGGTTGGGTTGTGTCTTTGGGGGGGTTGTACCAATCTTTGTAGGGCATCTGTCAACTCATCCAAGGCTACCGTTGGTTGAACTACAACGGGATTTCGGCCAGCGCTTCTTGCTCTCTGAGTGGCCATTGTTGATTGGCGAGTTATGGGGTATAAAATGATTGCTTGTAACAGAAATCAGTATTCCGTGGATCCCGAATCGGGGTTGGATGGATCCCGAATCGGGGTTGGATGGATCCCGAATCGGGGTTGGATGGATCCCGAATCGGGGTAGCTTCGGGGTAGAGGGGGAATAGCAGTATACAGGGTCAAGGTAACTTCGGGGTAAGGGGGAATGGCAGTATACAGGGTCAAGGTAACTTCGGGGTAAGGGGGAATGGCAGTGTACAGGGTCAAGGTAACTTCGCGGTAAGGGGGAATGGCAGTATACAGGGTCAAGGTAACTTCGGGTTGAGGGGAAGATGGCGGTAAGCAGGGCGAACAGGCTTGGTGTAGTTCCTAGCTCTTTCTTCTGCTTTATTATCTCGCAATCTTCTTACTTCTTACCTTCTTTCTTATCTCTCTCTATCCGTTGTGTTCTTGTTCTTCAGAAATCCCACCGCTGCCACCAATGTAATAGATTTGCCTCTCTATTAACTGCCACAACGGATTTTCTACCTCTCTCTCTTCCACTCCTTTCTCTCTATCTCAACCGACGCTAGCAACTCACGAGTCCTCGACTCAAACGTAGTAGAAGTGTATGTTTCAATATAGATGCTTTATTACAGCCACAATAAAAGGGGTACTTATACAATAATAACTCTACAACAACTGCCTGCCCAAGGCACAGCAGCTCTATTTATAGAGAAAAAGGTACAACTTCGTTACCTTATTAGGCACAACAAATCACAATACAGAGTACAAGGCAATTGCCAATGGTAACATAGAATACATAATCATAACAATAAACAGTCCAATCATGTAGCAAGCACATGGTGTTTTGCCCTGGGCACTTATTGCCGCTCTTTTTGGTAGCTGGTTACTTTCCAGTCCTTATTTGGGTAGACCATATCCTATCCTGTGATCCTGGGAGAAGGAACGCTCTGATTTGGATTCTGATTGTTGCATCGCGTTCAGGAGACCTCAGGCTATCTGAATCAATGTAGTTGGATCCCGGGTCGGGGTAGGTTCGGGGTAGGTTCGGGGTCAATTCGGGGTAGCTAATTTTGCTATATATAGGGAGATAGTGTTTGGAGACAACTGATACCCACTTTACAGGGAATTCGGAGAATCTCCGGGGGGTAGAGTTCGGGGGGGGGGATAATTACGTATGACTAAGGTCACCAGGGGTGTAAGGGGGGGGGGGGTTTGGGGGGGGGGGTTAACACTACCTATCACACAAATCTCCCACATAGCTCTATACATGGTCGGTATTGCTCCATACAGGGCCGGTACTGACTCACCCACAGGGTCGGTCAATTCGGTATTATTGATTCCAACCATTCTGGCCATCTAATGGCTAATATTGTGAGAGATTTGCATGATACAGTCACCCCCCCCCCCCAGCCCCCCCTCCCGACCTCAAGACCCCCTCCACCCCTTGCCCTGTCAACAACTAAGCTAGAGATAACCGCTGAGCTTTTTCCCCTCCGCATCTGTATAAATTCCCCCTAAAATGGATACCGAGGACCCCGGCCCTGTATAGACCCTGTATAGACACTATACAACACACATAACCTACCCCGGTTACTCCGGGTCTACCCCGGACCAGTATCTAATGAAGTTGATTTAGATAGCCTGGGGCCTATGGGCTTGGATGCCCACCTCAGAAAGTAATTGAGTGGAATGCAGTAGCCTGGCGAACAGACTAAGAAGTAGATGTCCTAATAAGGAGTGTAAAAGTTCCAAGCCAAGAAAAATAGCCGGAAAAGTAGCCCAGCACACTTTACCATGTGCTTGCTGTTGTGATTGGATTGCCTTGTTTACTAAATATACATGCATATTATCTGTTTTGATTGGTATATTATTCATATTGCATTATGTGATTGGTTCACCCTAATAAGGGAGTGAACTTTCCCCTTATTCTCCTATAAAAGGAGCTTTTCTGTGCATTGAGAGCAGAAGTTTTGAGGATCTTGTGAAGTATTTTACCTTATATTGCTAAATGGATTGGAATAAATAAAGTATTATTCATAGAAACTCTGCTATTGTGTGTCTGGTCGAGGATCCCGTGAGGTTGGCAACGTGAATTCGGAGTGGACTCCGAATTAGTGAAGAAGTTTCGGAGTGATACCGTTGTGTCAGTAGTAGAAGGAGCAAAAACAAGTACAATAAAAGGATGCAATAATGTATGTACAGTGTGTGCGCAGAAGTAGATAACACTAAAATACACAACACGTATACCACAAGTATTCGATTTTTAACCAAATTTTTTTTTATTATATTGCACTTTGTCTCATTATATGAGCCCACTTCTATATACAATTCACTCCTAAGGACCTTTTTGAGATCACGAGTTTGTGGTTATAGGACCAAATCTAAATTGGTCATAAAGCAGTCGTTAGATTTTTTAATTGAAATGGTCATAAATGCTTACGACCCATCAAGTCTGAATTAGTGACCAAAGCCTTAGGACACATTCAACAATGCTTATTGAAACCACCCGGTGGAGTCAGTGTTTAGGATGACGTACCCGGTATTGTTTTTGTGAAAGTCTGTGCCAAGTTAGGAAATTTTAATTTCACGTGCAAGCGATGACACAGGGGTAAGATCTTGCAAACCATGTTTTTTTATCCTTTTAGTTGCTACAAACTAAACTGCAGTACTTACACCGAGAATTCATTTTTGGGAGAATCACTATCTTAATCTTAATCTGCTGGAAGCATTTGTAAAACTTTTTGTAGCAAACTTCGATCAATGCAAGTAAGTTTGAAGCTGTGCTAAACGAACATAATGAAGAGCTCAGTTCCCTATACTTTGTCATTATTCAAGTTAGCGCCATAAATAACTTGTTAAAAATCTTAGTAAAACTGCTATGCCTTTTGCAAATTGTATGATTTGAAATACTTTAGCTTTGCTTTCATCTCAACTGAATTAAAAGCATTTAGAACTTATGTATAAATGAGACATAAGTTTTGCTTGCTACTTATTGTTGGCAATAGCTTATGAAAATCTTAAAAAATATTTGTTTTATTCACTTGAACAAATGAAATTTATTTTATGATACATGAACTTTATGACTCTATAAAATAATACCTTAGCCGCACATATTTGCTAGCCGATGAAATAGCTGTGGTTTAAACAAAAACAAACATTAAGGAAAGCACAGGAGACAATGATGATGATTTTGATCCATTCCACTTAGCAAAACATCGGCAGAATAAATCAGACAAGATGTGTTATTGTAGTTGGTAACATCCACACCCCGTCAATACTTGATTGCTATAAAAATAAAATATATATGTATAAGTTTGTGAAAAGATGAAAAACTTTACACTTTGCTAATTTTTTTGTATCATCACACGACTTCAGTTTTTTAAGAATGCACATAGTGCTGTCAGATTTTCTAAATTGCTTTTGTCTGTCTATTATTACTAGCTTTTTACCATGTTTTAACATTGCCGACATCAAACAACCAGTAGCAGCTGAAGTGTACTGCTATGTGCACGCACACCTACCAGTACACTCTTCAGGGAATCACCATAACTTAGTGAAAAACCTACATTAAAGTTGTCCATCGAAAGAGGCTGCAACATGTTCTAGACCATTCTTTGAACAAAGATTTTTAATAAATTATTTCATCATTTTACCTACTGTCAGTAGTCCGGAAATAGCCAAGGATGAAAGCTGAAATTTCTATCTGTAATTGCTTTGTGTTTGTATTTGGATGCAACCATTTGGTTTGTGATCAACCAATAATCTTTGGCACAGAAAGCATGTTTTGATTGAGAAACCACATGTTGGCGAAATAATCGCATTAACATTTTTTTATAGGTTTTATAGTGTATAATTGGTGATGAGCTATTTCCATCATCTAGGTAAGCAATGACCAGGTGTTTTGTTTAAGGGCACCAAGCAACCAATCAGAGAGTGCATTCAAGATTATTCAATGAGTAAGTAACTGACATTGTATAAATAGTGCTGCAAGTATAATTAGTCTGACAGTTTGTACAAGGAAGTTAGCGTCGATTGGTTAATGTGTTTATCATCGATAAAGTAATTAACCTTAAATAATTGACACAATTGAAGCAAAGCATCAAAATTAAACTCTCGATCATTTGGTGAGACAACTTCATTAATTAACCAATCACATGCGTAGATTTGGAGGTTCTAGAGTTAATGTGAAGTATTCAGATGTTTTTGTACAATTATAAAATACAAATTATGCAATCATATTCTCTCTAATGTACTTTATGGTCAACTTCTAAGAATACTTTTCCATCTTGTGGCATTTTTATATACGTTAGTCCAAAACAACATTGCAATAAAAGAACTTGATTGTACTCGGATGTTATTTGCAGGTTCTTCAATCAAGTCTGATGAAAGTTAGAGCTTAACGCCTACCAACATCATTACATGCTATATTTTTCCCCTGAGCTGCTTTTAAAGTACGCATACAACATAACTTGCTTCGCAATATATATGATGAATATCTAACCTTTCACAAATTTCAGTTTAACCCTTACAAAAACCTTATTTCTTGTTGTTCCACAAAGCTTTACCTGGATTTTGTAATTCAAATCTCACAGAAATCCTAACAAGCTCAGTAAGCAGACTGTTACCAGTCACCGTGGTAACTGGATCCAACTAAACTACCAGGTGAAAGGGATGAATAGTTGTTAACAAACAAGCAATTCAATGTTGGTAAACTCGTGAGAGATAGAATTTATTTTAGTTGTAATGATATTCTTTAACAGTCTTGTTCAGGTCTGTGTCTGCAGCCAAAACACCTACATAAACTGTATCGATTACTATCCATGTAAAAAGCTGTATTGATGAGGTTTCAACCAATGCCCGTAGGAGCCCAGGCTAATTCCGATTAGGAACAGCACCTGGCATTTACACGTAATTCCTGGAGTACAAAATTGTTTTATCGCCTAAATATTCTTTAAATATGTAAACGGTAGACACATCTGTCAGCACAACACAGGTTTGACAATACCACTAGGTAGTGTTTACCTTCGCATAGTGGAACTTTTTTCCTCAATTCAGTTTACAAGTTTTTTTAGTTACGTCATAACTTGTAAATCTCTTGTTGACAAAAAAGACTTTCCCGTAGATGAAACAGCTTTTTTCAAATATTGCAGGTGATGGTCCTATCCTAGATTTTGTATGAGTAATGTGTGTCCCACTGGTATCCCTTTCATAGATTGTGTTTAGAGATAAAATTATTCACTAGATTGAGTTTTATTACAAAACACACCATTTTGTTTTAAAATCCAAGTTTTTTTTAGCAAAAATACCACACCAGAAAATAAGTAGAGAATATTTCAGTGGTTTATAGTGAGAGCCTCAAGTATTATGCCGCTCTCCAGTCAGTATGTATGTCGGTCAGTATGGTCAGTGATAACTTGTACAGCAATCAAACAACTATAGCAGAGCCCATGGATCAGACATACTAGTCAATGCAGTTAATTACAACTTGATGTGTTTTGTTTCTGCACCACTGTAGGAAGGCAGCCCTCTAAAGCGTATACAATACAATGGCAAGAGCACTAAACAGGAGCTAAAATTATAGCAATACCTGATGAGAAAATCAGCCTTATATAAGCTGGCTCACAGGAAACGGTTATGTTTTATACATTTCATATATATCATTATGTATTATATTATATATTTTATTCAAACCTATGTCAGTGTAGAACCAATAAGAGATTCATTGAATGATTGTGTGACCAATATTATATACAGGAAGTTAATATAACCAATGGCAATGCATGGATATAAATACTGACGACGCATGCTGTAGTTAAAATAACAAAGCCCCAAGTAGCCAAGGGCAGACTCAACAGCTTGAGCGTCTATTCAATACCTCTCCCTACTCTCCATCAGGTCCTGAGAGTGTATGTAGCCTTGGATCATCGGGTCTTAACATCTGAGAGTATTTCAGTTCAAGATAGGGTTCTCTAAAGCTTTCAGGCTATTTCTACCATTCTCATTTAAGTCAGCCATCTTGTACCAGTCTTACTGCATCAATATTGACCCGGCCCAGGTCAATACGGGCCATGCAGCAATAAATGTCTGCCGTTTTATTGTTTCTAGTGCCAGGATTGCAATGTTAGTTCTTTACTGATGACCCTTGTGACAACCGATCACTGCATTAATTATATTAACTTTACTGAAGGTCTGTCTGAGTGATCAGTGGAACTGTAGTGGAGTGTCCCTGAGTGAATGCTGGTTTTTAAGGTAATGCCTGCATAAGAATCTACAGCAGTATGTATAAGTTATCTGTTTGTTAGATGCAACTAATGGTAATCAAAATCGCTGCTCTGTTTGCCAACAACAAGCAACAAGTCAGATTGACTTTTAACTTAATGTGTAACCTCAGTCCAAAGTCAGGTCATTACTTGCAGCTAACAATATTTCTGAATTGTTCTTTATTGAAGTGTAAATCAAACGCTCACAAATATCTGGCTTCCATCTATAGCAAGTGTCTTATTTATAACCGTGCTTACAATTTATGTAGACAATTTATAAACTGTTGTAGCTAATTTGCCTCGAAGTAATTCTTTGCTGCTAGATGATCTCGAAACATTAATCACAAACTTGGATTTCACTTTTTCAAAACGATTGCTGTCATCAGCAAATTCAGTATCCTTTTTGCGCACTCACTCTTTTCCCTTGTTAATCAATTTTCATAAAACATAACCTCTGGCCAATTTTCTTGCTTAAGCAAGGTGTAAAAGTTTCGGCTTTTGCAGGCTATAATAATATGATCGCTTCAGTTTTGTAAAAAAATACAAAGTCACAGAATATCATTGTAACCTTTTGAAAGAAGTAACATCTTTGATCAGCTAATTGTTACAAAAAACTTATCTTCCAGATTTGCTTTCACATACATCTTTAGATATATATTGTGCATGCAACCCTAAACCTCTTTGTGTCAGCAGCTTGTGTGCATGTGCAACGATGGATGGTTGAATTATGAATGTTGCAATCGTAAGGAAAGATTCTGTAAGCTATAAAACTCCAAAGTAAGACCTGAAAAAACAAGTGACTGTAAAAATGAAATTGAAAAGGAATTTCATTAAATCTAAAACCAGTTTTCATCAGAGGCAGCTTTCTTAAATGCTTAACAAAGTGCAATTAGATACTTGGGTCAATTTCTTTTTGTCTTCACATTGAACAAGTCACCAACCATAAAAATAATTTTTCTCTAGTTGATTTTCTGGCCGATTCCCGTAAAATGATATAAGATTTTAACAATAACTACAGGAGTGGTTTGTAGCTGTAGCAAGCAGTAAAGTATTGTAGCAGATTTTACCCTCTACCTGCATGTCCACCAAATACAAGTGCAGTCCTCAAGCCCAAACTTGCCAATACAGCGCATGACTTTCTCAGCCATTCTCTTAATACCTATCAATTGTTTTTCACTTCTCTTCAGAGGTGCGCAACCTATCGGATTTGACTAATGACTACGTAACACAATGGAGTCTGCAGCTCTGTCCAAAACGTCAGAGTTTTAATTAATCAATTCATACTTTTGAACATAATTTTTTTTCTTTCCAGTAAAATATTTGCAGGTGGCATTAACTTAAATTTGACAAAAACAACGATGATGTGGAAAGTTCCGCAACCAGGAACTGAATTTGATCATAAATCACTTGTGGGTGCTTTGAAGTGTTTTCACCAACATATGTTGTTGGTAAAACTCAGAACTCGTTTGGTATAAAAGGAGGTTCTCAGTACACTCTAAGCCATAACTGCTTTGGAAAAAGAATGGAAGACAAATCAGAGATTGGAAAGGTTTGCAAACTGCTATGTACTTGTTTAATAATTTATTCATTTCAAACCAAACAATTTTAATTTGATATTGGTGGTTTTAATATATTTTCAAAATTTTCATTCAGATTTCTTTACATTAAATAGATGTCTTTAATATTTACCCTTAAAAAGACGCTTGCATATTGTATGTATTAGGTGTTAACTGAGTTTCTTTAACTGATTGAGTTGATTGGCCTGCTTGCTCGCAGCTAATCATGTACATCTGCGACAAATTGGCTACATTATTGTTTCAATGAGAGCAAAATTTAGTTTTTTGAATGCTATTTTTAATGCAGCTTTTAGTGTTTTGGTGGTTGGAAGCTCATTCACTTTGTAAGTTTATTATTTTAAATCCAAACACAACTCTTGATGAATTTCTTATGCCCAAAACCTAGCTCTCTTATATTAAACACAATTATAAGAATACTGAGGCTGCAAAGCTTCATTGCTAGTTATATATGAGAAACTTCTTGAAGAATTTTGAGATTACTTTTGGAAAAAAGTTATAGTGAAACATACTTGCATAAAGAAAGATGATAACTTTTATCAGCAATCCCATTATTTTCTAATCATTATTATTATCAACAATAGTGTGAATTATTATTTGTTATTATTTATCTCATGTTTTGCCTAAAAACTAATATTTAAATAACAATCATCTTTAACAGTTATTATTATAAAATGAAGAACTTGTGATAAGGTGTCTAACAATATTTATAGTATTTACTAACTATAATATTATAATTTAATACTTACATATGGTCGTTTATTTATGTAAACAAAAGTTGTTTTTAGAAAGTGTTTCTATTATCATTCTTTGTGACACTATAAACAAAAAAATACAACTCTGTATAAGATAGATGATATTTTTTAATGTTCTAACACAAAAATATTGTCAGGAAGAGCTTCCGTGTACCAATACTTCCGACAGCATAAATATTTGTGATTCAAAAGTGTTCAATATGCTTTCATAGTTTTAAAAGTAGTCTTTATAATTGACATTGTGTATCAATAAGAACTTAAATAATAATTCACAGATGGAGGGTAGAGTGGAGAAATCAAAACTGGTTGGAGTGTCTATGCTGGTGCTGTCTCTACTGCTGACAGTTTCTGTAGCATCACTCATTTATGTTGCTGTCTCTAACGGAAACTCTGACTGTCAGACTGCCAACCAGGAGACTTCTGAAGTTGACATCACAGCATCTGTGAATGTCAAGTCAAAGGACAGTGAGGTACACTTAAACTAATTGTAAATTTTCAAGTTTCCTTGATATTATATTGTTTTTCCAACCTTCAAACTTCTTTCTTGCTTTTTAGTAAATGTGTGACACGTTGATAAAAAATTCTCAATGTTTTCTCCAGTTTGGAAATTGTCAAAGGGCATATGAAGGTTGAAAACTAGCTGGCATCCTCATTTTTTATGCAAGGTAGTATTCTTTGAGATAATTCACCTTTACTACAAAAAATATTAATAGATGCATGTAAAGTCTTTTTAGTGCACAATCAATTTTTAAAATCTTAATGAAAGTTTGAATGATAATCATGGGCAACTGAGTTTTTAGCTGCTAAAAAAAACATTTCCACCAACAAGTTCAAACTGCAGATGCAAATTGTCTTTTGCTTTGCTGCATTGTAAAAAGAAAGTAACCACTGAAAAAGAAGAGTTCTCATACCAAAATAAGAAGCATATAAGTGCATCTTTAGATTGTAATAAAGCATTGGCTGAGCCTTAAACATGTTTTATTATATTTCATTTTGTCAGAAATTTGAGTGTCATTTTTTCCTTACGAAACAAACTACATTGTCTGCTTTGATATGCATTTACATGTAGATATATTTAAACCTGCTCAAAATTAAAATTTTCTCATCGGATCATTTTTAAGAATGGAGCAACTAAAAGTCCAAACATGATGGTAGAAATGCATCTGTCTCAACTGTAACCAGTTGTTTTCGTCAATTAACCGAAAAATCAATTTTTTAACAGTTGAAAGAAAGACTGGAATACAGCCATGGAGGTCACATGTCTTATATGTATGGCAGCAACGGAGAGTTTGATTTTGATGACTTCCGTAAGGTAAGAAAAATTGTCTTTGATAAATCAACACACATATTTCTGTTATTTGTTAGTGGAAGGCTTTTGAAGATTAATTATGTTCCTCTTTTCATTGATAAAACTTTTCACAGATAAATACTCAGTTTGTTTGGTTTCAGGGAATTCATTTAACAAGAAACAATGAAAATGGAGTTTGTTACCTGATACCAACTGGAAGCAATCAGACAATGGGAGGACAGGTGGAAGAATTCCTTGAGGAATGGGATGGTAAAGAACTGGTGGCTCAACCCAATGATGTAACAGTCCAGGTATATGAGGGAAAACTGGCAGATGTTAGTTTCTTACCACAGAAAGTACAAAATGAATGTACCAGCGGATACCAATGGATGGCAATTGTCAACAATGGAGATAAAGCATCAGAAGGTTTGTTGTTATCACAAAGTTTCGAGCACAATGCGACAAGACCTAGCCAAGCTGTATTAAAATTATGATAGTTTGGTATTTATATGTAAATGAGTCAAACTCTTTCAGGAGCAGACAATGAAGTAAGCAGGCAGAAGAGATCGTACTGTTTCTTTCGCTACTACTACTACTATTGCTACTGGCCATACTTCAGGTTGTGCTACGGACGATACCGTTACTGCTATTAGTGCTGTATGGACCCGCCGACCCTGTCAACAGATAATGACCTTGGACATATCTATGATAGTTTCAGGATTCTTTATTTGTTGATCGAACCGATCTATTTTCTCACCATCTTCGTTTTATTGAGGGATTTGTTTTCTTCTAACGTTTCTGCTATATTTACTTCATATAAACACAAAAAAAATTTAACACCATATCTTGAATGACTGCAGTTACTATGGTAACTGGAATGCAGGCCAAGGACCGTTGATCAGTGCTTAAAATTTTGTGAGACTTTCAGTACGTACAATTATACTCTACAAATATATATGAATTAGAAAAGCATGAATCTATCCTTGCAAATATGATTGAGTTTGGTAAATGGCCAGGTTTGAATGGGTTTGTTTCTAAGCCACGTGTGCTTTCTATTTTAACGTGTTTGCCCTTCATCTGAGGATCTGGGTATTGGCTCCTGACCTGATATGGTGGTGCAAATTAACCTTTGGCTATTCATAGCATGCTGTGCTTGTTGGTATAAGAAAGTGATTTGTAACTTGATTACTCATTCTTACATTAGCAGAGCACATTAACAAAACCCAACACATCCACGTCAGTTTTAGGATTCTTTTCTTTTACTTGGTTCTAGTTGACTTGGCTTTGTCCTGTTCCTGTATTTCAGTGTCATCTCCTACTATGGTGTCTACAGGCATATATTCAGGTGTCAAGCAGCAGATTAATGTATTGGATGTCTCTATAAGCCCACTCAATCCTGATCTAAAAATTGCCAAATAACTTCTAAAAATGTTCAATAAGTTTCAAACTGAACAGAACATAAGTAGTTTTATTCCTTCTCGTATAAGATTTTTAATCCAATCAGTTCCAGTTACTGTTTTATTATTTTTTTGTTATTATTGTTTTACCCACTACTATCTATTCTTCTATAACTACCATTCATTGTTCCCTTACTTACAAAAACAAGCACAATTTCTTGTTTTTTGATGGATGGGCTATGATATGATGTTTGTAATCACCGTGGACCACATATCAAATTAGCATACGGACTAAGAACATCACATAAACTTCATCCATGAGTTAACAAGCCAAACAAGCATGGACTGTGTGTGATGTACATATACGCTAATTGAGATTATATCGACTGAAAACATCAATTCAGATATTATTCAATCTAGATGAAAAATTATGGTTAATAATAAAACGTACTAGTAAATCATAGAATCTAACTTTGATAGGAAGTTTTGAGAGGGATTGTTGATCACTGCTCCTTCGGCTGTCAGTAGACCCTAAACTAAATTGCTTAATCACAGTATATTATGAACAAAGATTATTTCATTTCATTTACACTAATTTGCGTATAATTTGCTACAAATGAGCACACCCACAATCCGAAGATGAGGTGATTGCTATTCAACACAAGTTAGAGTAAAAAAGAAAACCGCTGTTGTACTGAGCTTCCGAGACCAGTAACTTTTCGGTAAGCTCGTAGACCAGGACTGGGCTAGCCTAGAAGGTCAACAGCACGTCAATTGGCAGCTTTAAGCATCCCAGCATTGAACAATTTTTTGTTGAAATTTTTAATATTCAAGTCCGAACCAACAGATTGATGTATTGAATACACCTCTCGGTCTACTCATTGCTGATCTACAAGCCTGCAAAATACCCCTCTTCCAGAAATTCTTGCCAATTTTTAAACTGCTTAAAATTGATGTCATCTTCGAATCGAAAGTATATTTATTTCTTTCTCGTACATTATTTATTTGGTCAATCAGATCGAGCCATTTATTTTTATAGTTATTATTTTATTTATTATTATTCTACTTGCATACTACTGTCCATTATTGTATGAATACCATTTATTGTTCCCTAACTCACCAAAACAAGCACATTTTTCTTCTATACTATAGATGGTAAGTTTATTAAATGATCCTTGTGATTGTGATCACATTGGACCACCTGACAAATCCAGCAATCGTCTCTTGTTGCCATTTCACGTATGAAATTTGCGTATTAAACAAGCGTTGATTTTGATTACAATGCGTGTGCACTAATGGCGTCCATATTGAGAGAAACCACTTATTCCAATTTTATGCATGCAGTGTGCAAATTCAAGCCAGATGAAAAATGGCACTTAACAGTAAAGCCCAACACTAAATCTTAGAATCGATTTTTGATCGGGTGTCTTCGTAAGGATTCTTTATTCCTGTTGCAATGGCCTTCATTAGATTTAAGACTAAATGAATTGCCCAATCAGATTTCATTTTAAACTCAAACAATGTAACTTAATTTATAAGAAATTACTAGTATTTATTATGATTAACCACACCCACAATCCGAAGATGACGTACTCGGCAATCAATGGAAGTTATAGTAAGCTAAATTCCAGCTGATGCGACGAGCATTTGAGGCCAATGGCTTTTTGGCAAGCTTGTAAATCAGGACTGACTAGGCCTAGAGGGTTACTTAATATATCAATCTGCTGCTTAAGGCATGAATAATCAGAAACTCAACAAAACAGTGATCAGAGCTGGCATGCTTTAACATTTGAATATTTAGAAAACTGACAAAAAAATTGTTCAATGCAGTCATGCTTTAGGTTTAAATATCATCATTGATTGGTTGTGTGAACATTTAACAATCGGTACTCAATAGAAACAAGACATGGAATGGAATGAGTTTGCATTTAAAGTATTTGGAGTTAATATCGTCTTTCTTGTTTTCTGCCATTCATTACCTTTCAAGTATTGTAAATCAGCCTCTTCAAGTATGGCAATAGGAGACGACTCCAACTATTACTTTTACATTTTACATGGTATGACTAATTTGATTGAAGCCTCCTATACGGTGATTAAATGCAAATTTGTAGAAACCAGCAGCTATACAAGTAAAAATTTCAAACAATGCTCCTGTCTATGCAAAATATATTTGGCTAATGTTGTTGTAAATGATCGGCAATATTGTTGTAGTAAACAGACCTAAAAATATCAGATTTCAGCAAGCAAAATTATGATAATGATCAAATTATAATTATGATTTTGTTTGGAACTCGACGGTCATTGATTAAAAAGATCAACAAGCATTTGTAGTGTTTGTGGGTTGCGAATGAAACTAGACGATAAATAAATTACTCTTAGCGAGTCTAGTTTGCTCATTTTAATAAACCAGTTTTATATCTTTAAAATCTTCTCATGGGAGAACTACCATTGTAACAAATACATGATCTACAGAGTTCGACTTAACAAGCTATATTTGCTTTTAACTAAGCCATAATTGTTTTCTCTTGATTACTATTTATATAGGGAGTTATTTTCTTTATGATTTGATGGATGATTCATAAACTTTTATGAATCATTAGGTTATGTTCCATAGACAGCCTATCCCTCGTTCTATGAACAAGTTCGAATTCTGTTTTTTATCCAGGAGTCGGCTAGTTTTGCTGCAATTTCCATGCAGAAATCAATCTTTCCAGAAACAATATGCATAAAATGGTAAATTTTCTTCATCTTGTAAGGTAATACTTTACTGTTTTCTCTATTATTTGAGTATTATAAAAATAGTTAGTATTTAATAACAAAAAACTTTGATGACAGAAGTTCTTATCAAAAAGTTGTATCAATATCTAAACTAGTGTCTCATCTCAAGCTCATGCACTGTAGTCATGTTACCTGAGTAACAAATTTGTTACCCTTAAACTTACACAATGTTTCAGATTCCCCAGGGGACACAACTCCATGCAACAAATATTTTTTAACCCCCATTTGAACTGTTTGATAGGCCATACGTGCTATACTCTTTCTTTAACAATTTAAACTGCTCAATTAATATTGCAGCAATTTTTAGGAGCCTCCAGCTGTTACATATTGTATTAGAGCAGGAAATGTGGTGCTATACAGTGGAGGGGAAAGCAATACAAGATCTAAGACTATAAATTTATTCAGAAATGAAATAGATAGGTTTTTAGCAGACTCAACCTCAACTCAACCTAGACTTACCCTGACCAACCAATCACGATATGTAGTCAAGGAAACGAATACCACCAACTAGTAATGGTAGTATATATATATATATTTGAAATTTTAATTGCATAAAGATATATTCATTAGCAAGCTATACTAACAACCGAATATACTAAGCATGGCACTCCATTTATAAAGTCACAGTATGGTTAAAAATATCCGTATCTTACTGGTTCCTCAATAAGCCGGCCCATTGTAAAAACTTTATCTTTCTTTCCAATGAATAGGCTAGTGAAGAGTATCTTGGTTTTAAATCTTGGCGCAGCTGTCCCTAAGTAAGTAAATTCTGGTGTTAGATACCCTCTTCTTCTTGGGAGTTGCTTCCACAAGGGAAGACAACCCAGGTAGAGTTGCTGTCAGTATTTACCAATGTTTGTTAAGGAAGGGGAAGGGGCTTGTATTTGCACTAGGGGGCTAAAACTTGGAGGACTGGAAGTTAAGGTTTGAAGCTGAGACTGTGTGGGTTTCAGCGGAGTAGAGGGTGCGCGGGCTACGGCAAGGGCATACTTACTGCGTTGGTTACTTGGTTACGTACTTACAGAGAAAGAGAGGAAGATTGATTGGGCTAAACTATCGAGTTGGGGGGAGATGAGAGGGTAAGGTGTAGGGTGGGGGACAAATAGTTGGCCACTAATTTTCACCACAATATAAATGGAATGTTCTAAATCATATCAATAAGCATGCATATGCAAAGTGAACACTATTTTTTCGAATGAGCAATTTATGACTCACTTGTAGAATCCTTTTTTCTTTTTTTTCTTTTTTTTTGAAAAAGAAGAAGAAGAAGAAGAAGAGATTTTACTATTCCTCTAGTTATGAAATGCAGCAGTGTTAGAGGGGAGGGGAAAGTAATACGACACTTCGGAATAATAATTTGGCGAAGTTTTGCTTATAAACAGTTTGTTAGCACCTACTTCAAGTCTTCAGATATAAACTCAACCAAAATCCTTACATGGCAACGTCAGAGCTCACTCGACAAAAATCTAACCACTCATCCAAAAATCAAGTCACCTGACCAAAATTCGAGCACTAAATCAAGATCTGAAGCCACTGCCGCTAGACTATGACCAACAACCCAGTCACTCACGCTAGAACTCGACTATGGCAACTTGCCAGACACACCTCTCAAATACAAAGTTAACAAAATTTTAAAGGTTGCATTGATAAAAGTATAGTAAATGTATTCAGTAGTGACTCTGACTCATGACTGGCTGTATATAAAATTTGGCTCAACTTATCGATAAAACATATACAGTTGAAATTGTCTCTTACCAATGGTCATTTATAATCCTTATCTTCAGTATTTTGATGTTTCCATTACCAAGGCCTCGGCTTGTCTGTCTCTCTTCAAGTCCATCTGCTTCCATCTATTGAGAAATTATCTCCTGGTTATGAATTGGGAGAACAAAACTCCCACTCAATGTTTGACTTCTCTGTGTACAACATTCATAGAGGCTAGAATGTAATTGTTTCGCTGTCTAAACATAAAATTGGCAGGAGGGCCGGGTTTTTGGGGATAGTTTGGAGGGACAGGATAAGGGTACTTGTAAGGGGTGAGGGGTGTGCAGATAGACTGCAAGTTTATCTCATTGGCCTGTCTACCTCAGTAATTGGAAAAGAGAACAACTCTGCAAGTAGTTATACACTTGGAGCAGGGTGGTAGTGGGAGATTTGGTATCTACACCAAGAAAAGAGTGGTGAGAGGCCAAGATTGGATACAGATGGGTTAATAATACTACTTGTTTACCAATTGTTACTGTTTATGCAGAAAACTTGCATAAAGTTTGATGTACATCATGGCACTTTAGTTTATTTTAATGTAGGTTGTTGACAGTCTCCCAGGTCTGAATTGATTTTACTTCAAACCAATCTATAACTATTGGCTAGTTGTCATGCATAGATCAGTTGCAATGTCATAACACTTTCCACTTTCTAAACATTTTACACCTAGAAAACTTTTTTATAGCAAATGCACATAGCATTGAGTTTATTGAATGTTGAACCTTTTATACTTTCCCATAACATGGTACAGCCAAACAACAGAATAATTTATTGTGTCACAAAGCAAAACACATTTACTTGCTACCATGGCCCCAAAAGGGTTGGGAGATCAAGTTGGGTTGCTGCAGTTGTTACTGAAGTCTACGACACCTGCTAGGTGAATATGAAAGTTGCTCCCCAAGGACCTACATGGAGACATCATAATGAGCAGCTTCAACTCAGATTCACAGAAGATGATGGTATTAACCTTGGTGAAGAAACAAAGATAGAAACTGAAACTCTACCTTCTCCAGAACCAGTACAAACCTTATTAAATGGAAAAGATGCAACCTCAGGCTACCAGATGGTGAGGAATATTGTAATGGAGTCCGATCTGTTACCACGGACATCCACTAGTCCCGAGTATTGTACCTCTCTCCAGAGGGGACACTGTGCTGAATGACAGTGACAACTGTGTTCAGGCAACCGAATTACCCGGTATAGCAAGAGCCCATGGCTCAGACAAACAATACAGCGTAGTGCTTGTGTAAGTGGCTATATCCTCAATGACAAAGTCCTGAGGGTAATTATTCCTCTAGCGTGTTTGTGGCAAAACATGATAATGAATGCAATTAACAGATGAAAAGCGTCTCCTTTTATAGGAGAGTTCACAGGAAGTAATTAGCATATTACATATAACAGTGATAGAACAGGAAGTAATTAGACCAATGCAAACGCTCATATAAATAGTCAACCAATCCTGTAATCAATAGGGATTAAATAGATAAGGCGCTAAGTGGCTAAGGGCGGAGTCCTGTCTCCTGCTGGCCAATCAGGCTGTTCTATAGGGTTCCAAGACTCTAATTAGCTTGTGGTCCTGGTTACCGCAGATGTTAAGGTAGGTAGCTTCGGTTCCTGGCTTGGTGGTAAGTCCTAGCTAGTTTCGAAGTTCCTCAGCTACGGCAGCCATCTTATACCGGCCCTGTGTCCACATACCGGCCATGCAGAGGTCACTACCGACCCTGTAAAGCTCACTACCGGCCCGGTACCGGCCCGGTACCGGCCCTGTGTACTGTGCTACTGCCGCAGCATAGCTTTGCTACCGCCACAGCATCATACCGATGGCTGTAGGTGCATTGCCAGCGCATAAGTGGAGAAGTGGTGTAGCAAACTCCCTGTTTACTATGAATATTCACCAAAATCTACCACAATATTACCGAAAAAGTTGCCAACAGTTTACCCAAAATAAGCAACCAGAAAATGAAGGATTTTAGCAAAAAAAATTATATTGTATTGATGTTAAATATAAATATAATTTTTTTTAGTATAAGTCTGCTGTTAAGCTAAAGGCCATTAATTGCTTGTATGTCTAAACTATATCATTGTTGTGTTCTTGCTTTTATTGAAAGCTAGATATAGCTAAAAATTACGGCATAAGTAAACCATATTTCTCTGGAGATATCATTCTTTTCTAAACCTAAGAATGAGCTTTTATGTAAACACTGGAACTGACTCTTTGAGTTCAGCGCTGAAAGTTAATTTATTCGCTTCTAATAATTGAGAAACAGTACAGTTATGATTCTTTTTCAGTGCATATGATATCTGTAGAAGATTTTAACACATTCTGTTTACCACACTTGTCCGGTACTCTATCTAATTATGTAATTGTCACCATTTTAAAATAATTGTTACAACAAATGTTTTTGTAAGATGGGTAAATATATTTTGAAGTTTATATCAAAGTTTAAAAATTTATTCAAAAATGGAATGTATGAAAAATGCAAAATCAGTGTGTTTGCAAAACTTTTAGACAAATGAGCAATAAAAAGTGAGCTAAATAATCAAAATATTGTGAGAGATGTTGACATTTTCCTTGAATCTTCTTAGCAGAGAAGGAATCTTCTGAAGCAGATCGAGAAGAATGGCCAGTAGCAGTAGTAGTAGGATGTGACCCAGATACAGAAAAACCTCTTTTGTCTGCTTACTTCGCCACTTGCTGCTGAAAAATATAATTGTTTCATTTTAATGATATGTTGAAACTTGTATGTTAACAAGATTCATTGAACAGAATTTTTACTTTGTGCATAATTGTACAACAATAACAAACCTTCTGATGCTTCATCTCCATTATTGACAATCGCCATCCATTGATATCCGCTGGTACATTCATCTCGCGCTTTCTGTGGTAAGAAACTAACATCTGTCAGTTTTCCCTCATATACCTGTACTGTTACATCATTCGGCTCGGCCACCAGTTCTTTACCATCCCATTCCTCAAGGAATTCTTCCACCTGTCCTCCCATTGTCTGATTGCTTCCAGTTGGTATCAGATAACAAACTCCATTGTCATTGTTTCTGGTCAAATGAATTCCCTAAAACCAAACAAGTTGAGTATTTATCAGTGCAAACTCTTGCAAATGTAAACAAGTGCATACATGACCTTTTAAAGTCCTCAGGTGAGAAATAACAGAAATATGCTTGTTATTATATCATAAGACAGATTGTCTTACCTTACGGAAATCATCAAAGTCAAATTCTCCATTGCTGCCGTACATGTAAGACACGTGACCTCCGTGGCTGTATTCTATTCGCTCTTTTACCTGTAGAAAATTATTTGCACTTGAGATGAATGAATATTCATCACAACATTTGAATTTTTAGTTGAATCCTAAAACTATCTGGTTGATAAATGTTATTGTTAAACGCATTTCTATATATGCTTAAATGCCTTCCGCAGCAATCAATAAAGCTTTCAAACATAAAAACAAAATCACACCCAAGTTTCTGAGAAAATGTGCAGTAATAATAGGTCTTTACAGATCAACTGATATTTTATTTAACAAATGTAGGTTTGTATTCCAACTCGATATGAAAAATGGCTCCGCTTTTTTGTTTTATATTATAGAAAGACAGAAGAGAGTTTTTCCCCTGGAAATTGATATCAGCAGATACAAATTATCAGGTGTTAAGTTTTATCACCGCTGTAGAAACTTATTGAATACATAGTTACTTTTTCAGTTTTCATCAAAAATGTGTTCACAAAAACTGTGTCACATGCTACACAAAGCTTCAGTTTTTTTTTGGTTCTAGTAAAGCTGCAGTATCTTTCAAACTATATTATTGAATGCAAAATATAGATGTTAACCATTTTTTCTCCTTTTAGACCTGTTCACAAATAACCTTTTGATAGGCTGAAAACCAGAAAAAAGTAGAGGAATTATTTTAGTCAATATGCAAAACCTTTATCCACAAACATAAAAAAATGTTAAGCTAGAGTAAATGTGTCAACAAAAAAATACAATAACAAACCACCAGTTTAAGGGTACCTCGCTGTCCTTAGACTTGACATTCACAGATGCCTTGACATCCAGTTTAGAAGTCTCCTGGTTGGCAGTCTGGCAGCCAGAGTTTCCATTAGAGACAGCAACATAAATGAGTGATGCTACAGATGCTGTCAGCAGTAGAGACAGCAGAAGCATAGACACTCCCACTAGTTTTGACTTCTCCACTCCGCCCTCCATCTAGTTAAAATTAATAGCTTTTGATTGATCACTAAAGTCAAATACATTCTCTATTTTAAGAACTATAAATGAGTAGTAAACAAATCTTTATAAAATGAAGGTTTTTTGGTGAAGTCTTTAAATACAGTATGCAAACTTTTTCCAGCATTCCAATTTAAAAATGCATGACAAAACTTCTTATTTTTTTCTGATTTCTGAATAAAGACATCTCTAAGAGGTGAGAGAAGAAAATAGTACTATGTATATAAAAGCATCAACGTCAAATCTGTAAATATGATTTGAAGCCACCAGTGTTGACCAGAAATTGTGCAAAATCAATGACAAGTTAAACATATCAGTTACAACTTACTAACCTTTACGATCTCTGATTTGTTTTCCATTTCTCGTCAAAGCCCAAGAAGTTATGGTTTAGTGTGCATTGGGATGCTCCTTTTATACCAACCAACTCTGATTTTTATCACCAACATCTAATTGCCTAAACACTTCAAAGCGCCCAAAAGTGATTTATCTCCCACATAATTTCTGAACATAAATTTTTTCACATCGATCATCATCGATGGCTTTTTCAAATTTATGTTTGAGCCAACTGCAAATATTTTGTGAAATAAAATGCATAAAAATTACCTTCTCGTTTGTAGAAGCACTGGTAGTACAGTAATAGATGCTGTATCATACACTTCAAGTGACTTCAGTTCTCTTTCCAGTAACAGAAGCAATCATAGATTATATATCACTGGAGGTTATTGCTAAATTTTGCTACAAATATATATCTAGTAGAAATGCATGATGCACTCAGTTAATATCCTGCTGTGCCTTGTGATTGAAATCAATCTTTTAACTTGCACCCTCTTGTAAGTTAGTAAATTAAACCGTTTTTATCTGTCACTGGAAAGAAAATTCCAAATGAAAAATTTTAAGGTTATACAACACTGAGCATTTAATATAGAGAAGTAAAAAAAATTCACGGTGGCATAACCCAACCTGTTGATTGTGAACTTGAAATTGAATGTCCTCCGTCAGCTGTATACTGTTATACATAATATTTTGTTTGATCTACTTGAAGTTGGAATTCTTTGTCTTTTGGATAGATTGGAGTGTTATAATATGCTTGTAACAAAAGCAAAATGCTTGCGCTTTCTTTACAACAAAAATTTGTAAAACATTGCTTTAGACACCGAGCCGATTGCAAAAAACCATTTCGAGATGCATGAAAACAACTTGGCAAACCAAACAATTTCATACTGATGTAGACAGAGAAACATAAAGTGTGCTTAAATCAGATATACTGATATCAACTACATAAAGAGCTCTGAGTGTAACAACTAGACGACTGTCTCACTCTACACACAGTTAATTGACTAAGCATTTTGGACCAAGCTAAGGTTTCGAAAAGAAAACATTCAAGTAGGAGAAGACAATAACCTTGAGGTAATTTAACTGCAATGACTTTTTCAAGAAATTTTAAAAGGGTTTTTTAATATCATATTTTCCATGAATGAAATCCGGATAATTGTTAGCCTTGGTGTATCCTGTAGTGAGTACAGTTTAGTTACACTGCTAGTTGTTATGTTTGAACTGTAAGCTAAAAATACTCATTTTGCAGTCACTAAATCATTGTTGACATACATAGCAGTGGTTTGATATCCGTTAGTAGCTTCTAATAAACAGATAAATCTTATTTATGTGCCCTACTTCTATTCTGATGTGGTATTTCTACTGAAAGAGTACAGTTTGTAGTTTAAGATAATTTCAATTTTTTTATAGCAAAAAACCATTAGAATGATAAAAATAACTTCACTAGAACACTTTTGCGGCGGGAGAGGCTTACACTTCAATCATTTCCCAGCTATATCATACTGCTGGTTTGCATGAATAGTCTGTCGGAACTCAAAAATTTTAGCAGAGAAAATTATGATTTCACATGCTTGTTTTGGCGGAGTTTATTTTTATCTTGATAAAATATTTTTGACGAAGGAGTAATATATCAAGAGAACATAATCTCTTAATTAGCTATATTGTCTTATAGTAGCTGTTCCCGAAAGTATGGGGTTAGCAAAACTTCAAGCATTTTTGCATATATCATTGGAAGCTATGTTAGTGGAAAAATGTTTGGGAAATGGCAGCTGGACGGTTATCAAGAACAAAAAATCCAAAAGTGTTGAAACACGTTTTTTATATGAAAAAAAAATGGATTCGATATCAATTGTCTTCATGGCTCAATAAATATAACTCTTTCAAACCCGACATAAACTGTAGAGATGGGCTTTCGAGTTGTTGTTTGCATGCAGTTTCTTATTTAGCCGTTGATTAATTTACTGGCTTCTTTAAACATCTTTGGACTGTGTCGAAGATTTATATTTTAAGTAATCCCCTTAATAAATTACCTTATCAAAGCTTACAAAGTTTTTGATAATGATTGGTTTTGTTGATAGCCAAAAATAATACCCATATGGTTTTTCCTGCTCCATTTGTGCTAAATATTGGGATAAATTACTGAATGGATGCCAAATTATTTCAGTTTCCACTAATTGGCCTGGAAGTTGTTGGGAAAGCTGCTAATAATAGTTTTGCAAGTCCATTAATAGTAGCAAACAATAGGAGTTGCGATGAGTTTGTGAAATAGAGACATCACGTTTCTCTGATTATGCAATAAATTATACAGCGTGGTTTTATTCAAATGTTTGGATTAAGTACATGAGACAAGCTTTGTAGTACTAACCACATTATTTGATTGCAAAATTTTATTGAATGACGCAGTCACTAGACTGTTTTTATTTTATTAAAATTGTGTATGATAGAGTTACCGAACATATTTGTTCAGCTGTAGATTAATGGAGCTAACGGATTGCTCACAGAAATACACAATGGAGCAGTCTTTCAGTGTAAACCTATACACCATCTCAAGGTCATGGGATTAGCAAGCGTAGCAAAGTCTCCATGCACATCACTTCCATCATCTTGGTTGCCAGAATACCAACCAGCAGGCAAAAAACCAATTAAATGATGGTAAAACCACGCCATTGCTTCTATAACACGGATTAAGTCAGAGCACAAAACATACTATTGAACGTTATGAGATGTGTTATTTACTACTTATACGGTTGAATTGATTAGATTTTTATCCAACTCAGGGTGAACCAGCTCTGGTTTGGAGAGGATCACTGATAATTAAAGGGAATTGCACAATGTTATAGCTTTTTTCACACATTAGCTGTTTCAAGAGAATCTTTGAATCCGCCCAATAACATTCACAATTAAACTTCACCATGGCCAAACAAAATGTTTGAGTCAATTTGCAACTCTCTGAAATAAGTTGCACTCAAACCCTTCATAAAAAACAATCTATGAAAATTTATTAACAGTGGGACATAAACTGCTCATTAAAGATCAAAGATAAAATTTTCTTCTGCAATATAAGAAAATAAACTGGTCTTTTCTAAAGAAATTTTTTTTTAACATAATTAAAAAACTTGAAAACAGAATTGAGGAAAACAAATTTCACCATGCGAAGGTAAACGATGCCTAATGGTATTGTCAAACCTCTGTTGTGTTGACAGATGTGTCTACCGTTTACATATTTGAGGAATATTTAGTTGATAACACAGTTTTGTACCCAACAAAATAATATTAATTGCTGAATGTGACTCCTACTGGGCATTAGCCAAAACCTCAATCATCCTTTTGAAATTATTTTATATTTTATTTCAACTTCCTATGTAAATAGTTATCTATATTGTTCACGCGTGAGCTTTTGCTGCATATGCATTACTCCTAAACAAGGTTGCTAAATAACATCATCACAACCCAGATCAATTTTACGGTTAGCAGGAGTTCGCCAACCTTAAATTTCTTGTTTGCTAAACTTCATCCATTCCCTTTACCACGTGAAGTGATTGGATACACTCATCAAGGTTGCCATTAAGAACCAGCTAGCTGAGCGTGTGAAGATTTCTGTGATATATAATGTTCAAAAACTGAGGAAAGCTTACTTGGAGTGAAAAGAAAGAAAATTTTTTCATGGGTGAGATTGAACTTTGTGAAAGGCTAGGTACTCATCGCTTATGTTTCAAAAGTGAGTTATATTGTATTCCTACACTTTTAAGCAGCTAGCAGTAAAGACAAAAATTAGTGCTATTAGCAGGGGTCAAATTCCAATTTACAAGAGACTTAATTAGTTAAAGTTTGCTGCAAAGAACACTCGACCATGTCTTGTGTTTAGGAGTCACTAAAAAGTTGTTTTGATTTGGATTATTTAAATGGTCTTTAAATCTATATTTTGTTGAAAGAGCTGACCTTTAATTACATTATTGAGCATTTGATTGCAAAATTTTGGTTTCATAATTGTACCAAAGCATCTAAAAACTTCACATTATTGTCAAAATTATCAAACCTATGGGTGTGGCTCATAAATAAAAAAATGATTATTTCACCACAAGATTGAGTGTTTTATTGCAACTTTAGGCTTTGAATATATCAATCGATGACATGTGACCATATTCTTGGCGACAAAAGCATTTAATGACAAATTAGGAGTGTCAATTGGATGAGAGCCAAATGATTATTGTTTGCGCAAATTCTAAGACTAGTTAGGATTGCACTCTCATTGGGTAAGGCTCATTGGTTTATACTTTTATCAACCCTCTTAAACCGAGTCTGGCTGTAAGTGAAAGAATAAACGGCATAGCGCTGTTATTGTGTGAGCTGCAGCCATTTTTACTAAGCATTGGATTACTGTTCAGTAGAAGTTATCTCTCATGACTAAGTTGTAATCTCTGCTTTAGCTGCCTGATTACTCAACAATGAGACTGTAGTCTTATTTCCTTCCTCAATTATGCTATCAAGAGATTCCCGTCCATAAGAGTTTTAAAATTTGACTAATGCACCCTTTAAAGCCAATGCTTCACCTGAAAGTGTTAGAACAAAAAATATTCATTCTTACACTCTTGATTAGTGATTGGTACCAAGTAAAGTTAAGAAAATTGTCAAGATTAATATCATTTCCCTAATTATTTATGTTGATTAATCACAAAATTAATCCCCTGTGATACCTATAATTAACACAAAACCTCCATTATGTAAATCAGATTTCTCTGCTCTGATTGAAAGTTATATAAGCATGGGATGGCATCACGCTGGAGTGAAATTTATTTTTAGTCATAGAAATGATAAACTTGAAACATTACGAACAAGAAAAATAATAAAAAAATGCAATTTAGTCAAACCAAATTGCAATTGCCAAATCACTACTAATGGCAATTAATTAAAAGATGGTCAACTTTTTGTGGGAATTTTCAGCTTTAATTGTAAAAATAGCTCGATCAAATCACAGACTTAGTATTAAGGATTAGGCCAACTTTTTACAAAAATTTGATGAGCCTAAAAGACGGATGCTTTGCTGATCTCTAATGCTTCAGAAAGCCTGAGATGAGCAGATGGCTGCCATTGGTGCTATGCTAATAGATTTTACATAGCTTGGCCACTACGTTGCAGTAGCATGTCATTGACTACGTACGGAGTGAGTCATTGGAATGCACTAGCAAGCTTGGACAAGTCTACTGTATCTGGTCCTATCTGTAGTAGCTGTTCGGTAGGGGTAAAGCACAAATCCTTTACGCCATGCACACTAGTAATTTTGGTTGGCAATCAGAATATCGAAAGTTAGAGCAGAAGCTGGTGCCTCTGACGAGAGACCAGCTTAAAGCTTCAATTTTCAAAAAAGTAAAAGACAAACAATGGTTTAGCTCATTTAACAACTCTTTTCTCGCATATGAATGACATGCCATTGTGATTCAGTTATTTTAGTGCTTGTAAGGCTCTGTTAAGCTCTGTTGATGGGGAAACTAGTAAGAGTACACCGAAATCTACGATAAACTTTTTATTAATTTCTAGGAAATATACTCGTACAATTTGATCAACACGACGTATGTTTAGTCTGGCCACACGCCATTCCTATATAAGCAATAGTGGTAAAGAATCCAATCTCGGGTTCTTTCCATTTGAGTTCAACACTTGCTTATAGTTCATAGCAGGCTGGACAATCATTTCAGGATTCGATCTCAACGCGTCTCTTTGGTAAAAGCAGCAGAGTAAACCTTCACTAATTAATTCTGTGACAATACAAAGGCAATAAGCCTATCAGACTATTATTATTACAAAATCTGATAATTCAGAATAACAAGAAATTTGTATTACAAAAATATAAGTTAAATGGTTTTTTGTGCTTTACCTTAATCTACTGACAAGAAGTTAACAGAATTGCGGTAACCTTGTCATCGTTCAACAAGTTTTATGTTAATTGGTTTTTGTCATAATAAAGTCAATATAACAAGTTGAGCCAAAGTAAAGCTCAATCGAATGAATTTTTTTTGATGTTAGAACACAATTAACAACTCATGCAAAATTTTCGAAAATAAAGCCTGATGAAAACATGTTGAAAAATGGAGTTGGCAAAATTGTTAAACTTCAATTTCCATAAGTATTTCTTATCAAGGAGTTGATTTTATAGGCCTCATCTCGCTAGTATTTTTGTGATATATGACCATAAGAGTTGAATATATCAATACTTTTGAGGCTGCACATTTCACTACCTTGTCAAATTAGCAATTCTCTAGTACATGTCAAAGACCAAACACTCGCATACATCACACTAATGGATAAATGAATGCAGAGATTTCTGTGGCATCCAGCGGAATTGATGTATATTTTTGTACTCAGGTAGCGTATCGTTACACCATATATATATGTATGTGTTGTATTTAAGTTTTATCAATATTAGTAACACTTTCTGCTAATATATTAATCCTTTAAATGTAGGTTAAATAGGACCTCTAAGTTATTGGCTAGAAGAAGTCAGCAGGTAGCAGTGAAAAGAGCTCTAGAAATCTAGCTCAGTTAAATGTACCTGCGGTGGATTTCTGTGACATACACACCCTGTGACCAGCCCTACACTTAACTAATATTACAGAGACGCCTCTGGTTGATGGATTTAGCCAGACATTTCTATCCAAGCCCTGGCACAGAGTTTCACGGCCATAATAGAAAACATGAACGCCTTACCGGCCACATTATTGGCTCTGGAGCAATTTCTACTGGCCCGGCAGTGTTACCGGCCCTGCAGCAATCGCTACCGGCCCGGCAGTGTTACCGGCCCTGCACCAATCTCTACTGGCCCTGCAGTGTTACCGGCCCTGCAGCAATCGCTACCGGCCCGGCAGTGTTACCGGCCCTGCAGCAATCTTTACTGGATTGCTATCAACCCTGTTACTTTCATTGGGTGAGAGACCACATGACCACCATAGTCAGAAGTTGTAATATTGCATAAGTTACCGCAGGAGGGCATACCCAGGATATTACAATCTCCAGATGTCATCTATCATGGACCAGAGGCTAACTAAAGACTGACAACTACAGCATAGTCTCTTACCTTTGCCACTAGGTACCACAAGCATTTAAACTGGTGCACTATTGTATGCTTTTTTGCTGCATGTGTTATTGTATTGGTTAATATCACTTCCTTTACATATTATTTGTTGTTATGTTATGATGTTATTAACTTCCTGTGAGCCAGCCTACATAAAGCCTGGCCCTTTCCTTAAGTTTCCATATGCAAGCTCTAAGCTCATTTTTTGGCCAATGCACATATGAAAATAGATGGCATCTCGCCAAGGTCAGCGCATTCTCACCTTAGATTGCATTTTCACAGTCTGGCTGACTGCATAACCTAGAAACGCTAAAATGCGACGCCTTTTTCATGCTATCAAACAGGATAAAACCTGCTATGTACTTGATGTAACAAAATGTCATATAGAACTTCCTACTGATTGTTATCCTTGAATATGACCAAGCCAGCTCCATGTTCTGAACTCAATTAAACTAAATGTTGATTGGATAATTAATCAATTTTCTCCTGTAAAACCAACAGAGATTGATAATTGTATTAACCTTTTTGAATAACTTTCTTCTCAAGTCATAAATATTAAGTTTTTTAATAGTTAGAACAACATATTTATTTGTACAGTACAATACAGTATGCTTAAAATAATAATTATTTATTATCTGTCATGTCATTCACTAGCCTGCTTGGATTATAATTAGCAAAAAGGTCAAGCTAGCGCGTGTTAACTATCCAAGCTTGAAAAGATCTTTTACGCATGTATGACTTTGCAATCCAGTAATACGCTCATGATAAAGTGCTTGTTTTACAGTGCTCTTTGATTGCCCATCAGGCTCCACCTCCCATAATACGCATATGGAAACTTGATGTTTTTATGTTCAGTGCTCGTATCCAATCTTTTCCACTTACACAAGCTGCGCACTGTGGACAGTCCTTAGTTAGTGAATGGTAGACTATGGACAGAATTCATTAACCACCCCTTTAAAACATGCACATCTTTGCAAACACCTACGCAACTCTGCAATCCTCTGCAAAACAGTGAGCACACCCAACAGTGCACACATCTGCACACCCCTGCACAGCACTACATACCCCTTCACAACCATGTGCATCCCTGAACATCACTGTAAGTTGCCTCCACATACCCTGAGCGCCGCTGAGCTCCCCTGAGCACCCCTGTGCTCCCCTGAGCACCCCTGCAAAGCTGCTGCTGCAAACTTCTACTCACCTTGACAATAACTGGCACATTCCTGCACATTCTTGCACACCCTGTTTACTTTAGACAAATTGGTGCACAACCCACATACAGTTAACAGTTCCGTGTAACCGCTGATATTTGGCCCGTTGCATATGAAAAAGCACACTTATGGTGTGATTTGATTTTGTCCTCATATTGTAGTGAAAGTCAATGCCCAACTAGGTGAATCCTTGCCCTAAAGCACTTTGCACCCCCTGTGCCCTTCCCTACCATAGCTCATTGGAACTCCCCCAGTCTAAACACCTCCCAATCTGAACACTCCCAAGTCTAGACACCTCCCCTTTTGGTCACCCAAAGTTTTAGTCTGATAGTATAAATAGAAACCCCTGTTTTCGTTAGCAAACACCGGTACAGAGTGAGAACAAACTCTACCCGGGTTGTCTGCCCTCAGGGACACAACTTCTAAAGAAGTAGAAAATACCGGTACCCGCAACCCAAATACTCAGGAGAGATGTCCAGGAGAGCAAAAGATAGAATACCCTCAACAGGACGACCCATTGGAGCGCAACATAAGGGCCAGTTTGATACACCTGCTTATTGGGGATGCAGTCAGATGGCAGTATTTCAACTACCCTGACTCTATAAATAGAAGTTCCATCCTTATTATCTTCAGTTGTTAGTCTGACTCGCTAGTGGACATGTCTTACCGCAACTCTTGTGTAGCTATTCCTTAAACTTTAATATATATGTATGTATAAGTGATCGTTGTCACTTAGTTGGTTGATTACATCTAGTGGTTGGTTCTTCGTTTGAGTCCAGGTCGAATTTAGGTCAAATCAAAATCGAGTCTAGGTCAAGTGTGTTAAAAATTTGTCTAATACATCAACAAACATAGTCACAGTATTAGTTTTGATATTTCTACCCCATCCACTGTCCAAAGCACCAATTCCTTGTACATTACACAAACAGTTAGAAGCACTGAAGATCTCTACAATACTAGATAGAACAACTCCAATGCTTACGCTTAAATTTTTGTAGTTTGCAAGTGTTAAGGTCCATTATGAGTTAAGTATGATTATATGCACAAGTACTTTACATGCAACTTGTAGCAGTTCCAGGTAAGCTTAGCATTCCCATACTGCTTTCATCAAAACTTTAAACTTTCTGGTTTAGAGCCAAATATAAAAAAACCAACTGTCAATGCACATACTTACTTAAGGTTTGGCCAAATTTTGTCCCAGTCAACATCAATTTTATGGCAGTGATAGTAAAAACAAACAAGGAAAGATCAATTTTTTCATTGACTTTATTGGTTTTATTTTTTATTATTAGTGTTTATTTGCAAATTATTTAATTTTTCATAAAATAGCTGAATGAGAAAACCCACACACGCTGGGAATACTAGAAGAAAAACATGTTATTGAAGCTAATCAGCTAGTTGTATGTTGCAAAATCGCATATTTTGTCAGGGTAGAAAACTCCGAAGTTGTTAACATGCATATGATATCATCTTGTTTTATTTTGGCACACTTGATAAATAGAAACGAACATAGATGGTCTATCATACTTATTAAAGTAAGATCTATTAGTTCAGCATGTGTTTTATTCACTCAAAACATAAAACAAATAAACAGTTTTTCAGTTGAAAAGTTTCTTGATTTTGCTACCGAAATTCTGATTTGTTTCAATCTGTGTTGTTATGTGAGCTTAAGACACTCATTGTGTGCGCTACACGTATACCGTTCATTGCAATGCATTTGCAAAGTAATACATTTTTCTGCTGCTAAAAGGGCACAAAATGACAACAATATCATATTATCAATTGTATTAATTTATTTTTATTAGATGCGCATTAAAGAAATTTTATGCATACAAATAATCAAAAACATAATCAGTCGTTAAAAAAAAGTATCTAAAGAGACATGGCATTATGACCAGTATAAACCATGTTTAAAATATAATAATAATAACAAAAAAACATAATAAGTGTAATATTTGTTATGGTGGAGTTGTCCTCTACTGCTAATCATAAGAACAATGAAAAATGCATTGATAGCACAGGTCTACGTAAGGGTAAGGATTGTAGCAGTAGAATATGTAGCAGTGTGTGTGACAGTAGTCTGCCCTCTTCTTCCTGCTCACCTCTCCATCTGCAAACATCACAAATGGCATAAACGACATCAAACAACAAATATATATATATTAATAAATTACAACTTAATTATGATACTATACGTAGATCTACCTTTGTCTGTTGCATCTGCTTTTGAAATGACAGCCACCCACTGATATCCACTGGTACATTCATCTTGTACTTTCTGTGGTAAGAAACTAACGTCTGTTAGTTTCCCATCAAACACTTGGACTTCAACATTGCTCGGCGTCACCTCAAATTCTTTGCCATTCCATTCTTTGAGAAAACCTTCCAGCTTTTCATCAACTGACTGTTCAGTTCCAACTGGTATCAAATAGCATATGCCATTTGTTTTGTCTCTTGTCAAGTGAAATCCCTGAAATACAACCTCGACTGATGATTTTTGTGTGCAAGAATAATTATCCTATAGAACTTGGAATATCAGTAATATAATAGACTTTGTGAAATTCCAAATAAAGTCACATTTTGTGTTTGGAAATTACCTTTCGGAAGTCATCAAAGTCAAACTCTCCATCGCTGCCATACATGTAAGCCATGTGACCATCTCGGCTGTACTCCACTCGTGCCTCTACCTGTAAATGAATAAACTACATTTACAAGAAATACATTATGCGTTAATGTGTCATATGTGCTGACAAAATAGAAATAGTTGAATTGAATATTTACAAATGGATTAGTTGAAACTTTGACTTGTAAAACTACTGAAAGGATGGACGAGATTAAACAAGCGCTCACCTCACTGTCCTCAGATTTGACATTCACAGAAGCTGAAACATCAACTCCGGGTGTCTCTTGGTTGGCAGTCTGACAGTCAGAGTTTCCATTAGAGACAGCAACATAAATGAGTGACGCTACAGATGCTGTCAGCAGTAGAGACAGCAGCAGCATGGATACTCCTACTAGTCTTGACTTCTCTACTCTAGCTTCCATCTACAGGAAGAAACTTTGTTTCATACTTTGGCCTCAGATTAAACGAGCACACCTTGGCGGACTTAGCATTATCTGACACCTCCTTCTATTTAATATTTATCATGATCTCTGTTTTATTGGCAGTTATTTCATTTATTTTTAATATTTTTTGATTTGAAATTATAAAACTCATTTTCTTTACTCTTAAATGTAAACGTACACAGCTAAAAAAATTACATGACACTTTCAAATACAGTTAAAACAATACGATGTGATAAACTATTCTTTGGTGAATCAATTGAAAACAATTTTTTTTAAATATCCATCAAAACTTTAAACCTTTCAAAAATCTTAAATGCTCAAAAACGCTACTCAAATATTCTTCGTACTTGTTCATAAAATTTTATAGAAGTGCAAAAAACATTGCGTGTGATTTAATTTTTATCTAATTATTACAACACTAAATGTTTTCACTATTAGTAACAACATAACATACCACAAATTTTTTTGATGCGCAAAACAACTTTAAAAAATATACATTCAAATGTAGCTTTTAGTTACCTTTACTATATCAGATTCCTGCTCCATTCTTCTTCAAAGTCAAGGCACTGATGCTTTAATGTACAATACTTTCCTTCTTATATAGTACACCAGCTCTTTGTATTGTCACCTGGTCTATCGACTAGACTAAAGAGTTCATTTCACAACAATGGTTGTTTTCTGAAACATGGCACTGACCTCAATCTATAGACTTTTGTCTCGCCACTACATGACCTAAAACCACTAAATGTTATTGATGAAGTAATATAGGTTTCACCTGACCTAGAAAATTTTTTTGTCAACATCTATAAATACATATATTTCTTTCGAGAAAATTTTTCCTGGTGTATTCAAGGCAAGTTTAACCTGAAACAGCGTATTGAAAAAACTTGGATTTGCTTGTATTGTTGGTTCTTTTGTTTGTTAGCTAATTCTTTATTCAAGTTGACCTTGATAAGTCATGCTACAAGTCTAACTGGATGATCAAAACAAGAACAAGGAAAAAGCTGCCAAGATCTCGAGGGGTAGATATTGATCAACATCAACTTGCAAACAATCTTGCAGAAATTTTTGTTTTGCCAAAGCTGAGAGTTATTTCACTAAAACTTACATTGATAACTTATTATATACTTTGAAATGCAATGGAAGCTATAGATTGTAACCCAAAAGATATCGTATCCATTTATTGTAACAATTAAAAGTAATGTTTTTTATCATCACAATAATAAGCACTCTTTGGTAAAATTTCAATCTAAAACAAATGATGAGTTATGCAAACAGCAAATGAAATGAAATACTTTAAATGTAACTTCTTTTTCGAGAAAAGAAAAACAGTTTTATGTGAAGACTTTTCCGTGAATAAATTTTGGATGAGTTTATTTTATAGAATGTTCAAATCTTTTTCAAAATTTCAATTGCATTTGTGTCGTAATATTGATTACTTCTGCAAAGACATGAATAACATGGAAAACTTTAATGAGATAATAAATGATAGCGATGCATTTTGTCACAGAGAAAATAAAAATAGCCATATATGGGATTAATACAGCTTTGGTTTCATAGAAGCTTGGATTATGCATCATGGCTGATGGCTTTATTCTTGATAATCTTTTGATTTCCTGGTTCAATTATCATTGGCTCGCCTTGGATAAAATGAAAAATGAAATGTTGATAGCTAATTTATAACCACTATCAATACCTGCTGCAGAAATTACAAAACTTTCCTGGTCAATGCATGATTTTACTGTGTATCTGGATGGAAATATTTCGCTAATTTCATAAATCATTTTTTCAAATATTAGGAGTATTTTCAACAAATTGCAATAAAAATAAGTAGACCGGCAATAAATTCAGTTAATAAGTAATCATTTTGTTTGAAAGTCAAGTGTGAACAACCAGTAGCTCACTGAGTAAAAAATTAATCAACGAGCATTTATTTATATTGTTCGTCGTGAATGAAACTGAAACCTGCATAATCTATATGAGCGAGTTTGTTTTTCATTTTGATGGACCAGTTGTACACCTTTAAAAATGATCAAAAACCATTAAATTCGTTCAAAATTTATTAATTCAAAAGAGCATCTTTACAAACTATTTAAATTTTTAACGATTCAAATTATTTATTTTTTGATTATTTTAAAAATTGGGAGCTATCTTCTTTATGATTTGGTCGATAAATTATAACATTTTATTTCATAATTATGATGTTTGAAACTAGTGTTCGCGGCGCATTGAATTATGATTACCTATTATTTCTTGTACTTTGTTTGATGAACATGTTGCCTATACTCTTAATGTTAGAGATTTTTAGTGCTACCTGCAATTGTTTACCTACAAAATTATTAATAATATTGACATTACCTAACTTTTGGCTAAAAGTACGTATCATTTTAATCTACTCTCATCTTGTTTACTGTTTTTTGCTATCTGCAAAAAATTTCTACCAGTTTTCTGCAAGCTAGTGTTGATAACAATTTCTACCTGGAAAGTAGTGAAAATGTTTTTCTCAAATTTGTTTTTGTGTTTGTCAAGTCAGGTCACTAAAGATGTAATATGATTAGCTTAAGTGAACCTGAATGGAAATGTTAGCTGATGAATAGTCTACAAAAGAATGAACACCACAGCCATTATATATTCATTTGAGCTGGCTTGTATGGATTAATTGATTCAACTTTCGTTTACTAGGGACTGAAAACAACCACCCAGGAAGATTAAGTTATATTTAACTGTGTGTTTGTCTGATCACTGAAGTGTGAGGAAAAACTTATTCATTTGTTTTATGAGCAAAATGCTAGATAAAAATTTATGTAACCTTTAATTTTATCATGTTTTTTTATGCATTTGATATGCAATAAACTGTAATGTACAAATCAATATGTTAAAAATTTTGGCCAATTGACTTTTTTTCTAGTTTAGTTTATACTTAATGTGTATCAAGACATTTAGGTCTAAAATATAATTTGACGCCCCCTTTGATGCATATTTCGCATCTATTTCCATTCAATCAGTAATCGATGCTACCCTGTATTGAAATATTAAAGTTTTTTTTATAAAGATGACTCCTAATTTAGGAACTGTTTCCAATCATGATAAGAATATATGACAGCGATGTTATGCAGAAGTTTGTAAGTATCCACATTAGCACACATTAGCAGAGTCTTTAGTAATTTTCAGCCACCTAAATTACCTCCTATATGTTCAAATTGCAAAAAAACTAGAACTAATATTTCTACTGCAAACTTTGCTGTTGTTAAGATTCCAGGTGTATTAATTGTAGTGAGGTACACTATCTATATAATTAGGTCTTTTTGAATGCATATACTGACCTTGTGCAACCTATTTCCACTGGTAAATAAAAATTGGGTTCAAAATACTTATTGGTAAAGGTTTACTTGATACCTTCACAAAGCGCTGCCATTTTATAAAATGAGAGGCAGCGAACCAGGTTTAGCAGTTCCCACATGGCAAATCAGCAGAAATTAAACTTTTTCTGAGCAGTATTACTCCACTGAGGGAAAATAAATTAGTTAGTTATTCTAAAAGTTTTAAAAAATGAGAGATTAAATTTTCACATGAGCTCTATATATTTTTTGATCAACTCACAGAACATCCATATATAATACAAACTAAAATATACTCAAAGCACAGAAACAAGAAAAAATAAAATTCAGAAATTAAATATATAAATAACTTTACTGCAACTTTCAAATGGCGAAAATATTTGTGTATATGAGTTCTGTGGCATTGATTGCAGGCATTACATAATGTGAAAAAAAAACAACAGATATACTAAATTATTGCACTTTTTTATAGAATAAATCTTCAAGCTTCAAACCAGCAAATGCAAACTTGCTACATTCACTTGCAAACCTTTGGCAGGTTGCCCCTGAGATGTTAACAAGAACTTCCTCCAACTTATTTTTGAGTTGATCGGGTAGCTGAGACTGTAATATTGATATTACAAGTAACTCTGAATAGAGAAAATAAGCATTACATAAAATTCCATAGATCTAACAATAGTTGTTTACCTTCAACGTCTTGTTAAAACTAATTTCTAAAGAAAATTTCGTCAATAGCTTATAGAAAAAGCTGCACAAAAGAAAGGTTGTTGTTTATAGATGTTGACCATATTTTTTATAGGTCAAATAAGACCTATATAATTTCGTAAACAGTATTTGAGTATTCAAGGACAAATAAGTGATAACAGTCTACAACGCCCAGGCCGTATCACATTCAAGGAAAAAACTATTGTTGTAAGTTATTCTTTCATTTAATGCATTACGTAACAATACAAAGAGCTGTTGAGCTAGAAATCCTTGCAAGCTGGTTTAAACAATCTAACTAACACCAAAATTTTAACTTGTTTGTCTGACTAAGTGGTCCATTACAACTTTTTAAAACTCATTAAAACAATACCCAAACATACAGCTAAAATGAAAGTACAGATAATGTAAAGCACATTGATGTGTGGCAGCAACAAAGTCTTACCTAAAAATTGATAAATAATACAAAACTTGTACATCAAACAGCCATCCAAAAGTGCAGGTAAAGATTGTTTAGAAGTTACAACGTGCTACTTTTAGTGACGCTTGAATAAATAATACAGCAACGTATTGTTATTTATAAAAAGAAAACAATATTCTTCAATTTATTAAGAAATCTCATTACGTAAATCTTAAAACTTGAAAAAATCTGTCATAGCATTTAAAACATGCCCCTTTCTGATCCGGAAATATAATGACTCTTTTTTTTCTCTCTATCACTTCTGGTTTTTTCTCCATATTCTGCAGAATAGGATTGGGATTTTTGTACAGCCATTGATTGTCTAATTGTAATTCAGTTTATATAAAATATAATTGATGAAAGTTTTATATCTCCATTGATGAACATTAAAATAGTACAAGTGGAGCGGTGGAAATACTCTTATTAACTATTTAATATTACTATCCTTGTGATACAGATATATAACTGCTGTGATAAGTAATTCTGTCTCTGTAAGTAATATTATATAATGTAGAGGGCCAATGCTGCTTCTATGTACAAGACTAACTCTTCCTCCTAGTTATTTACACTTCTACTATGTTGTCACAATAACTCCATAATTATCTTTCCAAGCATGGTCAGTGTTTCTCATACAGTGCTGGATGAATGCAGATCTGATGTTCGCTTCCTAGGCAATTTCAAGTTAGCATATCTCTGAGCTGTCCCATAATTTCTTTGTCAGCTCAATCAAGCTCTGGGCTATCCTGAACAGCTGTCATTGCAAAATAGCAAATTTCAACTTTAAGCACTTTGATTGAATTCAAACAAACAAACAAACAAGCGAACAAACAAACAAAGACAAAGTTGGTGTAAATAAACACACGTTTCTTAGCAGTAGGCCTCCTTCTACAGTACCAGTCAGAAATCAATTCAAAGTAGATTTAGTGGGCTACACAAGTACCCAAGATTTATGCCAAAATACATTCAATACATTAACCATGTAAGTTAAGAATTTAACACCTGTTAATAAAAGCAGTCACAAGAATAGCAAGCCAATCAAAAGCTAACTTAATGTTTATAAACAAGAGCACGAGGTTTTTCATTATCAATTATAAGCTATTTAAGCGTTTGAATATTCTCTAACTTACAATTTACAGCCCTTTATCCATTATGATATTTCTCCGCATCTCCCAAGAAGATGAGAAAGCATTATTGCATGAATGGCTAAGTGACCAGTGTCAGAAATAATACCGAAAGAAAAATAACCTTCAGCCACAAGTTTTGTAAAGGGGTTCACAGTCAAGAACACTCCCTTGGGGGTGTTCTTGACTGTAAACCCCTTTACAAGACTAGTGGCTGAAGGTATCTTTTTCTTCAAGTAATTATATATCTTCAGGGCATACAGGTGAAAGGGCAGTGTATTGTAATGGATTCCGGTCTGTTACCACGGACATCCACTATTCTCGAGTATTGTACCTCTCTCCAGAGGGGACACTGTGCTGAATGACAGTGACAACTGTGCAGGGTAACCGAATTACCCTGTAAGGCAAGAGCCCATGGCTCAGACAAACAATACAGCGTAGTGCTTGTATAAGTGGCTTTATTCTCTAAGACAAGGTGCTAGAGGGTGTTTAGTCTTCTAGGTTGGCAACATGAGAAAGAATGCCAAGAGTAAGACAGTGTGCTCTCCTTTTATAGGAGAGCTAACAGGTACAAAACATATAACAATCATAGCACCGGCCCTGCACACTATGCCACTGGCACTGTAGGACTTTCCACCCAAACAGCTGTTGACCGAGCACTGTGGGTTGAAGTCTAGCGCATTGTCTCGCAAGGTTCTAGAATAAACGACCTGCTCACTACTAGTGTTCATCAAAATCTACCACAGTATTTAAGAGGGGTTTTGCTGCTTTTAACAAAAGAGGGAGGGAAAGCTCATGATAAATGGAGAGTTGCTGGGATTGCTAGGTTCAGGGTCAAATAAACCGCTATTTCTAATAACTACTACTGCAATGTCACAATTTCACGATAGAACCATTATCATTAACATAGTTATTGTTACTATTGATGGTATCAGTGAAATATTAGTGACTTCAAAATCAATACAGAACTGACAACAACAAAAAAATTATTTACATTTTGTCTATTTCATTCACAAATTCATATAAGAGTGCTTTCGGTTAGTATGCGACGCAACTGTATTGGATGCGTGATTGGGCTTATCTCGCATCCAAATGGGTTAGTGCTTTGGATACGGGCCATTGATGCGAGGCGCCGTCCGGTTACTGCCATGGTATTCTAAACATTCCTGCCCAAATACGACGGCCTGTGGCTTCGTCGAATATCGGATGTGATGGATTAGCAGGGGGATTATACGACGCCTTGCCGAAGGTGTCGTCGCGTACGGTCATGCCTGACCACGCATCACTAGATGCGATTACTAACCGAAAGCACTCTAAGTTAGTGAAGCACTCACTGTTAAAACTACGTCTTCAGATTCTACCGTTAGCAAACCTGTGACGGTTACAAAGTGCCTATTCGCAATGAGACTTCTATAGATAATTATGAATTGCTTATTTTTTTTTGGTCTAAAGCGTCAGTTGTAGTGAGTTCAGTACTAGATTTTCATCGGCAATTATCATTTGCATTTCCCGTATACAGATTTTAGAATGCCCCTACCACAAGTTTAGTGCATACAACTTTTGTAGTATAGAATATTAACAACCAAAACATCTATGTTGCTAAATCATGGTTCGTGTAGCTTACTCAACAACGCAATCTTATTTTTTTTTATTCTTTGAGTGATACCAACTGTTGAAATTTTAGTATTTTTAAACAGTTTGTTTCATATTTCATGACTATTTTCAGATAGTAATGCTATGAATTTCTAGTAAATAGTTTAAAACCAACTGGTCAAAACTTGCTGAGGTAAAACGTATTCAACGATGTTGGATCAATTCTATAAACTTTGAATGACATAGCAATAGACCAAATTCCTTTGATCTTGTACATGCAGGGAATTCAGTGTCATAACGATAGAGACAAAAAGTTAATTTTTTATTGCTCAAAATAGCTAAACTAACTTTTTTATGTAACTGCAAGATCACGAGTGGGTTTGTAAACAACCTTGAAGACTTGCTACACAAAAGCTAAATTATTAACTGCTTCTTGAAAAGAGCTAAAACATAAATTTGCATTTTATGTTAAATCCAAATGTAAATGGAAGTCCTACAACTGCATTTACACCTTTGAGGTTATCTATATCAATCTTTGACATAAAACTCGTAACAAATCCAGCTGTTTTCAGCAAAAGGATTCTAGTAAACTTTTTGGTCTGAATCCAAAGGAAAACGACCCGCCTTTCCTCACATTTATTGGCAACGAACATTACTTATTACATATTAAACTATTTTTGTGAAAGTAGCAGGTTGTTTTACCTGTTTCAGAAGGTTTATTTATTCAAGCTTGATGTATTATGAATAACAGACCAATATTGTGACATGGAATTCATGGCTGAGCTTAGACATGAATTGCATATGTTTTGTGTATACAGTTATTCAATTTTTTTGATGTTAAAAGTACTTAAAATGGTTCAGATATTATACTAATAGTTGTATTAACCATTTATAGAAAATCTACACAAATCATTGGAGAAGTATTACACCGAAAAATGTAAACTTTGTTAAAGTGTAAACAAAATAAAAAAGTAGTCATGAACTTATGATTATTATAAAACCGGATTCGAATATAGAAAAACAAAAAATGTTTAATAAGTGTAATATTTGTTATGGTGGAGTTGTCCTCTACTGCTAATCATAAGAACAATGAAAAATGCATTGATAGCACAGGTCTACGTAAGGGTAGGGATTGTAGCAGTAGAAAATGTAGCAGTGTGTGTGACAGTAGTCTGCCCTCTTCTTTCTGCTCACCTCTCCATCTGCAAACATCACAAATGGCATAAACGACATCAAACAACAAATATATATATATTAATAAATTACAACTTAATTATGATACTATACGTAGATCTACCTTTGTCTGTTGCATCTGCTTTTGAAATGACAGCCACCCATTGATATCCACTGGTACATTCATCTTGTACTTTCTGTGGTAAGAAACTAACGTCTGTTAGTTTCCCATCAAACACTTGGACTTCAACATTGCTTGGGGTCACCTCAAATTCTTTGCCATTCCATTCTTTGAGGAAACCTTCCAATTGTCCGTCTACTGACTGCTCAGTTCCAACTGGTATCAAATAGCATATGCCATTTGTTTTGTCTCTTGTCAAATGGAATCCCTGAAACACAAATTAAGTTTCTGTTTATTTTGTGTAAAAAAGAATGAACTAAAAACACTCGAAATATCAATATATAAATAAAGTTTACCAGGAAAACTAAAAAAAACCTGTTTTTAATATTTTAACATTACCTTTCGGAAGTCATCAAAGTCAAATTCTCCATTACTGCCATAGATGTATGACATGTGATCTCCCCGGCTGTACTCCACTCGGGCATCTACCTATAGGTTAGTTGACTACATTGACAACATGTGCATTTTCAAGTAATAAATCGTCAACTTCAAAAAGTATCTTGTTTGCCACAGATAAAAGAAAAGAAACTATCTATATGATGTTCATAGATGCTTTACCATGTTCTAGCAAAATGCCACAAAGTCTAGTACCAAAAGCGTTATCACAGTTTTTTTGAACAAAAAAGCAGGTTGCCAGTTGAAGCCAAAACTCTGGTAACCATTTGAAGATACTGAGGAAACAGGAATATTGAGCAAACAAGCGCTCACCTCATCATCCTCAGATTTGACATTCACAGAAGCTGAAACATCAACTTCAGAAGTCTCCTGGTTGGCAGTCTCACAGTCAGAGTTTCCGTTGGAGACAGCAACATAAATGAGTGATGCTACAGATGCTGTCAGCAATAGAGACAGCACCAGCATGGACACTCCTACTAGTCGAGATTTCTCTGCTCTAGCTTCCATCTACAGGAAGAAACTTTGCTCATTTATTATTTTGACCAATATTTAAACCAGCATCCCTTGCTGGGCTTAGTTTTATCTGGCTTCTTCTGCCATCAATACTTTTGATAATCAAAGCAAAACCCCACAAAAGTGAAAAGAATAAAATCAAATTTCTCAAGGCAATGTCAAATCAGAAAAAGAATTTCTTTAATTCCAGCCTTTAGAGCAGATAAGAAAAATCTTTAAATAGACTTATTTGTTGAAAGAGATGTGTATCTGATTTTGGTTATCAACAATCAATGAAATGAAACCAGCGAGGGGATTAGTGTCCCCATTGATAAACCTTTAAACAGTGCAAAGTGATAAACTATCCATTATCAAATAAAAATAAATAAAAAAAACACTTGAACACGAAATCTTTTTACTATTAGCTTACACATTTTTATGAAAGCACAAAAGCGTTATGCACTTAGTTATTTTCATGTAATAATTGCACCAGTAAAATCTTTTGAACCAGTGATTGCTAACTAATTAGCACAAATGTTTTTAAATAATTTCACAAAGCCTGCATTTAGTAGTTACCTTTACTATATCTGGTTTCTGCTCCATTCTTCTTCAAAGTCAAGGCACTGATGCTTTAATGTACAATACTTCCCTTCTTATATAGTACACCAGCTCTTTGTATTGTCACCTGGTCTATCGACTAGACTAAAGAGTTCATTTCACAGCAATGGTTGTTTTCTGAAACATGGCACTGACCTCAGTCTATAGACTTTTGTCTCGCCATTACATGACCTAAAACCACTTAATGTTATTGATGAAGTAATATAAGTTTTACCTGACCTAGAAATTCTTTTTGTCAACATCTATAAATAAGTATCGTTCTTTTGAGAAAATTTTTCCTGGTGTATTCAAGGCAAGTTTAACCTGAAACAGCGTATTGAAAAAACTTGGATTTGCTTGTATTGTTGGTTCTTTTGTTTGTTAGCTAATTCTTTATTCAAGTTGATCTTGATAAGTCATGTTACAAGTCTAACTAAATGATCAAAACAAGAACAAGAAAAAACCGGCCAGATCTCCAGGTGTGGGTATTAATCAACATCTCTGTGCAGCAAATCTTGCAAAGATTTATGACATACAAAAGCTATGAGCCATTTCATTATAATTCCCATACATTTTTTTTTTTGTATTCATAAGAAGTTTTAGAGCTGTGATGAATAGCAGCTCCAAGAGTTGAAATTTTCAACTTTTTTTTACAAACTTGAAATTTAAATTTTATAATTATTGTCATAGTTATCAAACAGACTAACTGGTAAAGTAATAGTCAAAGTAAAAAACGTTTATCATGCAAGCATGGAAGTTATTAGAGAGTGAATTAGTTGGACCGTTTTAGGATACCTACTTTTTACTATTCATAAAACATGCAACCTTTGCTTATTCATTTTCTAAAACATATTTAGCGTTTCTTTGAAATAAAAGATGATGTGTTAATAAAATTTAAGTTTCATTTTTTGAAAATATCAAATTAAATTTTATAAAAGACTTTTTTAACAATTAGCTTTGAGAGCTTCAATAAGATAAAAAGCAATAGTTGCGCAATTTGTGAAGATTGAGAAAACAAAATAAATTTCAATTACGTATATTTTTCATCCAAAATTTTCAATTGAAAATTGCATCGAATTGAGTTGTCCTTGATAAAGAAAATAGTCATAAAGCTTTTCCAATCAATACATTATTTACCTTCTTACACTGCTGCAAACAGTTTATTTTATTTTTTAAACAATTTTTCCAAATATTGTCATAGCGCCAACTGCAACTTGTTACCGATGAAATTATCAATTATGTCGACAATACCAGTAGTAATGTTGGGGCAGATACCTGAACTTCCAGCAAAAGTAACCATTTCGTCTACTCTCATCTTGTTTACTGTTTTTTGCTGTCTGCAAAAAAAACTTCTGCAAGTTTTCTGCAAGCTAGTGTTGATCAGAATTTCCATCTCTCATTTGTTTTTGTGTCTGTCAGATCAGGTCACTAAAAATGTAATATGATTAACTCAAGTGAACCTGAATGGAAATATTAGCTGATAAATAGTATACAAAAGAATGAACACCACAGCCATTATATATTCATTTGAGCTGGCTTGTATGGATTAATTGATTCAACTTTCGTTTACTAGGGACTGAAAACAACCACCCAGGAAGATCAAATTATATTTAGCTGCATGCGTGCATGAATTTTAATTTGTGGAAAGACTCTGTAACTATGATGCAAGCAGTTGATTAAAATTTTGCATACCAATTTATATACTTAAATAGTTGTCCGTGGTTTCGGTGCAAACTTTATAAAATACAGCATTCATGTATGTGAGCTCTGTGAAATATCTACGTTGCTTGCACGCTAAACCATTCACTAGACCCAGTAAAACATGACAAGTAAGCTCACTTACTGCATTTCCTGATGAAATATATCTTTGGTTCTCAAACCAGAAAAACCAAACATGATGCAAAGGATATCGTTCAAATAAAATGCTGCATTCACTTGAAAACCTTCGGCAGGTTGCTTCTGAGATGTTTACAAAAACTTCCTTAAACTTATTTTTTTGAGTTGATCTGGTAGCTGAGACTGTAATATTAATATTATAAGTAACTCTGAACAGAGAAAATAATATTTACATAACCTTCCACATATCCAATAACTGCTGTTCAACATCAATGTCTTATTCAAACTAATTTCTAAAGGAAATGTCGTCAATAGATTAAAGAAAAGGTTGCACGAAAGAACGATTGTTGTTTATACATGTTGACCAGAATATTTTATATGTCAGTTAAGACCTATATAAGTTCATAAATAACTTTTTGATTTTCAAGGACAGCTATGGATGGCAACAGCCATTGAAATACAGCCAGTGTCGTGTTTCATGAAAAACTATTGTTGTAAGGTAGTCTTTCATTTAATAGCCTCGGTGCCAACACAAATAGCTGGTGTATACTAGAAATATTGTACCAATGTCTAAACATTTTAATGAACCAATACAAGCTCTTAAAGATTGTCAGAGCAGTTTAACAATTCACAAGAAGAAAATACTGGTTGAATAGTCTGTTCAGCAACAGTAGTAATGTAGAAGTAGTTCTCTGTAAAATAAAAGACCTGCCAACGTACCCCAAGATTTTTTTGGTTGTTGGATTGATTACACACCTGCCAAAAATGTACTCATTAGTTTTTAGATGATTTTTGCTAGTATAATATATATATGCATAGCAACACAGATCTGCTAACATGTTACATTGTTGTTTTTTTGGTATGGATATTTTTACAGATATGTTACAGTATAATATTTATATAGGTATGTGTGTATGTATGTTTGGTAATGTAAGTGATAATTGAAATTTGCACAGAGCTGTAAGATATTTATTGGTTTGTTATTTGTTTATGTTGGAGGTTTCCCTCCAAATATAGTTCGTGATTGGTATGGGATTTTTGTTTGTTTAATCTTGTTTTGATAGTCGGTTAGGGATTTTGTTTATTTGATTAAAACGGTAACAGCGGAGCGTAAAAAAGTATACATGAATCTTGATTTGGTAGTGAGTTATGTATCATGGTTATTTGGTTATAGTAGTAATAATGGGCGTAATAGAGTAAATAATAACAGCGTAAGAAGTGAATGTAATCAAGTATAACTTAATGGATTAGTGGATAGTGGATAACGCTTGTATTAGAATAGATACTATAAAATAGTGTAGTATGAAGTCTATAAAAAACTTAATTTGTAAAATATTTACAGATATTGCTGTAGAAATTGTGCAAGCAGTAATAACGCTTGAGTTTGAAAGTAACATGTATTCACTACTGCATGCTATTAGCCAATGAAGCAAAACAAGTAGTAGAACAAAGATTACTAACATATGAGTAATAAGATGCGTGTAAGAACAATACAATAGCCAATGATAGAACTGAGTTGACTATTTTCAAATTATAACAATTGCAAGAAATATTGTCACATTCGAGATGAATGATCATGAGAAGGTTTTTTCCATCTTTTAATTCACTATGTTTCGACACAGACAAATTAATTACTGAAAATTTTTCCAAATCATTATAACCAAAAACTTTATAGAAACGCGGTGGAGTTGTAATTGTTTTTGCATAAGGTGTATTGTTTTTCACAGGTGCAATCATTAGTTGTTTCCAGAGTAGTGTTGGCTTTTGTTGGAGTAGAGGTTGTAGTCACAGAAAATGTGTTGGCTGTCAGATCTTTAGACACTAGCTCAGTTGTTGTTGTCGTTGTCGGAGTAGTTGTAATTGTTGTTGTCATTGTTCTCCAAGCTGTAGCTCTTGATCATTCTAAGTATATTTGGATGTATGACAAAGCTTTTTGGTTTTGCAAACAAATTGGTATTCGTTCATCCGGTCGGTTCTGGAGCAGTTTGGTGTTCGTCCATCAAGCGACATAGAGCATGTGAGTGAATGCATTTGATATTTTAAAGTTTGATTCAAAAGATGAGCCGCTACAGGACCATCTGTGATACCAGGAGTTCCATGGTGACATCCTGAAGCTTAAGAAAATAAAACGAATGGAAGAGTGTCCGTTGCAAGGCAATGTCTGAAAAGGATAAAGAACAATAGAATATAGATCTGGTATTTCAACTTTTTTGGGAGAGAGAATCTAATGCAGATATTGTCCTCTGCATCTGTATGTCGTATACTCCTTTCAAAAAGAGCGAAGAATAACACATCTGTTTCCATAGCTCCTTCGGCGCATTCATCAATGTTTTCGGATTAGAAGTTTCCATTGACCTTGAGAAATAAAGCTGTTAATAGCAATACGATTGTGCAACTCATCTCCAAAGTGCTGTTCCTTTCAGCATCAACAACTAAATGCTTTCGCTCGATGATGACTATTGCCTTATTCATCTCACTGAGCTATTTTTGGAGGGGTGAGACAATCCCATCAAAGCAATTGACAAAATGTAAGTACGGCTCTACTCGTGTCTGAGACAAAAGAATATGAGTAGTAATATATGAGCAGATCTCCCTACCAAGTGTTTTTTTGTGGATTAGGCTCCGGAGTTGATGCAATGAGTTACGGCGTTGAATGAATTCGCCGAGTTTACATTGTATTTCATTTGAGGGGCATTTGAGTGGCATTTGAGTGGCATTTAAGTGGCATTTGAGTTTTGATTACTTTTTACTTAATTTGAACTTATATGGCGTATAGATTTTGAATGTATGGCATTTAAGTTTTGATAAGTTTTTTACATAATTCTACTCATACTGCATCTATATATTGAATGTATAGCATTTAAGTTTTGATAATTTTTTGTAATTCGAACTCATATGATATCTTGAGAGAGAGGAGAGAGGAAAAGAGGAGAGAGAGGAGAGAGGAGTTATATCTACATTAAATAAATACATTGATTAAAAATGAATCAATATATGATTATATACATTTATTGTATAATAAGTAGGGAAAATCTCTCCATATAATATAGTTAGAGTCAATAAATAGTAAGTAATACAAAACAGTACAACTTGTAATGACAATCAATACATAGGCTTTTTTATACATTCATGCATGTACGGATAATTATGTACATATTTATGACTATTTCTGTATAAATTTTGGAAAAACATCATCAAATTAGCCCTCTAGATGGTTAAATAATTGCGATAGAAAACATTATATCTAATTTTTTGACATTCTTGAATTTTGAGAAAATCATCAAATTAACCCTTTAAGTGATTAAAATTTACAGTAAATTTTGCATAATACAAAGCACTATAGCTCGATTTATCCACTTGAGACTACATGTTGTCAGCATTGGAGATTGAGTTTACATACCATCAACACCAAGCTGTTCATCAAAATCTTGTAATTCGTTTTCTAGGAATTCCTTAAGAACTTCATCCTCATTATTCGTTTTTGTTAGCTCCTCATTGAAATTTGCTTGTGTGCAATATTGTTCCCAATCACTAGCGTTGGTTGAAGAAATGAAGACAACATTGTGGTATGGAAGAGGATTTCCATTCTTACTCTGTTTTTTTCCTTTGTAAATCATCACACCAGGTGCACATCTTTTAGCTTCCTCGTTGTATCTGATTGGTATTAAAAGTGTTCTCGTCTCTCTTTTTCCATCTTTTTCAGCAACATAGCGAATGCACTTTACGTCGGTTTCTTCTCCATTGAATCAAAAAGGAATGAATCTTTCAACAACATCGGTGTAAGCAAAAATTGAACATTCTTTGAAATTGCTCAGATATTCGATGTCGTAAGCGAGTTTGAGTTCTTCTTCACTCATTTTACTCAGTTCTTCAGCTTCAGCAGTAGCTTCCATTGTGGTTAAGCATTTTGTGCTGATACGTTTGACATTGTAGTACGTAGTCTCTGGTTTTTTTGAGTTTTCTATCTCACCCAAGTACAACATGTTGAAAGGCAATGGGTAGTTATCAACATTGAAGCTTTCAACTACTCTACTTGGGCAAATGACTTTCTGAAAATTCTTTACAGTTGAATTATCAAGATAGGTGAGAATGTAGTAATTTCCATATGCACCAGTACTCTGTTCAATAGAAACAATTTGCAAAACTGATGGAGCAGGAAGTGATGATAGTGTATAAAACCCTCCAATCTTTTTCAAATCGCTTGCCTTCCATTTTTTGAGAGATTTGGCCATCTTGAGAGCTCTATCAGCATCAGTGAGCAATTCTTTTTTTTCCGTAGTGTTTGATGTCGTGGGTAAAACCAGTTTTGGAAGAACTCGTGTCTTTATTGTTGCTTCTTTTGTGATAGAGTTAGAGCTTTTTCTTTTGGTGACTGTTTTGAGTGTTTTTTGTTTGTTTTCGATTGGTTTTGAATCCATGTAAGAAGCAGAAAAGTCCTCCATAGTATTCTAAAAAAGAAAGAAATAATGTTTGAAATAATATATAATTCAGCTTTTCATGTGGAACTAAAAGATTATCTATTTCATACTTTACATTATAGCTAAACTATTTTTGATGTTCGCTAGGTAGGGAATAATAAATTTTTCAAATTTTACCTTTTATAAAGAGATAGCTCCTAGTAGTTGCAATGGAAGGTGTAGTAGATGTTGCTTCTCCGCTCGCTGTTGTAGAACTGGATGCTTTCTGTGTGAAAACAGTGGCTCTTAAATAGCTAAAGTTGCACTGGTTAACCCTATGGATACCAACCTTCTTTATAATATAACTATGAATCAGTATCTTTTCCACGCGAAAACCAATGCTTTTGCAGGAATAAAAATTTTATTTTCACGCGAATACAAATCAATGTTTTCGCGGGAATAAATAACTTAATTTCACGCGAATAACAACCAATGTTTTCGCGGAAATAAATAATTCATTTTCGCGCGAATGGAAACCGTTGCTTTCGCGGGAATAAACATTTTATTTTCACGCAAATACAAACCAATGCTTTCGCGGGAACAAATACTTTATTTTCACGCGAATGGAAACCGTTGCTTTTGTGGGAATAAAAACTTCTTTTCACGCGAATAGAAACCGTTGCTTTCGCAGGAATAAACAACTTAATTTCACGTGAGTAAAACCAATGCTTTCGCGGGAATACAAAATTCATTTTCACGTGGATAGAAATCCATGTTTTCGTATGAAAATAAAATTTTTATTCCCGCGAAAGCAACGGTTTCCATTCGCGTGAAAATAAATTATTTATTCCCGCAAAAACATTGGTTTGTATTCGCGTGAAAATAAAATTGTTATTCCCGCAAAAGCAACGGTTTCCATTCGCGTGAAAATTAAATTATTTATTCCCGCGAAAGCATTGGTTTGTATTCGCGTGAAAATAAATTTTTTATTCCCGCGAAAGCAACGGTTTCCATTCGCGTGAAAATAAATTATTTATTCCCGCGAAAACATTGGTTTGTATTCGCGTGAAAATAAAATTGTTATTCCCGCAAAAGCAACGGTTTCCATTCGCGTGAAAATTAAATTATTTATTCCCGCGAAAGCATTGGTTTGTATTCGCGTGAAAATAAATTATTTATTCCCGCAAAAACATTGGTTTCCATTCGCGTGAAAATAAATTATTTATTCCCGCGAAAACATTGGTTTTTATTCGCGTGAAAATAACTTATTTATTCCCGCAAAAACATTGGTTTTTATTTGCATGAAAATAAATTATTTATTCCCACGAAAACATTGGTTTTTATTTGCGTGAAAATAAATTATTTATTCCCGCGAAAACATTGGTTTTTATTCGCGTGAAAATAAATTATTTATTCCCGCGAAAGCATTGGTTTGTATTCGCGTGAAAATAAAATTTGTATTCCCGCAAAAGCAACGGTTTCCATTCGCGTGAAAATAAAATATTTATTCCCGCGAAAACATTGGTTTGTATTCGCGTGAAAATAAAATTTTTATTCCCGCGAAAACAACGGTTTCCATTTGCGTGAAAATAAATTATTTATTCCCGTGAAAGCATTGGTTTGTATTCGCGTGAAAATAAAATTTTTATTTCCGCGAAAGCAACGGTTTCCATTCGCGTGAAAATAAATTATTCATAGGGTTCAACCAGTGCAACTTTAGCTATTAAAGAGCCACTGTTTTCACACAGAAAGCATCCAGTTCTACAGCAGCGAGCGGAGAAGCAACATCTACTACTACATCCACTAACTATTAAAAGTTTGTCTGTGTGAATTTAAAAGTTATCATTTGAACTCAAGACTAATTATCTGACAGGTTTTGACTACTTAAAAAGAAATGCTTTCACACAATAAATCACTCGTTCTAACAACAGTAACTGAACACTCAACATCTACTATATAATATACCAACTGACTACTAGGAGTTTCATTCATAAGGTAAAATTTATTAGCTGAGACATTTAACTTACCTTTCTATGTACTATTATCACTTCTATTAAAAAAGTAACGATTTTATTGTTATTATAGCGCTATGGAAACAAAAGAGGATACTGATGTAGACATACATAAGGAATGGGAATGGCTCATGAAAAATCCAAATGATATCAGTTTTTCAAACGCTGATAATGAATACATGAACGATGAATGCAATGCTGAATATGAAAATGAAATGGAGATTGAACTTGAAAATGCTTTTCAAGACAAACCTTCGACTTTTCAAGTTTCATCAACTACTGAAAATACGATAGCCTTTGATATGCAGTAAGTTTTTGAATCATAAATTAATAATGTTAGTAGAGTAATTCTTTTTGCTGGTTTTTCTATAGACATCTCATGAATCAGCAAAAATAATGCGATATCTCTTTATTGTAGACAGGACTCAGAATATCAGAGAATGAATGTAAAAGAGGGAGTTGAGAATTCATCTCATAGCACACAGTAAGTTTTTGAAAACTTAACTGATAATAATGTTTGAGACATTTTTTTTCCTAGTTCCATTTTAAAAATTAATTGATAATGATCTTTAAGTCATTTTTTCTCCTGTTAAAGTTCATACAAAATGTATGTGAATGTTTTATAGAACAACTATTATGTGTTAACATTTCTATTGTAGACAAAACTTAAATTATCAGGAGGAGAATGTAGAAGAAAAAAACCCTGAAATTTCCCCTAATTGGAAATGGTTAGAAGAAAATCTCATTTGTTTTCGTTTACCTGATGAAACAATCAATCAAATAGGCTTTGGTGCTGAACCTTCACCACCAAAGACTAGCATAATAGCTCAAGATATAGAGCCAGTTGTGGAGGATATAGTTGAAGAAAATGAGAATGAACCAATGATAGAAAATGAAGAAGAAGAAGAAGAAGAAGAATAAGAAGAATAAGAAGAATAAGAAGAATAAGAAGAATAAGAAGAATAAGAAGAATAAGAAGAATAAGAAGAATAAGAAGAATAAGAAGAATAAGAAGAATAAGAAGAATAAGAAGCTAATTCTCATTGAGAACCTAGAGTAGAAAATAACAAAACTTGTTAGTTAAGTTTATGTTTGTGATTTACGACTACATAAATAATATCTATTATATTACCAGACTATAAACAACTAGTTTGAAAACTTACATAACATTGAAACCTTAGTAATCTTTGGATAAGTTGGAATTGGATGACTTTTGATCATAAAGATATCAAATCATTGTAACTGTAAAATAGGCAAATATATTTTATTAAAGCTAAACGTCCTTCGTAAATACAGGGAATTGGATGCCAGTTGTTGTCTCTTTGTCCAAAAGATAATTTTTTCAACGACTAAGACTATGCAGCTTCGAGAGCAAACCAGATAGGTTTATGAGTATATCTTTGTTACAGTGCAGCCAAGCAAGTTTTTCAACTAATGTTAAATAGTTGTATATTATTTTTTACCTCAATGTTGAAAGTGCTCCGAGTAGTTTTAGTAGTAGATATTGCTCTTCAGTTGCTGTTGTTGGAGTGGATGCCTTATGTGTGAAAACAGTGGCTCTTAAATAGCCAAAGTTGCACTGATTGGCCTGGTGCAAAAATCCTTATATATTATAAGGGGATGTTTGCGCCCAGAAAACTTTTTTATTTGCACAAAAATCCTTAGATGTTATAAAGGAATTTTCACGCAAAAGAAAATGATATTATTTGCACGTAAATCCTTATATATTATAAAGTGGTTTTTGCCCAAAAAAAATTTTTTTATTCGGGCAAAAATCCTTATATATTGTAAGGTGACTTTCACACCAAGAAAAATTTTTTATTTGCGCAAAAGTCCTGAGATATTATAAAGAGGTTTTCTGCGAAAAGTAATTTTTTTTAGTCAAGTAGAATTTCTTATATGTTATAAAGCGCTTTTCGTGCAAGCATTCTCATTGGATGTAAGCTTGGGTCAATCGGTGCAACTTTAACGATTTGAGATGCATTGTTTTTTACATAAAAATCAATCACTCGACCACCTTTCTCTAAAGGAACAACATCTACACAGCGTCTACTACAACTACTGGGAGGACTCTCAGCAATAAGATGAGAATTAATAAATAATTATTTAACACCAGTTGGTAAAAATCAATTAGTTGCTCTGCGAAGTGTCAGAGAGTTATCTTCAGGGTTTTAATTATTGATATTAATAGTACTTGCCTAGTTTTTGTTTTGAAGGATATTTCTTTGCATTGCTAAATCTATCAAATCATTACTTCACTATTATCCAGTTTTTTGTTTCGTTTCCAGTTCAACTTCTCACTCAATACGATGGATAAGGATGATGACATCAGAACAGACAGACTTCCAACATTCGAACCATATCCTGATGAGAAAGAAAACATTCCACTTGAGTTGTCTATACCAAGGAAGAGTCCAAAAATATTTAGACCATAACCATGGAATTACGATAAAAGTAAAGCACTCGACTGCGCATTTTCTCTGAAAGATCCTTCTCATTCAAACTTTTCCTGCTTGAAAAAAACCGCTGCCTGTATGCTAAACTCTTGTCACATAAATGAAAGAATAATGATTGGAAGGTTTCAACCATTTCATCTAAATCCAAACCCACTGCTTTGGAGATAACTTATATTGAAACACCAGTCGAGGATGTTTATAAAAACTTGTCCATTATGCACTACAATGTCGAAACATTTGGTAACAGACGTCAAGTCCGATCTATCGTGAATATAAAGAGAGCCGACAAGTTAGGACTGCTGCAACTCAACGTGCCAAGGCTGGTGATCTTTATGGGATTTGATCAGGAAAAACAACCGATCTTTCATCGAATCAGATTTCCCGCTACTATAACTGCGGAAAACGCTAAACAAGTGACTAGATTAATAAGAAGCAAAACACCTTCTCAGTTGCTCAACGTGATCTGTATCGCTACCATCTCTCAATTTTCAGTAAATAGTGTAATTAGATTTGGATCTCCTCAAGTAGTTCGTCATTTACCTTAGAAATGGTGATGAACACACTGCTAGTGAGCTACAGATGTTTGCAATATGATGGATTGATGACGGGGATTTTGTACATACCAGAAAAACACGCTGCTGATATGAAATTAATTCAAACAGGAGTTATCCTTTTACGAACTCGAGAAGTTAACAGATTTGGAAACCTTTGACATGACGTCATTGCATTCACATCAATGCAAGTGATGGAAACGGCGCCAAACATGACCAACAAACCCGACGAGCCTGAAAAGTTGAAATACTTTGCCATAGATGAACTTCTCGAGAACAGGATGTTACTGCTTTCAGCTAGAAAGCTCGCTTCTACCAATTTGGAAGAACCTAAACTATAAGTCAAGAATTTTGATCGAGGAGTTCAAGACAACCAATACAACTTGGTGAATGATTTATCTTTTCTATATGATAAAATCTATCCATTGTAAATAATACTTCATTTCAATTTAGTTGCAATAACTTATTTATCAAGTAATTTTTTGTTTTAGATATAAAAAAGATCAAGCTGCTAAGGAAATCTATATGTACACACTATCATAGAAGGCTCAGTAAAAGTCTATTACAAATAGCAATGCGTTAATTAGTGAAAGTGTGCTCGAACGCTTTACTAAAAAACAAACATTTCATTTAGTCAATGCTTATTCATTATACGTTACTATTATTTACTTTCTATTACAAATATTATCTATTAGATTTAGCCTTCTTACGCTGTTATTATATACTTTATTATGCTCACCATTACCATTTTAATCAAATAAGCATAACCCACTACCAAAACAAAAATAAGCAAACAAAGGGCCCGTGTCAACCATGATCTATATCCGGAGGGAAACCCCAGCATAAGCAAATAACAAGCCAATAAATATCTTTCAGCTCAGTGCAAATGTCAACTGTCATTTACATTACCAAACATGTATTTACATACCTATATAAATATACTGTAATAGTTCTGTACAAATATTCATACCAACAAACAACAATGTAACATGTTAGCAGATCTGTTTCCTTATGCATATACGTATTATACTGACAAAAATCATCTACAAACTAACAAATACATTTTTGGCAGGTCTGTAAACAATCCAACAAATCTAACAATCAAAAAATGTTCTGGGGGTATGTTGGCATGTGTTTTTTTTTACCGAGATCTGCTCCTACATTACTACTTGCAACAATAAAAAACTTCACTTAGTTGGCTGAAGAAGTAAAAAAAATTCTGAAGATCAAAATTTAAAAATTTCACGTTTTTCGATAAAAAATTAGTCATGATATTCATGAATAATTTTTATATAAACTCTTACATAGTTTTTTTTTTCAGTTATTCTTTCAAAGAAGTTCTATTATCAAGAGATGGTGCTGGGGGTTGCTGTTTGATTACAATGGACCCACTTGTACTGGTGATAAACAGATCTGAACAGTATTCAGCAGAATTTTCACCTGAAAAAGCAGATCTAAAGTTTATGACGACCCAAAACTGCAGGTAATTATTTTACTACAAAGTGAAGCGAAAAGAAGTTTGCCCCGAAAGTATCTTTAGACTGAATCAAAAATATTATTTCAAAACTTTTTGTTATGCTTTTTATTTTGCAAGTTTTCGTTTCTTTTTGCACGATTACTTAAACTGACAAGAGTAGACAGATATACCAGCGAACTATAATATCAACTGCCAACTTCACAAATTATTTTTCACAGTAGTCATGTCACTGGCCATTATATATCATTGATTTTTTCTTTTTTAACCGTATAGCTTTTTTTTCAATTGTACATTATGATCAGTTTTCCTAACACATATGATATGTGCTCTCATTTTCTATTAAAGACTTCTATCAAAACATCAATGTTGGGCTAGTTTTGCTGCAGTGCGGAGTCAATGCATTTTTGTAAACTCAAACTTAGCGCACGCTTCTCATTTGATTACCAGTCATTATGCATACAGTTTCTTCAACGAAAAGGGCTATCAAGTTGAAGAAAGTTAAAAATCAATTTATTTTTTGGATTTAGAAATAAAATAATTAAATGGGCCAGTTTTTCAAACTGTGTACCACAATTATTTTAATTGTAATAAATAAACCAATTTTGCACATCGAGGATGGTTATAGTAATGGTAGTTCTGCACTGGTCTAAAGACAGAGGAAAAGTATAAAATATGTTGTCCAATTTTCAGTTAATCGCTTCAGTCAACTAAAATATAACTATAGGAATGCACTCAAACTTTGTCTGTCATCAGTTTCAACTAATTGACAAAAAGTTTCATTTATTTATTGTTTTTTTTGTAAAATACAAATGTTGAGGAGAATGGTTTATTGCTATCACTGCTATCGATGGAGTTGTCTCACCAATGAAAATGCAACTAGGGTATCAAGAGAACTGGTCAAATTACATCAATACTGAGATTAATGGCTAGCATGCTATATCAGTTGCACTATTTTTATTTCTTCTTCCAATAAGACTTTGTGGGTGAAAACAATAACTTCTTTCCCAAAGTATGCTATTTTTCATCAATGACTGCCGCTAGTCCCTTGGTTGCACTTTTATCTTCAACCAATCTCGTAACACCATTTTTTACAACACACATCAAAGTATCCTACAGCCTTGATACTATCATGTTAACTAGACTAACTGTCTATCTTACTCTTCTCCCTCCTCTCCTTTCTCATCTTTTGAATTATCATTTAACAAATAATGAAGGAAAAATTGAAATGGAGAGTTTTCCCATCAATAGGAAATTGAGAAAGTAACTCTGAAATGTTCTAAGAGTACAAGTGACTGCACAAACTGATAAACTGCCTACATACAACTTTGTACACACATACTAGTTTTTGTGGGCAATGATGAAAGTAATAAAATGTATTTGCATCAGTGACAGTGTATGAAATCAAAATTTATCAATTTGAAATGTAGCTTTTATGTATGGTGATCAGAGATGTGTGTTTCATAGACGTAAAACAGTAAAATCATGCAAAAATTTCTTTCGGTAGCTTTGAGCAAATTGGCCCAAAATGCACCTTAGTACTGGCTACAATCGATGATAAAAAGCTGCGTTCAAGATGTTGCAATGCAGGTACTCTTTGCTCGCTATATAGAGAATCGTTGTGTTGCACAATCCAATGGGGTTGTGACTGGGGATATCCCCCCTTATAGAGGGCGCTGATGCACATCCAACCAAAGGATGCTAAAAGTTTCATATAGAGCACAATGCACAAATACTGATTTAGGATGTTTCAACTAAAATAAACTGGCTGTTGCAATGTGATTGATGTAACTTGACAACCCACGCAGTTCACAGGGCTATAACAGATTACATTTATAAAAGTTTTCAATCATATTAGTGCAGCGATGACGATATTTATTAAATAAACACAATGCGGCAATTATATACATTCTTTGATGCGGTATTGAATACTATATACATGACACTAACAATAATCAAAAGCTGTCAAACCAAGGAGTTTGATTAGAAAAAGGTTGGTTACGTAATAAGGAGCGGTAGATGTTCCCACAGTTGGATCTCAAAATTATTGACAAGAGAGAATAACTTTTAACAGCCGTGCATCTAGTTTTTTCTATGTAAAGACGTTCTCGTGTAAATATAAAAATGGATACAACCTTTCATTGTAATTAATAATTCTTAATCATTTTTAAATAAATAATTATTAAATATAATTATGTGTTTTATTAATCTGTATAAAAGATAAATATTACTTACATGACATTGACAATAAAGAGATCATAATACAATGCTAACCATGTATGTCCAACCAAGGAGTTTGATAAATTTAATTTGACAATCAAACTCCTTGGTCCTACATAGTTGTACTGTAAGTATACGCATTTATGCTATATTGGGGTATAATTTTCTATTTCCATTCACTTATTTGAAGGTAAGTAAATTATTTTTGATATCAGCTGTATAATTTTTTAAAACCCAAGCAAGTAAGTTTTGTAATGATTATTAATTGGCACTACTCCTTCTTCTGTATGTAGTTTGATTAAGTAAGGCCATGGCGAATCAACAGACATACTGATCTCATCCAGCAAATCATCACATGACCAATAAAGTCTTTCCATGGAGAAACTCGGTTGAAGTCTGGTTTAGAAATTTTCACCTGCGTTCCTCAATGAGGTCAAGGCAATAGAACTATGCACTATTTTCTAAAAAATATTAAAATGAAATTGCAGAGATTAAATCAATTTATATACAAAGCTACAGCAAAATATGATGTAGAAATTATTACTATTATAATTTCAAGCCCAATAACTTTAAGGGAAAATTATTTTCAGCAGGCTTGGGTGTCAAAATAAACCTGTTCACCTGCTTCCAAGTTAACAGTTTGCGCCATCAAAAAAGCTCATTTTTGTTTTAAATTATATAGTTATTTTTATTTTTGCTTACTCTAACAGTGTTTTATATATTTCAGGACACTCATGAAAAAAGTTCCCTGGCACTTGGTATCAAAAATTTGCAGCTAGAGTTTTGATTTGGGTATACCCATATGACTTTGGAATAAAAAATAGCATAATATGACAGTTTGTTATAATCATGGGGACATTTATCAAAAAAACTAGTTACTTCAAGAGTTATTTTTATGATCGTAATGAAGCTGGATGCATTTCAACCCTATGGAAGTAGGTATTTGGCTGTTTAAATGATTATCTATACCTAGTAGGCTCAGTTTGTTATGTCAATAATTCTAAAAATTGTCGGCCATATTAAATATATTGGTGTAAACCTGTCGCAACTTACGGCATATATAAAACAATTACATTGATCACGTGATCAACTTCCTTCTTATCAAACTCCTTGGTCAAATCGCTGATGGCACTATAGAGCCTTGGCTGCACACGCCAATGATTCTTACATCAAAGCACCACTGATGTGTAAATGGATTATCCGGCGTCTGTGAGGGAAAGAATACAAATATTATTAATTAAATAACTAAACAATACTATTGCATGGACGCCACCAGAGAGGCTCTAGGGGTCTCTGCAGAGCCCCCTGAACTAGATCCGAAAAATTTGTTTTAGAGCCATATTTAGTTTATGCAGCTCATGCAGTAGGAGTTAGGTGCTCTTGTAAGCTTTTCCAGCATTTAGGTTGCTTTTGGATTCGTTGAACAGTCGTTGAGGGCTCAGCGATGATTTTTGTTTAACGGAAGTTATTTGTGCTTTAAACCATAGACATCTTTATTTCCAACAACGTCTGTGAAACCTGTAAAGCTAAAGCGAGAACACTTTAGTTTCTTTACAGACAGAAATTAATTACGGTGATGTTATCGTTTGCTATACTTTTTAAATATGCTATCATGTATTGTCATGACTTAAAATGGGAGAAGCAGTGATAATAAGTTGACTTGTTAAAATTGTTGGCCAGGTAAAGACAATTCTATGCCCTCAACAATGCTACCTACCTCGCTTGTCACTTCCATCGATGAGCACAAATTGCCCATTGCCACAGGTTATTTTTTGTCCTTAACGACGGGGCTTCTGAATGGTCTCATTTAATCCGAATGTTAAGCCCTACTCGTAGGGTATCCGAAAGCACCCTTTAAAGTGAACAGTTTCCATCCTCCCATTGAAGAGAATGGTTAGCCTGTGAACTAATATTTAATTGTTATAAACACATTGATACTACAATCATGGGCCATTCTTTGGAACAAAATCTTCTTAATCAAATATTCTTTTTATAAAAAGTTGTTCTATGTATAAAGTTCCTATGATCAGTTGGACTGCATTGGAAGTCGCTGATGACACTGTGGACACACTATTTAAGTAAAATCTATTTATTTATTATTCTAAAAGTTATATTAATAATAAAAGAATTTAACAAAAACTTTTCAATGTTCCACTAGCTTTTTTTGGACATAAGTTGCAAAAATTAAAACCCTGGTCAACTTTGCTACAATTTTACTGTCGTGAGACAGGCAACATACCCAACAAGCTTTTGCTGAGATCTTAGACCGTGAGTTGTGTATGCCTAGACCAGCACGAGCATTCGGGGCAAAGGAGGGAGGGTCGAGATTAAAGTACAGCTGCCATAATAATAAATAAAAGCGTGTGATCAAGCCTTCGGTGTAGCCTCAAAACAGTGTAACCCTAATTCCAAGATGTAAGTTTATTAGCTCCAACAGTTTAAGATTAAACAGCAAAAGGCAACCACAAAATTTGTTCTTTCTTTTTTTGTGGATAAAATTTCAATAAATCGAAAATACACCCAAACCACAGTTATTCTAAAAACTTGATTGCTTTTCATTATAAAGTGATGTTTTTTAAATATACTATACTCCAATATAGAATTATGTTATCTCAGGTGATAATTTGCTGTTTATTTATCCTAAAAGAGTTTTGATTGGATCAACTCAGAGTGAAAATAATTTTGACAAAACAAATCTCACAAATATAGCATCCAGTTCATAACACACAAACTTTGATAATGTTTTGACAAGCTCAAATTTTGTCTTAGCACGTTTTTCTTTTTTTATAATATAGACAAACTTGTTGAAAATTGCCATTCAGATTACCCCAATTGCAATTGAAATAAAAAAAACCTGTTCCATCAAGTATGCAAGTGGTCTGCACATCCATCACCCTTTTGTGTGCTCGTTGCAGTGTCATTATCCCCCCTAGCCTCAATTTCTCCCACGCTGAAGCAGCCGGCAGTAAAGCTAGGGTCTGGGACATTCTTTCAATGTTAACACTTTGAAGCCCTGTAGAATTTCAATAGAAATTACAAAATAGGTATTTGAGGTGTTTTAAGCAAACTGCTGAATGCAATAACCCTTAAACCTTTCAACTAGGTAGACAGAACACCATTGCATAAATTGTTTTATCATCAACGCCTGCAAAGTACAGTGATTTGCTTACACACATGCAGCTGTTACTGGTGAACTGGGTGTGATTTTATTGATATAATGAATACCTTGGCTTTTTGACCCTACCAGGATATTCTTGCATAAGCATCCCATGGGGATGATTGGCATACAAAGAAATTGTTCAAATTTTTAAGGCAAACAGCTAGCTGTACTGTTCATTTCAACTCCTACCCAGGGTTAAAACCAATGGATAGCTGATGAATGACTTTGATACATGAAATAAAGCATGTTAACATCAATGTACAACAAATGTTTTTCCCAGATTATTATGGTCGTTAAATAGCTTTCGAACAGCTGCAAGTTATTTTTTAAAATGTACAGTACTTTTTTGTGTTTTTTTGTAGCCATTAATTTAAAATTTAAATTTAGTTCATCGACTTTTGCTGAGTTGCTATGAAACTTGTATCGTTTCTTAGGATATCTCTTCTCTAATCTGTAAATAGTACCATCGTTTATATTTAGCAGTCTTCTCATAGAAATACTGGCAGCAAATAAGTGAACAACATCATTTTTTACACATCACAGCATCAAACTACAATGTATTGCGTAATACAGAACTTATAACTAGTGGTAATCCGTATGGCGTTAAAAATGACTAAAAATTTTAATAGTGCTCAATCCAGCCTAAAGAAAATTGAGCAAAAAGTAATTTTATAAAAGAGACAGAATTTACATAATGATTTGCATACAAAATTGTGATCAATAAGGCTCTGTATATTTATTGAGGTAGATAGTCATGTAATGAAAGTGTAACATGTCTATTTATACCAAGATAGTCATTGCATGAAAAACTGAAGACATGTATTGTGGTATGGTAACGGGTTTTTATGGTTTCCAATCAAAGTTGTTACTGGAGATTATGAAAAAATAAAGTTAAACAAATTGAAGAAAGTTTTCTGAATTGACCATTATCTAAATATTGTGCCATTGGAATAAACAAAGAGTTGAACGCAGTTTTTGATGTCTTTGTTAGTTCATTGCTAATCATGAAATGTGAAAACTCAATTTGATAAACTTGAAAATGTTACTGATTGTGAAAATAACTTTAATGTTTACAATACTTATAAATAGTAATCACTATGGAAACCACTTCAGCAGTTCATGGATACACAGTCATTATAAGGCTCCTAGCATTATTTTATGCGTATGTGACTTGAACAAAAAGGAAGTAAAACTGATGAGGAAACATTAGATGTGATTGGTTGAAAGAAGTTGTGGTTGAAGCAAAGTGTGGATATCTCATATAAAAAGAGGTTTTTCGTAGCACACTAACATTGCTTAGCTTCACTTTGGAGAAGAATGGACCCAAAATCAGATATGAAGGTATTTACTCTAAATTATTTTCTTGTTTCTTAACAAGTATTGATGATTGAGATCTGCTGACATGGAGCTTAAGCGACTTCAAAGCAGCTTATTTATTTTTATGGAAAAATGATAAAGCAAAGAGACTTTGTGGTTTTGTACTTTTTGATTTTCTAAATTTCACAAACTGCTCAAACCACCAAGGTATAAAAAATTGCTTTGAGCATTCATTGATCATTTTTTTTTTAATTTGTTTCAGCATTTCCAGGAAAATAAAAATTTAGTGTCAATTTTGAAAATGTAAGATATTCCGGTAGCCTGTGAAGGGTTAATTGAAAATTAAATTTCCTCAGTAAAAATCGACTATACAATGATTACAATTTTATGTGTAGATGGATGGTAGAGCGGACAAGTCCAAACTGGTTGGAGCGTCCATGCTGCTGCTGTCTCTACTGTTGACAGCATCTGTAGCGTCACTCATTTATGTTGCTGTCCCTAATGGAAACTCTGCCTGTCAGGCTGCAAACCAGGTTACTTCTGAAATAGATGTCAAGGCTTCTCTTGCTGTGAAGTCAGAGAATGGTGAGGTATGTGTGCACTTACAACTATTCAGGTTTGGAATGGAAGTAAGGATAACGTTCTCTTTCACTCATGTATCATCTAAATTCATTCTTACAGTCTAAAGCGTATTATTAGAAAATTGAAAGTTGATTACATTCTAGCATTTAGCTTTTGATGTTAAGGCCTATCCACAAACAATGATTTTGGAAGTGGGAGAATGGCTGTGTATTTTACCGCCAACAAAACAATTTTCCTCCGTTTGCCGTCATCGTTCAGAATCAAGCATGTTTGATTATTGCCAGCAGGTCTCACAATTTATTATTAATCCCTGTTTCTGTTTGCTTAATTCAAATTGCTTGTAGCTACTTTTTTTTAATTTGATTTTATCCGCCGTGACTGTCCATGCATTATTATAAACCATTGATGAGCACCCGCATGTACATAATTGTTGTGCGTTGAGTGCACCAACTGACTACGGGAGAAAAACTTATCTTTAAGTGCCAAATTCGTGGCCGTAAAATGCTGGGGTGGAGAAGTCTTTGACTAGAATACGATTGACGACTTACCAGTATTCTTAGTCGATAAATTATCATGTGACGGTGCGCGTGGGTGTTTTTTACTTTTTCGCTATCGAGGAAGGAAGCATTGAGACAAACAGCTCCATATATCAACTGCAAAATTGATGACAGCAGCAATCATACCCCTGTAACTTGAAACTTATAAAATAAATTATTTACCTGAACTCAGAGATTGCTTACATAGTTCTGTCAATAACTGATCAAATCCAACGATCTGGAAATGTTTCAAGATGGAGTACACATTAGGCCTAACGTACTCAGAGCAAGCAGTCTCTACTATTTAAGTTTCGTTTTAACCTTAGCAAGTCGATATAAGCTTTTCATTGACCTTTGTTGAACTTGACTTCACACAGCATCATCTGACTGCTTTTAGACAAAAGAGAGGATAGAATACAGCCATGGAGGCCACATGTCTTACATGTACGGCAGCAATGGAGAGTTTGACTTTGATGACTTTCGCAAGGTAAATTTATTTAACTGTGCCTCTAGGTTTATTATCTGATTGGCTCCGAGTTTCATTTTTTACACCATTCATTTTCCGATTGTGAGACTTTCCTGTGATGTTTTTGTCTCTAGGGAATTCACCTGACAAAAAACACAGATGATGGGGTTTGCTATATGATCCCAGTTGGAAGCAACCAGACAGTTGATAGGCAGGTGGAAGGTTTCCTCAAGGAATGGGATGGTAAAGAACTTGAGATTAAACCAGTGCAAGTTGAAGTAGAGTTAATTGGTGGAAGAATAACAGATGTCAGTTTTCTGCCTCAGAAGGTACAAGCTGAATGTACCCATGGATACCAATGGATGGCTGTCATTGCTCAGAGAAATGAGGCAGACAAAGGTATGCATAGATTTTTACTATTAAAAAGCTAAAATGAACAAAACTTTAAGCTCTTTATTATTTTTAAAATGAACCAACTTTTTGTCCAACAGATGATGGCGTGAACAGAGATAAGAGGTCCTTTGGCTACCCCTTCCCATACTCCACATACTTCTGCTGCTACCCAGTGATTACAATCTGCCAGACTAGTTACTATGGTTACGGCTACGGCTATGGTAATCGTTTCGGTAATGGTGGCGTAGTTTATTATTAGCCTGGACTAAAAGTTTCAGCAGTACAATTTGATGAACCGATGTTTGATATGAACATTGCTACACGGTTTATTCATATATCATAAAGCTTTGCTCTTTTGGATTATTTCTTTTTGGTAGACATTTTGATTTGTTGCTTAGATAACAATCAACTTGCTATTTTTTGTTCCAACATCTTTAATACGTAATTGATGCCCAGAGTGATTCTAGTTAGTGGCTATACTACATTTATTCACTAATAAAAAATATACTGTGGCAATATACCTTTTTCATCTGTTACATAATGCATTGATATTTTAAAAAGTAACAGTTTGCAGCAAACACATTGCAAGGGTTGAATGTAGTATGCTCAGATGCATTATGATGGATTTTTAAAGCAGCATGAATCATCTGATAAAAAGGTAAAATTGTCCATTTCCTCATCAATTGCACTTTCTAAAAAGAGTAAAGTTTAGATTTCAAATATTCAATGATATTTTATATGAAGTAAATAATCATACAATGCTTTAGTTTTTTAGCACGCAAAAGCGGAAAAATTGTTCCCTTAATTATCACCATTTCTCCAAATCTGAACTAAGTGATTTCTAAATGATCAAGCATTGGCTTTAAGCATTGAGCATTTTAAAAGGAAATAATTTTTTTCTATATTGTTTTTTTAATGGTAAAGTAGCTGTTGTCTTGCAGTATCAACTAAACCAAGGAAAACTAGAGCATAAAAATACTTTCATGGTAAAAGTAATTACAATCTTGAATGTTTACTAAAAGCTTTTGTAGCAATCAAGGATTGCCTAAGCTTTGTATGCAGCGAGAGGCTAATCAGCAGTTCAACTTGTCTGACACAATAAATTGATAACATTCACAAAATAGCGCATACGATCCAGAAATTTAAATAATATTAATTTTCTTGTGGCATATATTATACTTATTATGCAGAGTAGTCCTAACAATTACCTTTGCATCTGTGTGTTTTCTTTTATCCATAAAATCACAAGAATTGACAGAAACTTAGCAGCAGTGATTATTTCAAACAGCAAATTCAAAGCAGCAAGATTAACACTACAGGTATAAGCGAGCGTTTTGCGCCGACTCATAAACACAAATAAAAGAGATCTTTGTATCGAACTGTTTATATTGGTTTTAACCAATTGGCCGGTTGATGCCATCACTATTGCTGAGTAACATCAGATTTAAAAATATGCGTGTGAGGAGATATCACATGGATGACGCACTTGCGAGCGCCAGAGCATCTGCAATAGGGCTCATTTATGTCCACCTTGAGCTGTCTAGAACTGAAAATTTGCTAATCTCCCGCGCAAAAATCATTATAGAACTGGAAACTTATTCTTCTACACTTTTCTGAGTTTTCGGATTGGGATCTCTGGAAAGGAATGGGAAAGTGTCAAATTTGTGAACAGCTGTAGCAGAGAAAAAAAAGACCATATGCTGTTACTAATGTTTAGAAACCAGATAATTGGAGTTCCAGCGAAAATTGTTCAAATGCATCATTAGTTTGGTTATGAACTATTTTATTCAGGTTATCTATGAACAACTCTGTTTCTAATCATACTAATGCAAACATGGTTGTGTAGTTTAAATAATCATCAAGTACAGAAGCGAATTCTTCAGTTGCTCGCATTGTTCAGCATTTGTTAATTAAAGAGCTTAACAAGCAAACATACTACATTTTAAGTGATCCAAGCAGCTGAAACATTGCATCACTTTTCACGGGAGTAATAACTATTTGGCTGGGCCTCTTGTCAATCGTGGAAAAAACAACGATTTTCTTTAATTTTCACCTCTTTTCAGTTTCAAGTAAGCTAAAAAAATTCGTTTGAAGAAAAACTGAAACCAAACAATGGCAACCTAATACCAGCCAAAAAAATAACAAATTTAATTGTCAGTACCTGATACATCTAAGATTACAGTGCCATCACGTAACCTTTGTCATGTCTAAAAATCTCCTGGGAACTTTATTCTTGGCAAACGTCCTAGAGGAACTAAAATTTTTCGCAAAGTTGCATGAACTAGCTTCAACTGGTTTTAACAATCCTTGAGATCAACTTTCATTTATCTGAAGGAGCGTAACTATTGCGTCCACAAAACCACTCTTTGCTGAAATATGAAATGATGACTTACTGGAAACCCATGTCCAATCCAACCAGAATCGATTTGCTGCATTGAATAAAAAATAATGCAAAACCAGATAGCAAACTCAGGGCAGTCTTTTAAATATGAGTGAACCAATAAAAAAAATTAAAAAAACAAATTTTTCTTTCAAAAACAATTATTTAGTATCATCATCCTTAATTAGTTCCCACCTGTAAAATAATTAAATTGAATTAGTTCATAAGCTTATAAACATTTTCTTAGTGCTCTGGTTGTAATCTGATTGCATTGTGTCTACGTGATGATAGAGTCCTTGATTCTGACCATTTCACTTCTCTCTCTTATCAACAATGCTTAATTGAAACACTTTGAAAAGTAAATATATGACTACAAGTTTGGTTATAATGTAGCAACAGAGAAGTATCAGCTCTCCACTTGCTACCGAATACATTCATTCAGTTACCATAGGCCTTTCTCTGTGTATTATATCTATAAGACAGCCAAAAGTGTTCACCATTACTGACTTTACCGAAAACGTAACCCTGAACTTTTTGAGTATGTAAACAGCTATCCAAAGTATTTATACGTGTGATCCTTAAGCATCCTGGTCAAAAATAAATATGTTTGAACAACTTGTTAGCAGCTGTAGACGCCCAGTTTGGCAGATAATTAAAAGCAAAGAAGAGTGAAAACAAATCACAAAGCATAGAACACCTAACCAGAACTTTTACTGTTTGGCTATCCGAAAACAAACAATGGTTGAGTCAGGTGGACTAGAGTTTTTTAATTATTAATATGATATATTGTGTACAAGGACCATTTTATATTAATTATGGTGTACTTTTTAAATTATATTACTTTTTAATACATCGAAAAGGTGGTATTTTCACCCCGTTTCTACTTAAAAGCTACATTATTTCGGTTTGAAATAGCTGCAGGTTGCCAATCAAGAGAGCCAGAGACAATTATAGGGTTGATAGCAAACAAAAAGAACCACTAGTTTAGTAATTGCAATTAGGCAGGTTATTTTATTGAGTTTGAGGTAGCTATTTACAATTACAAGCCGAATGAATAACACGATTGTCGCTATTAGTAGATAGAGGATTAGTGCCCAGCCCACCGGGGTTTGCAAAAGCCGTCTACAATATACAAGTTGAGCGGGAGCAGGTTTTCAGGTTTGGGTGGACAGGTTCTATTTGGTGATATCAGGGAGCTGTTTGTTTATGCGCAATGTAAACTTTCCCATAGATTTTTGTAGCGGGCTATTGATTGTGATTGACAAGTTTATTGAATTAGATCTCTGGTTATTGAACAAACATTGAACTGCTGTAATGATGACATGAGGAAAAAAACTTCTGTTTTTCTGTTACAACAAAGCACAGCTTGAACTCTGGTGATCTGGACTATTTTAGGTCAATCTTGCTTACCTTATAACATTGTGATCAAACTAAACGTTGAATATCTCTACCAATCAATGCTTTATTTACCTATTACCATACAAATGTTATTGGCGTGTAAGGTTTCCAATGGAATATGTTAATTTTGAGATCGTAGGTTGAAATGTGCAATGCAAATGGAATCACCTGCAAATTCGTGGCTGGTATGCATTAAGGCGGAACCCATTGGCAGTATATACCTGCCCAGATCTGCCTCCCGAGAGCAAGATGGCCGCCAGCAAAAACCTTAACTCAAGTTGATGAGCATTAATTATTAAATAAATAGTTGCTCTCCAGTAACTGTTAGCCAACCCATTATTCAAAGTTGATCTCCAACAGCAATACCGAAAGAGGTAAGAGGTTCAACAGAACTAACTAGGCCTGGCTCAATGCTCAACCGGTTGAGTGATACTGTGTTTTATTTAAAATCTGTATAAGCTGTAATATTGTATTGATCAATTGGTTTGGAACTGAGTAAAGAAAACAGCCACCTCTTACAGGAGCCCTATACAGAACACCTGGCTATTTTAGGGAGATTGATGGACCATGAATTGGGAAGCACTTGACTTATCAGTGCTAGAATATCTTGAAATTTTGTTATCGTCTTTTCACTCATATTTAATCTACATGCAAAAAAAGACGTTGTAAAACACATAAACGAACTATGTAACCCTGTAGCCAGCCTTAATTGACTTCAGTCAATTTTAAACTCAATCAGTAAGTTAGAATTGTCTTCTCTTGTGACAATTTTAAGTCAAAAACTATGCTGTGACTTCTCTTGAGCATCATTTGTTGTTTTCTTGTGTCAAACCTGTTATCATTAGCAAGTCTTGCATATGTCATCTGATCAAGTTTGACATTAAGTTCTTAACCGAACAATTAATTTTAGACTTAAACTAGTTTTACGTAAAATGTAAAAGATTAGTTCACCTCCCGTTGAAGAAAGTTGAAACACTGCTACATAGAAATAAACAAGCATCTCTTTTTTTATTAATTGAATCATAAGTTTTCGTCAAAGAATAAAACAACATAAAAAAATGTGCGAGAAATTTGTTTTTGCTGGAAGCTATTAACAAAATTGTTCAGTTTTGCAAGAAACCAACTTTTGAAGCATTCAAATGCTGTTTAGGTTAATTCTGTTTGGAGGAAAAACCTTGCTTTTTTAGCAATTCATAAAGTTTTTCGATAGATTTTTTTTTACATAAGTCAATGTTTCTATCAGCCCTAGCAGACTATGAAACCAACTAAAATTCAGATTTCCCTCCTTACGTAACAGGTCTTGTGGTACAAAACGGAATTATTTATAAACAAGAAAGCGAAAATTGAAAGGGTTGAACTGTTTATTGTAACAACTTTGACCTGATTAATTTGATTGGATGAAAAATATATTTTAAACATTCTGTTTGTATTAGTTACATGTCTAAATTATAAAGCAATCCTACGCTGACCTGGGAGCATTATAGATTTCACATCAGACAGGTTACAGGTATACCATTCACTTGATGTTTTGAGAGCGGTAGAAACTGCATTATCACAAAGTTTCAGAGCTTTTGTTTTTAAGTGACGCTGTCAAGTTAATATTTGTGAGTCTATTTGCTGCTGTGTCTGGTGAGTTAGAAGAGCTACAATAAATTTCTGTTTTTACAACTTTGGTTTTTTGTCAAACATTGAGAGGAAGTTTATTAAGTTTGAGTTTTTATGATTTTAATAAATGTTCAACTGAAAGCTAAACATATTGTGAGAGTTTTCATTTGTCAAACAGCCTACCTGCAATTGGAATAAGTAATTTCCAAGTGGTATGTGAAAAAGCTAAGCAAATTGAACAGTGTATGTTGAAGAAAAAGTATCTACGTTGGTTCACTAATGGACTATTTGTTTTGTGTGTATCAAAAAGAACGTATTATATGATTTCTGTGTGTATTTTTGAACTATAAACTGGTATACTGTACTTCATTAGAAAGTTTCACCCCAAATGAGCTAAGTAAACAGAATGTGTGTAGCGTATGAAACTCATTTTGAGCCGATCTGAGGAAAGGAAGTCTGAGGAAAAGAAGTCTGAGGAATAGACTGAGAAAAGAACTTCAGGTTTATTCAGGGAAAATATTCTTAAAACGTTGGAATGGAAGTTGCAGAAGATTTTTGAGCCCGTTTTTGTGGTCATTCACAAAATTATCTTACAACTTAGTAAAAACTACCAAGTGCTTTTTACAATATTTCATAATGTAGTGCAAAACAGTTCAATGGAGTGTGGTTTTATTTTGGTTTACAAGATAGCAATACTTTGAAGCAGTAAAACTTTGCAATATTCAATGTAGTTGACTTTAAAAGAAGTGAAAACTTAGATGACATGCAATACAAAAGAAAAAAAAATGTTCACAGGAGTTAATAATTATGTTTTGGCACTTTTGATTACACGGTCAATGTGAGGGCAGAGACACTCTACGGCCAATGTGAGGGCAGAGATACTCTACGGCCAATGTGAGGGCAGAGATACTCTACGGCCAATGTGAGGGCAGAGATACTCTACGGCCAATGTGAGGGCAGAGATGCTCTACGATCAATGTGAGGGCAGAGACACTCTACAGCCAATGTGAGGGCAGAGATACTCTACGGCCAATGTGAGGGCAGAGATCCTCTTCTCCCGATGTGAGGGCAGAGATACTCTACGATCAATGTGAGGGCAGAGCCACTCTACGGCCAATGTAAGGGCAGAGACACTCTACAGCCAATGTGAGAGCAAAGACACTCTACGGCCAATGTGAGGGCACAGTCACTCTACGGCCAATGTGAGGGCAGAGATCCTCTTCTCCCGATGTGAGGGCAGAGATACTCTACGATCAATGTGAGGGCAAAGAAACTCTATGGCCAATGTGAGGGCAGAAATGCTCCTTTTACAAATAAGGATTATATGTAAACAGAAGCCGTTATACAAAGGACACTCTCATCTCTTTCAGCAAACTCTAACGATTGTCATTAAAAACGAAACAATTTTACTTTGCTCATCATCATTTCTACTTGAAATCAACATGAAAACAGTTCCATGTGTATTTGCATACCTGATTTGTAAACAAATGTTACAGTAGCGATTCCATTCCTTCTCTTGGATACATCAAAACTGATATGCTATCCGTTTAATATTGATTGATTGATTGATTGATTGATTGATTGAGTTTTATAGATAATGCTAATTTTTGTACTATCTGTATTACCAAAAAAGGTTTGACTAATTTTCAGAATAATTTGTAATTTTTAGTGGCTGTTATTACAGTTTGAAGTGATAAATCTATTTATGAAGTACTCTTCAGTAAAATAGACGCTCACTTTAATGTAGATGGAAGCACAAGAAGAGAAGTCTAGTAGCAATGTCTTACCTGTCTCAAAGCTGGTACAAGTGTCCATGCTGCTGCTGTCTCTACTGCTGATAGCTTCCGTAGCATCACTTATTTATGTTGCGGTCTCCAACAGAAGCTCTGACTGTCATGTTGCCAACCGGAAGACTTCTGAAGTTGATATCAAGGCTTCTGTTATCATAAAAGCTAACAACAAGCAGGCAAATATAAAACTTACAATCAGGCTTTTGAGATTATTAAACACTTTTATAAACATTGTTGCCACATAAAATGAGTTGAGGATTATTTAAATGTTTTTTTTATTAAATTGCAAACCATAAATCCAAGTTAATCCATTTTTGCCATCAGTAGTAAGTTATTTGTTGCTGATTGCAAACGGTATAAAAACCGTCAACTAAGATAACTTTTCCTAGGTTTCTATAAACACTTAAGTTTGATTTTGACTTGCCCTGAAGCCTGTTAGTATTCTATTACCGGTTGATCCTTAATAGCTGACCGAATGGTTTACAGAGTATTTCATGACTATTGCAATTAAAAGTCTGTGTTAACCAGCTCTTAACTTTGATGATTTGGTTTTTATAGCAAATTGTTAAGTTTGAACGTTTATTACCCAACTGTGTGTTACTTTTGAATGCAATTTGTTTGCACTCATAGGCTGTTTACGATTTGTTGTCAAAAGTTAATTGACAGATAAGTTCTGGTTTTGTTCAAAACTCAAGTGTCCATCACCCTGATTACCAAAATGTCTATTTGAAATCTTTGAAGATCGCGCTTGCTTTGCCTCTGGACTAAATATCATAGTTTCCACAAAACTTGAATTTTTTCTCACAGGTAAAAGAGAGGATAGAGTACAGCCATGGAGGTCACATGTCTTACATGTACGGCAGCAATGGAGAGTTTGACTTTGATGATTTCCGTAAGGTAACATGGAGAAATAGCGTCAAAACTTGCTTCAATGATAATAGCAGTTTTTAAGTGAGCGTGTTTTAGGGCTGTGTTTTTTCTTTTAATAGCTAGTACTTGTAACCATCGACTTAGCAATTCATAGTTAGAAATTGTGTTCCGGTATTTATATGCAAACCAGCTGAGTCGTTGCTTTGCAAGTGTTCAGTAACACATGCTTTTATGTTAACATTGTCCAACTCGGACACTATAGAGGTGAGACGAATCAGCACTGGTTTGTTTTGTCTAACTGGTAGCTTTATACATTGTTTGTCCATATTTGTTGTAGGTGCCATAAGAAAAGAAAACATCGTTTTATATGTAATTATTATACTTTTTTTCAAAATTTATTCACATTCAGTTGTAGGAAGTTGTACCTGCTGTAGTTATTTAGCTGAAATCATTGCTAAGTGAGACTAATTTAGTGACAAAGAGTTATTTCAAATGGCATTAAGAAGTTAGATCACCAAAACCATTAATGTTTGTTTTTACACAATGATATAATAACTACATAATATATTGGTTTTCCTGTCTAGGGAATTCACCTGACCAGAAATGCAGACGGTGGGGTTTGTTATCTGATACCAGTTGGAAGCAACCAGACAGTTGATAGACAGGTGGAAGGTTTCCTCAAGGAATGGGATGGTAAAGAACTTGAGATTAAACCAGTGCAAGTTGAAGTAGAGTTAATTGGTGGAAGAATAACAGATGTTAGTTTTCTGCCACAGAAGGTACAAGCTGAATGTATCAATGGATACCAATGGATGGCTGTTATTGCTCAGAGAAATGAGGCAGATGAGGGTATGCTTCTGGTTTTGTTACTAAAATTTTCAATTAAAAACTATTGCTATTTTTCCCCTGAACGAAATCTAGTCCATTTATTTCTGTACAGATGGAGAGACGAACAGAAGGAAGAGGTCATTGTACAACTGTCCAGTGCAGCACTCTACATCCTTCTGCTGCTACCCGACTATGTACCTGTGCCAGAGCAGCTATTGCGACCAAGGTTATGTTTATGGTGGTGGTTATGGTGGTGGTTATGGTGGTGGTTATGGTGGTGGTTATGGTGGTGGTTATGGTGGTGGTTATGGTGGTGGTTATGGTGGTGGTTATGGTGGTGGTCAAGAGTACGGTAGTGGAGATGATGAACTTATTTACTATTAAAGTTGCTGGTGACAGAGTTCGATATTGTTGACAAATAATACAGCTAAAGCCGCTACACTGAGTTACTTTTTAGTTGGTAACATTTGCTAAACTTGAGTATTTCTCATGATGGATACTTTCATCCAGTTTTACTGGCAGAAAATATCTTTAGCTCGGTTCCGCTTTTTACAGTATTACGCTAAATAAAATGCATAATATCTCAAATTAAAAAGAAACAAAGTTGTTACAGCTGCTTTGAGCATTACATGCGCTTATGTACTAGTTCTACAAAAAAAATTCCAGAAAGAAGAACCATAACAATCTTTTGAATGTTTGATTTGCTGAATAAAAGTTTCACTCGTTTCGAGATTAAGAATTTTCTGCTGTTGCCTGGATACTTTCAAACTGATCAAAACATTGTTTTAAGGACGATGGGTTCATTTTAAATACTGAGTACTAAAGAAGCAACACAAAGTTACACCATTGCGGTGGGTTCTGATGAAATAGCAGAGTTAATTCCATTTGTCGCCAATCTGGTTTTTACTGCTTTCCTTCTTGTACACCTACCTTTCTGGATACTCTATTTTCTCTTGAATCATATCCGCCCACAAAGATACGAGCAGGTTCTGTCAGACATACTATATCTCATCCTCCTTCCCAGGACTACACATCTCTTGGATGGAACCACCAAAACATGATCTTTTTATGGGCAGCTCTCCAAGTAATGACCCTTAACAAAATTCTAAAGAAACAAAACAAAAGCTGAACATTACAATTTAGTGTTGTCTTCTATTTAAACTTTTGTTATTATCCTAAGTTTGTTTGCAAAACTTTATTTCTTTGTTTCATTTAGTTTCTCTTCGGCTCCATTTTTTCGGAAAAGCCAGACAACTGGCCTCATCGGCTGTAGGCTTGTGGAGTAGCATTCTATTCCTAAAACCACAAAGGAAATATTTTTCCAGGAATGGTTTTATATCCGATGTGAAAATTGCCATGCAGCTGAAGACTACTCATTTTACCCTTATGTTTGAACAGGCGGAGCATACAGTGAGGAGTCAAACCATGTTTTGGGAGTAGCGGAGCAGTCTATGTTTTATTGTGTAACATTGCGCCATCAGTAAGATTTGTTATGTAACTTTATCCGCTACCTGAATTGTCCTCATCGCAGCAATATTAAGGATAATTGATAAAGTTTTTTGACCAAGAGACTAGATGTCACCCTGGAAGTTTATGGCTGTATAAAATTTGTTTGCATCAAAAAAATTAAATACATGCAAATTATTTGAGGGTTGAAACTTAGTCTCAAAAAATAAGTGGAAAGGGTGCAGTTTCGATATTTTCAGTTGCCCAACTGCAAAAGAAAACACACACAAAGAAGTTTAATTGTTTTGGGTAGCAACAATGTGATGGCAAAGTACTGAAGAATCAATATTTATTGGAATGAGCATCAACTACTTTGTATTTGATTAAATCAGTAAAAAAAGCCTTCAGATTTCCAAAAAACTAAAGATGTCACCTTCCTCAGTTTTACCGATACTAAAATAATTTAGCATTTACTAGTTGCAAAAAAATCTTTTGCCATTAAACCGATCAACAGCTTGGTTAACCGAGGTGTGCTACACCAGACCAGGGCAAGCCCTATTAGCAAGCTATCCCAGAACATTAGTAGCCTTAGAGGCATCTAAAGCCTGGGCTACACAAACTCTGTGTGTTGAATTAATTTGCATCGAGGAGTTATGTTCTCTTTGTTGAGGTAATAACCAACAGGAGTAGCATAGCTAGTAGCTGTTGGCTTATAAGCCGTTTTTGGGTGCTCTCGGATATCCTATGCATAGAGGTCAGTCATTGAACAGTGGTTGAGTGTCGTTTTACGGAAGTTATTTGCGCTTTAAACCATAGACATATTCATCTCCAGCAACATATATGACAACTCTATAGCTAAAGCGAGCCCATTTTAGTTTCTTTGCACACAAAAATTAGTTGCTATGATGTCATCGTTTGCTATATTTTTTATACGCTGTAATGTATTGTCAAGATTTAAAATGGGGAAAATACAGTGATAATAAGTTGACTAGTTAAAATTGCTGATTAGGTGGAGACAAATCTATGTCCTCATCCTCAACCACGCTACCTACCTTGTTTGTCACTTCCATCATTGAGCCCAAACTGTCCATAGCCGCCATTTTTTTCGCTGTCGACATCAACTGGGTTTACCAATGATTTAGTTGAATCCCATGGTTAAGCTCTACGCATCATCATAAGATATCCAAAAGCACACTTGTTGCTAGTGGTGCAAATTTGTTCGGTCAAATTCACTCAAGCGCGTAACTTGCTATGATGAGGACTGCTTCAGCCCATCACTATTAAGCCGTGTCTACACACCTACGTTTTGTAGGAATATGACGAAAAATACATTTCGTAGCGTCGCTCTGGTGGCAAAACACACGGATGATTGATCACCACAATGCTACGGAGTGTCCAGTGAGGCAAAGAGGACATGATTATTGAAAATAGTCTTTTTAATAACTATTTTAAATAAAAATTATAATAATTAATTGATTATGATGTTTGTTTATAATACTAGATAAATAATTTTATTATCGGTAATAAATAATTAACTTTTATAAATAGTAATGAGTTGTTTATAAATAAAAAGTACCCTCTTTGATAGAAGTAACCAATGGTCTGTTGGCCAATCAGTAATGACCAGGTCAAAGTTGAATTATAAAAAAGTTCACTGGAGTCGTCAAACTAGGTACTAATATTTTATCAAATCGAGAGTGGTTATTTGATAATAATTTTCCGATCACCGAAACGGCAAAAAAAACGGGCGAAAAAATGTTTTCGTAGACCTACATGTTGGTCTACGAAATTGAGCGTCTTTTTGTAAAAAAAGCATCGCCAGCAAAAAAACGAGTTTTCACCGCCTACCAACAAAACGTAGGTGTGTGTAGCCACCCCTTTAAGCTGTAGCTACACTCACCTACATCTACATATGCAGTGAAAATGCGTTTTTTATTATTCAGGAGACGTTTTTTTTACAAAAAGACGCTCAATTTCGTAGACCAACATGTTGGTCTACGAAAACGTTTTTATGCCTGACGCTTTGGTGATTGGACAGTTATTATTAAATAACCACTTTTGATTGGATAAAATATAAGGACGAAATTTGACAATTTCGTGAATTTTTTTTTATTGCAACCTTGTCCTGGTCATTACTGATTGGCAAACGGACCATTCAATTACTTCTATCTAAAAGGGTATTCTATTTATAAACAACTTACTATTATTTATAAACATTGATTATTTATTACGGCTAACAAGATTATTTACATAATATTATAAACTAATAATATATAACAATTAATTGTATTTTTATAATTTATATTTAAAATAATTATTATAATGACTGTTTATAATAATTATTCACTCTTTGCCTCATTGGACACTCCGTAACATTGTGGTGATCAATCATCTGTGTGTGTAGCCACCAGAGCGATGCTATGAAACGTATTTCTCGTCATATTCATGTGATACGTAGGTTTGTGTAGTCACGGCTTTAATATTGCATTGGTCACTGGACAAAGCACAACACAGAGTTCAAGCATGCTAGAACGATGCAAAACAAGGTCGTTTCTGTTCGTGTAGCTTGGCCTTTATAGTTTAGTTTGCTACATTATTTCATTAAAACTGCAATCAATCAAGGAGCTAAAGCTATTGCTATTTCAATAGGGGTTATTCCTCCCCCTTTCCCCAAGTGGATGGCTGTATCTTACCACCAGTTACCACTTGCATAGACCATGGTCCTACAATGTGCGAGCATTGGCTATTTGATGTAATATGCAATGGGCAAAAGCTGACAGTTACGTTCCATATGTGGCATGAATGTTTCACTTTAGGGTTATAAAAAATGAAGATTGTTATTGTTTAAGCACTTCTTGACACTTGTATGCTGTATACATCACTTGTGAGTACCATTGGAGTGATAGGGAATGTTTATTGTAACTATACATAAATTGTTTGAGCAGATGGCCCGCAGGGTTTGATAAGATATGGAGTATAGCCTTTGGAGTTACCCCAACACCAGATCCTTGCTTGTAATTAAAAAGTGACTTTGCAAGAGATCAATAAATGTAAAAGCTAGCGAGCTTGCAATGAACACCAGATGAGCTAAATAATTCTTATCATTGCATGATTCAAAAGTATTCAAGTTTTCTTTTGTGTGTTTTTGGTATATTATATAGTTCAAATATAGCATTCAGTTCTAACATACATCAATAAAAACACTACTTAAAACTTTTTCCATTGCTAAGCTCTGTTTTGCTGAGCACATGTCCATATTCATTGGAAGACTGTATGCAGTATCACTAAGTAAACATTAAAATTTGCGAACATGGAAGTCAAAACTTTAATAAATATGTTTGTAGTTATCGTTTGTATATGGCAGGTGGTTAGTTTTGTCCCAGCATGGTTGTGTTAGTGGTTGAAAAGATCATGCCATTTCTCTTAGTGTTTTGATTTTAACTCAAAGTTTAAACTAATCAGCTAATTTCTACCGCGAATTCAGCTAATCAGCTACCGCGATATCTAAAACTGCTTTGCATGTTTTCTTTTTTGTTTCATTTAAAATTATTCGGCTCAGACAGCAAAAGCTTAGTTGTAAAACGCTATTAAACAGTTACGCGTAGGAGTTATCTTCTTATAAGAGAGGGTAACTCTCTTTACAAACATTTCTTTTTAATAGTGAATAATAGTTTTCTACATACAAAAAGTTTGCTCAAAGTTGATCATCTTTGAGACCAGCTGGATAATGTTCTGCTGATTTGAACCTAAATGCTTGGGGGCCAAACGCATTCTAGTTATCGCATACGCTAGGAAGTTCATTATGTAAGATTAAGCCTGAGGTGCTCAATGTAAAATCAATAGCCCGCTTAAGTTGAGAATGAGAATATGACAATGAAACTGCTTTATGTCATTTAATTGTCACGTTTTTTGACTCGATCAAGCATTGCAGTGCCGGGCAAAGAATCATAATAGGAGCTTTAAGGAATTTTTTCGAGTGTTAACATAGTAGAACAGCCGTCAAATGTTTATATCATAAAAGTGTCTGAGAAATGGCAGACGTTGCTGCCCATGCAGCGATAGTTAAAAAATATATAAACATCGTTTGTAACTTGATGAGGAACAGCTGTCTCTATACCAGCGAGGTGAAGTTGCTAAAAACCGGGTAAATTGTTTTTTTAATATCAAACAGGTTTAAGCATCTGCATTTAGACCGAATATAAACAATGCCCATATGCTGACTGGGGCAGCAGTCGAGACTAGCTGATTGATGAGGTTTCTCGTTACATCTAACAGTTAGGGCTATTACATAATACTCTAACAGTACTGATAACCTGCACAAGCAAATTTCCTTGTAATATATTTTAGCTGATCACCAATCTCTACGTGCAGCCACCAATTTTTACAAAATTCTACCTAAAGTGATCAAATATATTGAAAGTGAATGATCTGAAAACATTTAAACTGGCTGGAGTTTTACACTAAATTGACTGGTGTTGACTTGTCATAATGTTCTTGTCTCTTCCTGTATAAGCTAGCGCCTGCTTTTACTAATTTAAATCAAAATTAATGATACTTTAAATATTTTTCACGAAAATCTGCAACACTTTTGTTCAACTAATTGCAAGCAAGGTTGGTTCATGAATCGATTTTTCGCATTCACTTTCGTGTTTTGTTAAAATATATACATAGACCTCTAAAGCTATAAATAGACTTTAGATAGGTGAATACTGTTGAGATGGTATACCTCATTTAGTATGAATGTTGTCAACCAGTCCGTACCTTTTTAATTCTAAATAAAGCAAACTTTGTACAAAATCTGGTCGAAACTAACTGCAATGGAAGCGGGTCAGTGTATAATGTTGAGTCACAAGCTAGTTATATATACACTTGCGTCACAAGTGACCTAGGAATGGCATTGAAGCTTCTAGATTGAGGGCTGATGCAGTTTGCCGTCGTATGTTGCTCATATTGTTAGCGAAATTATGCCAAGCCTCTTTTACTGAAAGTGTCTTGACGTTTTCTAGTAATTTGTTTCTATTCATCAGTAATGTCGACTTTTTTACTTTTATCAGTCAAGTTTGCGATTTTATTGAACACAAACAGAATTTAGAGTTAATTTTTTACCTATTCCATTATTTACTATCAACTACAAATTATACCTTTTGTGAACATGTTATCGTCAACTAAAATGAAATTTCAACAATCTCTTCAACTGTTTAGAGTGTTTTTTTTTGCATAAAAATTTGCGATAAGGTTGATTTGCAGCATCAATTTTTTTCATGAAAAACAAACATTTGCTTGTAATCAAAGAATCAAAATTATCATGTTTTGATGGTACTACGGCAACCAAATATGGCTACTTGTAGAAGCTCAATTTTAGTAAACTAGTGCCGAGTTCACAAAGTTACACAAAAAACCCTGCAATACTATTAGCAAAACTGTATGCAATGGATTTGATTGGCTGATAGAATTGAATGCTGAAATGTAAAGTCATTAGACTATATAAAGTGGCATACCGGGAGGAAGACCTATTCCCAGCTTTAACTAGGTGAAATATGGACAGCAAATCAGATATAATAAAGGTATGTTATCGTACATTTTGTCTTTAGCAAAACCGAAATTACTTTCTTGTTATGACTATATCCTGTTTTGTAATGAAGTTCATCTGGTACAAGTTGTGACTTTGGTGTTGGACATATTAAAAATTCTATCTAATGTTTTAAAAGCTGGAAGTTTCAAATTTGATATTCTTCCATACGTATAGAGTATCTGGTAAATTACTTTTTTATATTTTTATCTTATAAGAGATTTTTACAGTTTTTTCAACTTATTTTTTTTTCCATTATTGAATAGTTTATTTCGGCATAACCTTTGTCAGAAAACGTGTAGCTCAAAAATAGATCAAAAATGAAACATTTTAATATTTATGCTTGTAGATGGAAGCTAGAGTAGAGAAATCAAAACTGGTGGGAGTGTCTATGCTGGTGCTGTCTCTACTGCTGACAGCATCTGTAGCATCACTCATTTATGTTGCTGTCTCTAATGGAAACTCTGGCTGCCAGACTGCCAACCAGGAGACTTCTGAAGTTGACATCAAAGCATCAGTGAATGTCAAGTCAAAGGATGCCGAGGTGTGTGTGTTGGCTCAGAATTATAACACTTGACACTGCCATAAATATGTATCTATGGCATGGAAAGAAAGGAACCAGTCGGCAGTTAGTGATACAAGCAATCCAAAATTTTTTTGAGTATATTTGTCCAAAAATGAGTTGCGATCTATTTGCTGAATTTTCTCAAAATTCTGGTAGGGAAAGACCGCTAGTTTTATAGCTTCATTTACAAATCTGATGCTAAACTAATTATTAATTTCAGAAAGATTTCAAATCTGCTGATTGTTTGATTTTACTACAACCTAAGCTTGTTTAATTTGTCTTTTAGTTTGATGTTGATTTTTGTGACAAAATCACATGACAAGTAAAGAGGGCAGTGACTGATTAGCTCATTTGCAGTATACTATTTTTGACACAATAATTAAAGGTTTATGCAACTTTCAGCCGGACAGAAAATCGTGTTTTTAGTATCAAAGTACAGTTAAATACCTTTGGCAACCACTAGTCAAGATTTACACTGTGTTTTTGGTAAAAAAAAGAATTTTCATTATACCATTTTATAGAACAACAACAAAAAAGTTTTTCTGGTATCAAAAACCAGTGAGAGTAAAATATTTATCATGATTTTTGTAATCTACAGATCAAGTGATTTACAATGAGCTGTGATTTAGTTCCGCAAATTTGTTAAAGGAGGAGATATCCTTGCTTGAAATTGTGTTATTTAAAAATTCAAGTAATTCGATGGTCGATTTCAGACAATTTGATGACTAAAATAAATGAAAGTTGTCTTTGCCGGCACTCATTTTTTCTTCTAACAAGTTCAATGAAAGTAGGCTAAGATAACTAGTAGAAATAAAAAATTAAAGTTATGTTCAATATTTGAATTTATTTATTAACTACCATTTGTGAAAAATTTATGAAGAAAAAACTTGATCAACTATTGCAATGACTGTTAAGTTGTTTTTGGACCATTTGATATATTTTGTGGATATTCATAGATAAAAGAGCAAGTGGAGTACAGCCGAGTTGGTCACACGTCTTACATATTCGGCAGCAATGGGCAGTTTGACTTTGATGACTTCCGTAAGGTAAAGAAACCAGTTTTCAGAAATCAGACTTCTACGCACTTTCTTTTAAGGTGGATTGGTTAAACCAACCTTTAGAGTTATCTGAAATTAGATTTGTTGCAGGATTTACTTTATTGTTCAAAGTTCAAGGGCAAATAAATTGAAAAAAAATTATAAGCTCTACTCCAAACAAGTAAAATTTACCCATTTACACTATACACAGCGATCAGTGATGTCAATATAAGTTTCATTGACAACATTGAAGAAACGTCAAAAAGTTTTTCAAGGCATGTTTATAATCTGCAAATGACAGTGTTTTATTGTTTTAATTTGTACCTGCTGAGCCTGTTTATCTCTGGTCATATCCAGCACTTGGCGCAACATGTTAAACATATTTTTGTGCAGCAATGCAAATGTAAATCCAATGCATTTTATAAGTCATTTTCACTTCCAGGGAATTCACCTGACCAGAAATACAGATGGTGGGGTTTGTTATCTGATACCAGTTGGAAGCAACCAGACAGTTGATAGACAGGTGGAAGGTTTCCTCAAGGAATCGGATGGCAAAGAGATTGAGATTAAACCAGTGCAAGTTGAAGTAGAGTTGATTGGTGGAAGAATAATAGATGCTAGTTTTCTGCCACAGAAGGTGCAAGCTGAATGTACCAATGGATACCAATGGATGGCTGTCATTGCTCAGAGAAATGAGGCAGACGAAGGTATAATTTGGGTTTCCGTTGCTAAAATTTGGAAACCAAATGGTCAGTTCCTTTTTCCATCTATTAAATGATATTATCATCTTCCACAGTTGGAGAGACGGACAGAAAGAAGAGGTCATTCTACAACTGCCCGGTTCAGTCTTCTACGTACTTCTGTGGCCTCCAAACCGTGTCTCTCTGCCAAGCTAGCTACCCTTGCTGTGGTTATGGCTTTGGTGGTGGTTTTGGTGGTGGTTATGGTGGTATTTATGGTGGTGGTTTTGGTGGTGGTTTTGGTGGTGGTTTTGGTGGTGGTCTTGGTGGTGGTCTTGGTGGTGGTCTTGGTGGTGGTTTTGGTGGTGGTCTTGGTGGTGGTTTTGTTGGTGGTTATGGTGGTTATGGTGGTGGTTATGGTGGTGTTTATGGTGGTGGTGACGGTGGTGGTGATGGTGGTGATGGTGGTGGTAATGGTGGTGGTTATGGTGTTGGTGATGGTTATGGTGGTGGTTATGGCGGTGGCTATGGTGGTGGTGATGGTGGTGGTTATGGTGGTGGTTATGGTGGTGCTTACGGGAATGATTATGAAAATGGTAACGGTATTCTTAGATTTGGTTAAAATGAGAAAACATCTAATTTGGTCTGTGATCAACAAGTCTAGTTACGTTACAGTGTTTTTTATTTTCATCTCCATAAAGATTTGCCATTGAGAGTATTTTTAATAAGCGATTAATATTATTTTTGTGTGTTTTTGAGTTATTTAAGAAACAAACTGATTGGTTCACTGTTATTTTCTTAATACCATACTTTTTTTGTTTGCTTCCTACAGGGTATATAGTTAGTTTTTCACTTCATTTATCTGTTAATAACAACAACAACACCATAGGTCAATGTATATGCTTTTGTTTTCTACAACACACATTGGTCAAAGAAAACACAAAGAAAGGTTTATGGCATGTTATGCTGATCTATACATTGTCGCTTCAACGAATTGACAAATTTGTAAATAATTATGCAAATTTTCATTAATAAGTAGCATAATAAAATAAAATAAACTGTATTATTGCTTTCTGTGAAAGATCCAGTAGGTCGCCAGTGACAACCGATGCTCTTGAACTAGTGATGTTGATGAGTCGCTCAATGCATGACTTTTTCTGGCCAACCTGGGTAACCTTTTTAGGACATCCAAACAAAACACCACTTATTTTTTCCATTAAATTCCAAAAGTTTGGACTTATAAATGACAAAACCGCTACACTTATAGGGTTGGGCACATAAGTTTGTTTGTATGCAGCGATTGTGCATAATTCATAGCAACTGCACCAAGTATACCGTATAAACTACATGCGTGGAAGGAGATTTAGATGTGCTATAACAATTATTGAGAGAATATAACGTAACCAAATAAATATTCTAGCAGATAGCCCTTAGCATAAACAAAGGCATAGATATAGTGAATCAAAGCAATACAATGTAAAAGAGGTACCTCAACTTTTTAAACAAAATAAAGAAGTTATCTTTTCTTTGACATTATTGATGCAGTCTGTAGTTGTCTTCTCCTTATGCTTTTGTTGTCAAAATCATTTAAGATTCAAGGATTTTTCTGTTCAAATAAACCTGCTTTTCTTACGGCTCAGTGCATCAAAATAATTAAAAGCTACGAAACTTGCATTTTCAAATGTAAAGAATGCTTCTGTGTTCCAATGCCGGCAATGGTAGATTGGAGAATGGCTTTAGAGGAAAACAACTTCCGGGTTCGCTACTCGTAATTACCTATGAGCAATAGAATGTTATATAAGTGAGGTGTCTGTAGAAAGCAAATTTCTTTCAACTGTTGCTCCAGTTTGCAAAAAGTTGCTAAAAGTGACTGCACGTCATTTAAGGGGAGGCAATATAAGGCATTTTCGGATCGAGAACGTTAACGCCAAAATGGGCAAAATTTTTGTTTTTCGGCGAGTACAAAACCTGTTTTTTGGAACTCTATGCTGAACGGTGGTTTTACCGTTCAGGGGGTCGTCCACCCTATGACGTTCTTGATCCGAATGCGTAGAGTTCTCCTACAATAAATATTTTTACAAATAATGAGCCCTTTTACGTTAGTTACAATAACAAGACAAGAGTGATGAGGCCTCAAGTTTCATTTCTAACAATAACAATAAAATAAATAATAACAAGTCTTGAAGCATGTTGATGTTGAAATTATTTTTGGACACATTTACTGAGGATGGTGAATTAAAATAAAAATTGTAATAAATAATTATAATATAACAAAAATGTATGATAATCATTATTAATATTACTGTTATTCAAATGATATCATCATTAATATATTATTATAAGTTCTTATAGTTTTTTTTAATTATTTTATTATACTTTAGTTAGTAAAAAAAAAACAATTATTCAAATAGCCAAACATCACCAACTGATAATAAACATTGTTAAGAATGAAAAAAAAGTAATTAGTAAAACACATAAGTAGCTGGTAATAATTATCAAAAATATTATTTACTTTTTTTTTTATAATATATAACGGAAAAGCTGTCACCTCAGCAGCATGCGTCTTTTACTATTCACTGCGACACTAGAAAAAAAGAAAAAGATAACTCCGATGAAGTGAACTTTTGATTTTGAACGTTCATGCATAGAAATTATGCCAGGAACGAACGTCAAAATTGCATTCGGAAGCGCTTTCCCGTGCCAATTTTTTCAAGGCATGAACGTTCTTGATCCGAAAATGCCTATAAACTGTGAAAAAGTAGCAATCAATACAACCCAAAGGTTAATGCCGCACACATATGTAATATGGCGGATGTTTGGAGTTGTCCACTCTAGGAAACTATAAGGAATGTTACGAAGTTGCACACATATGCAGGCAGCCGTAAACAGTTTATAATTGCAAAGATAATCAAATTATGGAGTTGGTCTTTTTTTATCTTCAAAGAATACTAACTTATATTTTCTTTCGTAAAAAAAGTTATTAAGAGTATTCGCGACCTCTGTTCGCCGAACACATTGCAATAAAAATGATCAGACCGGCAATAAATTTATTCAATTAATAATCATTTTGTTTGGAACTCGTGGGTCAACAAAAAGTAGCTCACTGAATAAAAAAAATAATCAACGAGTATTTATTTATATTGTTCGTAGGTCGCGAATGAAACTGAACAATAAATAAATAACAATGAGCGAGTTAATTTTTTTCATTTTCATAGACCGGTTTTATCTCCTTGAAAAATAATTCAAAATAATGGTGAGGATTAAAAATTTACTAAATTGAAGGGCAGCTTGACAAATTATTCTAGTTTATAGCAGTTCAAGTTTTATTATTTTCTTGATTATTTTGAAAACTAGGAGTTATCTTTTTTATGATTTGTTCGGTAAACTATAACAATTCATTGAATATTTGTGTTGTTCTAAACTAATGTTCCGTTGCATAGGCGACATAATGAATTACGAACACCTTTTTATTTTGTGTATTTGGTTGACAAACAGGTCACGAATACTCTTATTAGTTTGCAAGAGATGGGAAATGCCTCATACAGTAAATGTATTTTTTACAAGCTTTTACAAGATACGAATCGTCGTTGTTCTTACGTTTCAGTAAGTTTTCGAGTGATATGAAAGGCATGGTGTGCTCCTACATTACTACTATAGTATGAGAATTGTTGAAAAATTAACAGGGTTTGACGTTTTCTATTCTATCATTCAAGTATTTGCAATCTTTACGAGATTTTCATCAAGTGTATTATCAATTATCTTCCTTCATTTTGGGCATTGTGAAATATAGCACAGTATCTCATGAGCCAGTAATAAATACGGAGGTCAGGCTGGGTTTCAATGCAAGATAAATTGAAGTATTTACATAACTTCACACGTAAGCAAAACTCAATATATTTTTCCACACGTAAGACCAAACTTTGTGGTTATGCAATATTATGCAGGGTGCTGTAGCACCGTTCGCTAAAGTGAAAAAGACCATGCCACTTTTTCAGCAAAACTCTTTCATTATCTTCAACCAGATATGCTAGAACTACATGTGCTCTCTTCTGAGACCAAAATCAGACGCTAATAACCACTGAAGACCTGTTCACTAACAAATAAACTTTGCAGCAGGGGAATGAAATATATTGAAGTAAATAGATATTAGAAATAGTTATTTGATGACAAAGGGTTATAGAGCGTAATAAGATGGATATTTCAAAAAAGTGTAGCAAGAAAAGTGAGACTGTTTATTGGTTGATAGTGAAATAAAAGAGTTGATGCCGCTTGTCCGTATTCTCATAGTCAGCGTTTGTAACCAGATTAATAGCAGTATCTGCGATAACAAACTCCAAAAAGTCCGTAGCGGTAGCAGTAGTAGTAATATGTGATGCAGATGGCTCTCTTCTGCCTGCTCACTTCACCATCTACAAACAAAACACCCGTAAATACAGTCTTAATCAGAGAGAGAACATTCTAGAAGGCTAGCTTGTTTTTCTGCTACGGTAACTTACTTTGAGCTGTGACATCGCCTTTAGGAATCACTGCTAGCCACTGGTAACCGCTGGCACATTCATCTTGTACTTTCTGCGGTAAGAAACTAACATCTGTTAGTTTTCCATCGTAGATCTGGACTGTTACATTATCCTGTTCTGCCACAACTTCCTTGCCATCCCACTCCTCAAGGAAACTTTCTACTTCTCCCTCTAGGTCTTGACTACCTCCAGTTGGTAACAGATAGCATACTGCATTTTTGCTGTTTCTGGTCAGGTGGATCCCCTACAAGTATATATCAATATATACCACTTTGCTTCTAAAACATATATTTATTTAAATGGAAAATCAAAAGAAAAAAAGTAACAGATTTTCTCACTTTGCGGAAATCATCAAAGTCAAACGATCCATCGTCGCTGTACATGTAGGACATGTGACCACCCCGGCTGTATTCTATTCGCTCTTTTACCTGTTAGAACATAGAAAAACTCTATAGCACTGGAAAAAGCATACTTGAAAAATTCTTCGCACTCTTTGAAAAGCCCATACGTTATGAGCTTGATCAACTTTCGTTTTATTCAATATTTTTGTGGTGAATCATGCATCGGAAAGTTTTTCTTCCGCTTAACTACATCCATACATGCAGAGTTAGACAACTTTCACCCAAGACAGAGAAGATGACAACACTCGGATAAAAGAAAATTTTGCAACAAGGATGCAAAATAGTTAGCGTGTACTGATGATGTTTGGAAAAATAAAAGGACTATTGAAAGTTGAAATTGCTGGTGGCCCGTAAACACTTGAAAAATGTCTAAAAGATTCAGAAGCAAGTCGATAAATTACAAAACCTTAGTAAAGAAAATAACAATCATAAAAAATAATTATAGTAATACTGAATAACAAAAAATGATTTACTAACCAACTGGGTCAAGGTTGTTAATTTTTATAGCAAAATATTTCACTAACAGCGATGTGAAATCTTCTTGCATGTATTAAATTTGCAACCGTAAGTTTCTAATTTGAGGCTTGTGAAAATGACAATTCTTTCTAAGTTGGATTTGCTTTTGCTTAGATATTGATGAAAGATAATAATTTCCTGATTACTTAACAAAATAACAAACATCACCCATTTACAGTTGTGACTTTTGTTTAAATAAGAAACTTAAACAAAAATTTAAACATCGCAACAGTTCTGAATGATTTAACAAGAGAATCAATCCAAAAGATTAAACCAAAGAAATATGCATTCATATACCTCGCCTTCCTTCGATTTGACATTTACAGATGCTTTGATGTCAACTTTAGAAGTTTCCTGGTTGGCAGTCTGGCAGTCAGAGTTTCCGTTGGAGACAGCAACATAAATGAGTGATGCTACAGATGCTGTCAGCAGTAGAGACAGCAGCAGCATGGACACCCCAACTAGTTTTGACTTCTCCACTCTAGCTTCCATCTAGATAAAATGATGTAAAATACATAGGTTTTCCAAGCAAGAATAACAAAAATAAAGTTTCATTGAGAAAATAAAAAAAGAACATCTAGTAAATAAAATGCTAACTCTCAGCAGAGATGTAAACTTGCTTTTAAATACGTTATGCTGCTACAAATGAAACACAAGACACGTTTATAACAAAAAAATAAGTTTTCAGACAACTTTATCTAATGCTTTACCTTTGCAATGTCAACTTTCTCATCCATGTCTCTTCCAAGTCAAGGCAGTAATGATTTGGTACTATCTTGTCTTCTCTTTATATAGTCTAAAAAGTTCCTGGTGTAGCTTTCCAAAATCAGACTTTTGTTGGCGACAAAATTGCATTTTGGAACAACCTATTTAGGAAGTTTTCCAAGTTTTATTCGAGCCAGGAACTTCACAACGTGTTCTTTGATAGGCTAATTAACTGACCAATGGCTGTATATTTTGTCAGGTGTTGTAGATTAGTAAACACTGTACTTGTTGAGAGCTATTTTATCTCAATATCTGAAAAGATATTTACTCGGTAGGAATTGGAAATGTTTCTGAGTAGCGCTTGGACAATAATAACTCATGACGTAAATGCTTGCAATGACTCATTTGAGAAGCCTTTTTTAATGTTATTCCAAAAGTGAACTCCCTACCAGCAGCAAATGCTTCAGTCTTATTGGTTGCCTTGCCCAAAGGTAGCACTCGCTGTCACTCTCCTAGACTTGTTACAAGTCTAATCAACAAAGTATGCTATTTCAGACTACCAGCTGTAACAGTATTACAAGCCTAAAATATGAAGTTAAGATCAAATACTTTACACCATTGCTCTCTTCTTGAGCTCTTCGGCTTTGTTTTTCAGCTCCCTGCTATCCCAACAACTAATCTTCCAGTTCAATAGCGGTGCAAAAATGGTTGCAATTTTACACCGGAAACTATAACAGTAAAACCTTATAGCTTCATGAAATAGCCACTACTGTTAAACACTGTGGTCTAGTTGGTTCGACCAAACGGTCAGTTGCTTATATAACGAACCCTCTAATTAAAGACTCGGAACCTATTAACCGGTGGCATTAAAAAACTAGCCAACCTTGCAAGTTATAGAGAGGTAGTAGGACAGGCAAGGTAGTACCAAGAGTTTTACAATTCTTATATAAGGAGTATATTTTTGATATTAATTTTAGACAGGATGGCCTGCAAATAAAAGATGTTTCTAATATGACGACTCTTTGAACTGTTTGTAAATCCTTTAATCTTATTTTTGCAGCAGCATCCACTCACACAGCAGCATCTACTCATACAGCAGCATCTACTCATACAGCAGCATCTACTCATACAGCATCTACTCATACAGCGTCTACTCATACAGCAGCGTCTACTCATACAGCATCTACTCATACAGCATCTACTCATACAGCAGCGTCTACTCATACAGCATCTACTCATACAGCATCTACTCACACAGCATCTACTCATACAGCATCTACTCATACAGCATCTACTCATACAGCATCTACTCATACAATATCTACTCATACAGCATCTACTCATACAGCATCTACTCATACAGCAGCTACTCATACAACAGCGTCTACTCATACAGCATCTACTCATACAGCGTCTACTCATACAGCATCTACTCATACAGCATCTACTCATACAGCATCTACTCATACAGCATCTACTCATACAACATCTACTCATACAGCATCTACTCATACAGCATCTACTCATACAGCATCTACTCATACAGCATCTACTCATACAGCATCTACTCATACAGCATCTACTCATACAGCATCTACTCATGCAGCATCTACTCGTACAGCAGCGTCTACTCATACAGCATCTACTCATACAGCATCTACTCACACAGCATCTACTCATACAGCATCTACTCATACAGCATCTACTCATGCAGCATCTACTCGTACAGCAGCGTCTACTCATACAGCATCTACTCATACAGCATCTACTCATACAGCAGCGTCTACTCATACAGCATCTACTCATACAGCATCTACTCACACAGCATCTACTCATACAGCATCTACTCATACAGCATCTACTCATACAGCATCTACTCATACAATATCTACTCATACAGCATCTACTCATACAGCATCTACTCATACAGCAGCTACTCATACAACAGCGTCTACTCATACAGCATCTACTCATACAGCGTCTACTCATACAGCATCTACTCATACAGCATCTACTCATACAGCATCTACTCATACAGCATCTACTCATACAACATCTACTCATACAGCATCTACTCATACAGCATCTACTCATACAGCATCTACTCACACAGCATCTACTCATACAGCATCTACTCATACAGCATCTACTCATACAGCATCTACTCATACAATATCTACTCATACAGCATCTACTCATACAGCATCTACTCATACAGCAGCTACTCATACAACAGCGTCTACTCATACAGCATCTACTCATACAGCGTCTACTCATACAGCATCTACTCATACAGCATCTACTCATACAGCATCTACTCATACAGCATCTACTCATACAGCATCTACTCATACAGCATCTACTCATACAGCATCTACTCATACAGCATTTACTCATACAGCATCTACTCATACAGCATCTACTCATACAGCATCTACTCATACAGCATCTACTCATACAGCATCTACTCATACAGCAGCGTCTACTCATACAGCATCTACTCATACAGCATTTACTCATACAGCATCTACTCATACAGCATCTACTCATACAGCATCTACTCATACAGCATCTACTCATACAGCATCCACTCATACAGCATCTACTCATACAGCATTTACTCATACAGCATCTACTCATACAGCATCTACTCATACAGCATCTACTCATACAGCATCTACTCATACAGCATCCACTCATACAGCGTCTACTCATACAGCATCTACTCATACAACATCTACTCATACAGCATTTACTCATACAGCATCTACTCATACAGCATCTACTCATACAGCATCTACTCATACAGCATCTACTCATACAGCATCTACTCATACAGCATCTACTCATACAGCATCTACTCATACAACATTTACTCATACAGCATCTACTCATACAGCATCTACTCATACAGCAGCATCTACTCGTACAACATCTACTCATACAGCATCTACTCATACAGCAGCATCTACTCATACAGCAGCATCTACTCATACAGCATCTACTCATACAGCATCTACTCATACAGCATCTACTCATACAGCAGCGTCTACTCATACAGCAGCATCTACTCATACAGCAGCATCTACTAATACAAGAGAGGTCTCCTTATTTAACAAAACAACTCACCTTCAAATTTAAGGCTGTTTACTTCTGTAAAAAGGTCATTTTCATTATTTTCATTCATTTGACCATAAAAATGGATGTATGGCCTCTTTGGATGTGTTATTAGTCAGATTATTCGCTACCTCTCTTCGCCGAACAAATTGCTATAAAAGTAATCAGACCGGCAATAAATTTAATCAATAAATGACCATTTTGTTCGGAACTTGTGGGTCAACAAAAAGTAGCTCACTGAATAAAAAATAATCAACGAGCATGTATTTATATCGTTCATACGTCGCGAATGAAACTGAACACTAAATAAATTATAACGAGCGAGTCGATTTTTATCGACCGGTTTTATATTCTTAAAAATTGATTCTAAACTTTTGCAACTGTTCAAAACTTACTAAATTGAAAGGCAGCTTGTTATTTAATCTTACTCCTTGCTGTAAGATTCTAGTTCTTAATGGACCAGCTCAACAGTTAAATTATTTGTTCATGGTCGCATATAAAACTCTTTTTGTCTATAATCCGCAAAAACTAAACATGAAGTATTACGTTCAAGACAAAATCAGGTGGATTGCAAACATTTCTTTGCAACGTCTTTCCTCCAGCACTTCCAGCTGAAAGCATGTAATACTTTCATTTTGTAGATGATACTCAAAAATTAGTTTTTGATGATTTAAAAGTCATTAAATGAGTAATCAGCTTCTGATCACCAATACTAAGCAACTTTTTTCATTTTTTTGATTTATTTAAGGGTTTTGCTGCATATATTAATGTATATATGGCGTTTTATATTAAAGAACTATTGAGCAGAAACTTATCTTCCGTTGCATTCAAGGTTGTTTTATTTTTAATTCGTCAGAAGTTCTTTGACTTTATACTACGTTGAAGTGAATAGCAACGTTCAGCTGTTTTTCACAAGCTATTGAAATTGAATATTGATTACTTGGCAAAGAAATTTTTTGAAAAAACAACAATTTTCAGATGAAGGAAAACAAACAAATAAAAAAAATGATTTGTCCCTGGCAAACACAATGAAAATATTTTCAACAAATGTGTGGACAAAAGTTGATTATGCAACAACAAAATATTTATTCAATTCATCCGCCAGAACTGACGCTTTTAAGGTTTCAAGTGCCAGCACATTCGGAAAAGTTTGTGCATGTTGACTGACTCACGTTGGCTTGAAGCAGAGCAGTTTTTCGGCGTGCTTCTTCATCCTAAGAGAGACTAGAAAAGTTTTGCAACATTACACTGAAATAATAATGATGGCCAACTAGATTCAAACTGTCTTCAGTCAAAATGAGGGTCTAGAGGAGAAAGCAGTAAAGGAACACATTGAATGGAAGAGGATGAAGTCTGAGAGAAAGACAGGGACAACACAACACAGAGAACAGACGATGAAAAATAGAAACTGCTGGAGAGACATCGACAAAAATAAATAAAGGCTCTTTCAGTCACAGCTTTTTTCATTAAGAAGGTTAATGCGGCACCTGGCAACTATAAACTAAAACTTTTGTTTTGTTGGCAAGGTCTTTGACTGTTGCTAAATGAGCTATTTGACCTGATTTGGGACATAAAAATTTAATAAGCATTTCACAAAAAAGCATCTAGTTTATATCTATGTAGAGTCAGCATTACAAATCAATGCTGATGCACTTTCAGGTATTTCTTTAAACTCAATAAATACCTGTTCTGAATGACATCCACTTCTTGCAGAAAAAGATTGTTATACATATTTATAAAAAGTAGAGTTACTTATCCAGAAGACATCCATTTACCTTCTACATGAAATCCACTGACCCACAGACCAAGTACATATAGTAAGCTTTTGTTGACAGGAAGTGGAAAGAGGCGCGCACCTGTTTAAACAATACAAACTTGCATGTTTTTGAGGTGAGAAGTTGTAAAGTTGCACTTCCCGATTCGGTATTACTCTTAAAGATTGGAAAAGTTTCATTCTTTGAAATTCACTGATAGTCCAGTAAAATGTAAACCATTAAAACACCGGCTAAGATTCTATAAATGATCAAAACAAGAGCCACAGATTTATTTGCGACATCATGTAATGCATTTGAAGTATATTCAGTATAAGACAGGATGAAAGTTAATGTTTATCTGAGTGAGATTTACAAATGATTAAAAATTTACATCTAAGAGTTGGACATGAAAAAGGGAAAAAATGAGTCAGTTCAGTTGGTAGGTTTTGCATCTATTGAGCAAAATTAAGCAGCGACACAAGAGGATTTTTGACTTATATCAAATAAATTGCTGCAATGAAGAGGGTAGTTTGCATTACCTTTACCAGCTGAAAGGCCTTTTGTAGTAAATTTTTTTTTCAATGTATCGCTGATTAGTGGTTACTTAGTATATATATATTAGTTTTATAAATGTTAGAACTGATTGATTGCTATGAACGTCCTAGAATCTTAATTTACAGTCTCAGTCATTTCTCAACGTTTTGTTTATACATACAGAGGTATTGACGCTGACTATAGTTCATTATATACAAAACTCTCAAGTTGACAATGACGAAATCTTTTGATACTGTTGAGTGCTTTCTACTGACTGCAATAAGTAACTTGGTTTAAGCATCCCTAGAAAGTTAAGATAATGATGGCCTAGTTAGAGTATTCTGGGATGACTTAAAAGTAGGACTGATCGCAATGAAAGCTGAACTGAACGAGGTTATGTCAGTAATTGAGGTATTAGAAGCCTTTAAAAGTTTTTGTGCATCAACATTATATGGTGGATTTTTATGAACAAGGCCTGCAGAAACTTGTGTCTTCAGACACCTGCAAGTGTAGAGGCTGTCTCTGTGGTTTAGAGACAGTCTCCTGAGCTAAACAAAGCCACCAACAGGTGATTGATTGTCCCTATTTAAAGTGCTGAAGAGACCAACACTGTCAGCTCAGTATTGAGTTATCATTCTAGAGTTGTACAGAATGCTAATAAATGCTGTTGTACTTTGTAACCAGGCTGGTCTGTCTGAGCCCCGGGCTCCACACTGGTTGTTAGAGTCCATTGACCAATTAGCATCAGCCCTACCGGGGGTGTCCCCTCTAGAGAGAGGTAAAGTACTTGAGATTTATGGTATTCTGTGGTTCACTAGATCAAAACAGATTACAATACCTAATTACCGTGTGAGTGTTTAAAAAGCAGCTAAATGCATACGTATTTTTTTCATCATTTTCTAAAACTTTGTAGAAATATATAAATGCAGCTTAATCCATACAAAACACTAATTAGATGTATGTGTGCGTAAATGCAAAGTAATTTTCCTTTATGCATTTTAAGCTGTTTGCAAGAATCTCTGATACAAGGAAAAAACTAAATATGGTTATTATCTAACAGTGTGACATAATAATGAAATAATAAATCATTCCTCAGGCTTTCGCAATTAAAAGCTTGACAGAAGTCAACATCAGTCAATGTAGTAATAGACTCAGTTATTTTGGCATGAGAAACCATTTAGTCTTGTGGATGACTGTTGGGGTTAAAGCTGCCAGGAATGGAGAGCCTTCTGTGTAACGATTTAGATTCCTTCTACATTTGTAATAATTAAATAATTAAAGTGGCTCTTTAAATATGATAATTATATCATTTTATTTAAAAGTTAGCAACAACCAAGTTTTATACAAACTTACACGACCGACCTTAATAATTTAACAGGAACTTTTATTGGAAACAAAACTAATCAAAGATTTGTTCAAAAATTTTAATTTTAATGCCAATTGAATTTGCATTGTTGTTTTCATTTTTTCACTTTTGAAAAATCATTCTACGATCTTGATAAAACATTATTGGTAAAACTTGTAAATTTTGATAGCATATAGGCGTAGGTAAATGCTGAATTCAAAGGATCAAGAAATAATTATATTATATTTTTCCACATGCTCAATAAAGATCATGCGGATGCACACTTATATAGCTTCTCAATATTAAATAGAAAAATCATTCATTACCAGTTTAATCTTGGCAGCAAGAATTTTTTGACATTAGTAGTGAGATAGGAGCGGATCTCTGTCATGGGGTCTAAAGATGAAAAGGCTTTCCTGGTTCCAAGTGCCCTTTTGAGCACCATTTACCATAAAAACTTGAATGTTACTCTTTTGCACCAGTTTTGCTGTGTTTAATTTTGTTGTAATTGTATGATTAACTAAGTATTTATTGTGTAGAAGTTGTTAATATTGGGGTTTGTATGGAAAATTAGATTGTGGGGTTGAGTATTGTATAAAAATGAAGTGTTGTATTATTATAATGCTATTGACAGGCTGATAGGCAAAATGTCGACAGAGGAAGATGTGGAGATGAGAGTGATGAAAGAAAACGATACTGTTGATGGTACTACGAGTGACATTGTAGGTGTTTTGAAGAGTCTGGGACGAAAAGTGCTAATAGTTATGATGATATTGGTATTTGTCGTAGGATTTTCTACTTTTGGAAGCATTACTGAGTTTAGTATTTATGAAAGTGGTGTCAAAGAAATACAAAAAGCAAGAATCTCTCTTGTTCAAATCATAATTGAAGCTATTGGCGGATGGCAAACATCTAATTCCTCATGGATGGTAATGCCGAAGGATTTAATGCAAGAATGTGCTCCTCTTTTACAGCAATGATTTTAGGTCCGATTGGTTCTGGGAAGGCGCAAGCGCGTTTTGCGAATGATTGAAGGTAGTCAGACTATAGCTTATCCTACACCGAAAGAAAAACATTACTGTTATGGAGCCTATCAAAAAGCTTTTGACGATGTATCCGGAGTGATATTTCACCAAGGAGTGATAGATCTAATGATGAGTTTCCCCAGAGGTGGACAGAACAGATGGTTGATAATTGATGATTTGATGGATGAAGTTTCTGGTAAAACCGATGCCAATGCTTTGTATATGAAACATAGTCATCATCTGAACATGTGTTTTTAAAAGGAAATAGTACAATTTCCTTGAATAACCACTAGTTTTTTTTGTGAAATTTTTAGAGCTGCTTCATAGATTACTTATTTGGCTTGTCAATGCTTTCCCTGAAGTGCAACAATTGTACTAGGAACCTTTGAACAAGTGACGAAGAAACCGTACTTTTTTTACAAATAGGAATGACGTAGAATTGGACGTTGACGCTTTGAAAGAGTTTTATTACAATCCTGCGTTGCACACGTCTCTGTGAGGAGCTAGAGCTTTGCTGCAAGTTCGTAGAAAACGAGAGGGAGAAAAAAGAATTCAAAAATATCTGAGTGGAGAGGATGCCTACACACTGCAGAAGACAGTGATGACCAAGTTTAAGCGCAGCCCCATGAATGTAGCTGAACCGAGAGAGCAGCTTTAAGTAGATTTGATGGATGTGCGTTTTCGAAAAGAAGAAAACGATGACACCGCATTTTTAGGTTGGGTTGTTCTACTCATCTCCAAAGCAGGTCACATTGTAGCCAGAAGTTTGAGAAATATACTAGATGGAGAAAACTACAAGGCTTCACAATCAGATAATGATAAAAAGTTTGACAATCAGCATGTAAAGAGCCTGCTGGCTGAGAAAAACATCAAGCGTTTTAAGCCTGGTTCACATACATATCGTAGATGCTCGTACGAGCATCTGCGATGTATGTGAACCTGGATTTGCAGTGGCTCGTACGACGTCGCATGCTGTCGTAGAGGCTCGTAGAAAAGTTCAGCTGAACAAACTTTCCTGCAACCGTCGTTCGATGGAGAGTACAATTTTCTAACTTCCTTTCTCAAAAACCACATTTAGGTCAAGGTTACTCATGTAAACATGATTGCCATCAAAAAAGTATAATAAATAATAAAATCATTATTGTTTAGTTATAAGTATTGATTATTATTTATTATTAGTTTTCTGAGTGAAATATTGTGATAGTTGATTTAAATGCATAAATATATATTTTTTCTGTAAATTTTTATATAATAGCATAATTAGTAGATCATTATAAATTGAGATTCAAAATTTTATATTAAAAGATGGTAAAAAATAATAATGCACCATTGAACAACAGTTATAAATTTAATCAAGAAATATGGAATAATATTTAATGATAATATGAGTAAAAATATAGTAAATTTTTTAAAATTGTTGAAAATAATAAATTCTTCTCTGTAATTGAACAACGATAATTCATTTAGTATGTGTATAGTCGTTGGTCAGTGAAGAGGTTTTATTACCTCCCATTCAAGAAAGTGATTATATCTCTTGCGATCGTGAGTTTGCCAAGTTTATGTGAACATGTATCGCAGATCCGTCGTACGAGGATCTGCGATCACTTGCGAGCATCTACGATATGTACGTGAACCAAGCTTTACAACCAAAAACAAGACGATAAAGGTTTCGATGGTGGAGCGTTTTAACAGGGCTTTAAAAGACAAGATTTGTCAATATCTGACATACAAAGATGATGACAGATACATCGATGTTTTACCTCAGATGGTTAGCGCATACAACAACACTGTTCACACGGCTATAGGTATGAGAGCGAACGACTTAAATTTTCAAAATCAAGAACTCATGAGGAATCGAGTGTACAAAGGATGTGAACACAGAGTTGGAGGTTATGTGAGAATCAGCAAGGCGAGAGGGGCTTTTGAGAGGGGCTACACTCAAAATTGGACCGTTCAGGTCTTTATAGTCACTGGCGTGCTTACCCACAAAAAACCTAGTGTATACAAGGTTAAAGATCTGGCTGAAGAGATCGGAAGGATCGAGGGAGCTTTTTGCAAAAAAGAATTGCAAAAATAAAAATAAACAGACAGTTTACAGAATCAGAAAGATATTGAGAAGAAAAACTCGGAGAGGTAAGAAACAGATACTGGTCAAGTGGTTGGGCTACGGAGAAAAGTTTAATGAGTGGGTGGATGAATAGCTTATAAGGAACAAACACTCGTTGCCTCCATCATACGACAGCAAAATGTCGATGCTGATAACCTTGCCTTCGAACTCCAATGGTGAAAATTTTTCCGGCAAAACCAACTCCGATTTTACAGTGAGACTGTATAAATATCTGGACACTATCGGAGCTAAATGGAAGATAGCTATGTTAAACATAATGTATGCTAATAATTGGAAAAATGCGACTGAGGGTGAAATATATCTGGAAAAGACGATTGTCTCCATTAAAAGCGAATAGTCAATCGCCCAAAACAGCAACAGGAGATTCAATAGTGTGGAAGAGTTGGAGAACATTATACAAACGAGAATGTGTTAAATGAGTTTGGGCAAAAGGTTTGCCATCTCTCACAACAGAGTAACCAACACAAGTTAACTGTTCAACGGCAATCCCGATACGACGCTGAATTTTTCCAAATACCTAGCCTACATCTTTGGATTCGAACCGAGTGAAAAAAGCATGTATCCCCATGGTAGATACAACATTGTCGCATCACCTGATATAAATTTCTGTCTAACCTCTTTATACGTCTATTTATACATTGTCGACAGTAGGATGATAGGCAATATGAATATGCTTTTGCTGAGATAAGTACCAGTGCAAGGGAAAAAGAATACTGTCGTTTACCAAGAGTTTAAAAACCCCCATTATGTCAACGAGGCATCGCTGAATAGCGATCTCATCCAGGTGCTTATAACAAGCGACGACGGTGAACGAATACCATTTGATGGTGGAAAGTCGTGCTGAAGGCTCATTTTGGAAAAAGAGGGACAAAATGAGTTTGGTACGCTACACCCCAAAGACTCGAAAGATTTTTTCGAGTACTACAAAATGCAAGCTGGGAATGGAATCGAAGTGGAATGAAAGCAAACTGGGAATGGAATCGACCAGACAAAACTGATGAACCAGTCAGTGGCAGCTCAGTGGCAGCCAGCCAAGTTCCCTCATCCCCCCCAAACTGCTGCTCCCCCTTCCCCCAGTGTGGCAGCGACTCTATCAACAAATGCTCGCAAATAGAGCCTAAGCATTTTGAAGCCTGTGACTGCTGTCCACACCTCCTGTGGCTCCCCTACCTCTCCCCCAGCTCAGGACAGCACCCCTCATACCCGGAGCCGCCTTACCTTGCCCTGTACAACCAAGGACTGAGTTTTAGTTTGGTCACTGTCTCCCCCGCCTCCTCAACTCCTACTGGTCTTCCCAATGTCATTACAAGAGAAAGGATGCAGATGTTGCTCAAGATTATAGAGAAGCAAACCTTTTTGCTGGCCCATCTAAGCAAGGAAACTTTCCCCCTTCAGCCGCCCTCCACCCTCAGCCCCTTTACCCCCATCCCTGGGCACTGTCCTCCCCAGTCCGCTGTTGTGCTTCTTACGGTCCTGCCTATAAAATACCCAAAAGACAACGGCCTGTTACCATCACCCATCCACAGCCCGTGGTTGTCTTTCCCACCCCCTTAGTTCTTCCCTGAGCCCCTGTCTTCCCTCCCATTCTCTCACCTGTGGTCACCTTCCCTCTTGAGGTAGACCTGCCAGTCTTGTTTCTTCAGAAAAGAGCACCTTGGGCTGCGGCGATAGTGGGAGACGCTGTTGACCTCAAGCAAAGGTTACAGGCTCTCAGAATTAGAGTAGTAACTGGCGCGCTGACTGAAGAGGAGGTCGCTAAGGCTTGGGCAAAGGCTGAGTTTCTGAAGAGGCAAATAAGTAGTTTGAAGGATGCCGCCCAGGAAGTGAGAAGGCAGCTATTCTAGTTAGCTTCGTTCCCTCTCTTTCGTGAGTTACAGGGGTTTATGTGCACCCCTTCCCCCTCCACTTTTGTGAGTCACATAGTCTGGTGCACCCCTTCTCCCTCCACTTGTTAGTCATGCTGTTTTGTGTGCACCCCCTCGTGAGTCACACTGTCTGTATGCAACGCTCTCATTAGTCATGTGGTTTTACGTGCCCCCCTCCCTTTCCATCATACACAGGTTTGTGTGAGCTATTTGATTCAGGCTTATGGTTTATACATACTTTTTCCCTGACTAGGCAGTCAGCTCATAGTTGCTAGTCCCTTTGATGCAACCCTTTTCCCTACTTCACCCACTTATTTGACCTCTGGTTGAATAGTGGCCATCCTCTGGTTCTTTAACCTAAACCACGAGTAGTGCTGTTAGTTGGAGTGGCCTATATAAAAGAATTGCATAGCGTGGCTTCTATTGTTGCTGTGGCACTGTGCACTTACCATAAGTGACACTTGCTGCTGCTAGATAATCCTCTTTTGATATAAACTACCAAATGAGTCATCTAGAATGCGTTAGCAAGCTTTGGCTCAAGTTTGCTGACAAAAATACCAGCTGTGGCTAGAATATTTACAGTGAAGCAGATGGAAAGGGAAACTCCGCTAGCTAACAACAATTACTCAGCCATGATTGGACAGTTTGAATTTGGTTGCCAACTACTAGTCATATTTCATTTCTACTTTTATATTTCTGTTGCACCTGGTTAATCTGTATCCAATGAACTGGTTGTATTTTTCAACTGCTCATTTACATATTTCACCACTTCGAACTCTATAAATATAGCCGTGTTGTGATTGTGTGGGTAAAACTGGTTGTGCACTCTCGCAGTGAAGTTGGCTTATCAATTAATTGTATTGTTTTTAGCAATTTATTGTGTCTTAGCTCTGCATAGGAAAATACATCTATTGATACTCTTAACTCTTTACTTTGTTAGTTTGTCAGGTTGCCTAGCTAACTGTTACCGTGCTTTACCAAATTTGATACAGCTCGGGGCTGCTTGTTAGTACATTGTAACTGATAGGGAAAAGGACACTACCTTTGATAGTGTTTCCCTTGGTAGAATCCAGCTCGGTGTAGCTCAGTGCCGCTCGGATTGTGTATTGCAACGCTGTATAGTAGTGTTGGACAGGCCATAGTCTTGACCTATTGCCTCTTGTGTGGTCTCTAGTAGTTGTTCGGTAAAGGTGGGGTGCAAGTCTTATACACTATGTTGTTTGTATATGTAAGACCAAAATTTGTGATTATGCAATACTATGCAGGGTATTGCAGCACTGTTCGCTAAAATAGAAAGGTTATGCCATTTTTGCAGCAAGACTCATTCACTATGTTCCCATGGCTCAAATTCGTTCCGATTAAATGTTCATAAGTGTTGGTTAGCATTTATTCGGGTTGGAGTTGACCTTCAATTCTAGTGAGTAGCGACCGGAATAATTATTTCATCATTAGTGAGATAGTAAACAGTCATGCTCGTATTACTAAATACTACGAGTCAGATTTGTTTAATGTTTCCAGCACAAACTAATAATTATTGTAAGTAGATGAATAATGATAGGAACAACAATTAACTATAATTATAATTAACTATTAGTAAATAATAAATGATAACCAATTAACGATAAATTAATTATAATAAAACAGTAATTATTTATTATAAGAATAATTATAATAATAATAATTTAGTTTGCCCACTTATCAAACAGTGTTGTGATTTTCTGAACTCTGTCAGTTTCCTGAACAAGTAGGAGATATTTCATAATTAAGCTGTTGTTAAACATGCAACGATCATCATTATATAAATGTAACAAAAACTACTGCAGTTGAAATCTAACAAAAACTGATTCACAGACAAAATGCCAGTTTAATGCCTCCTCCACAAAAGAGCTGTCCCAACGAAATTGCATTCATCAACCGAACGATTCCCATGATTCTAATGAATGCTCTACCCAAATCAATACGATTTGGGGAACTGCACCGAGCCAACACAAACAAACCCGAACCAACTCATATGAGTCCCAATTCCCATGAATGACCCAAATGGAGGATTTTAGAGTTCAACCCAAACGAGTTCAAATCATGGGAACATAGTGATTCATTATTATCAACTACATATGCTCGAATTAAATGTGCTCTCTTTTGAGACAAAATCAGACGTTAACAACCACTGAAGACCTGTTCGTTACCAAATAACTTTTGCAGCAGGAAAATGAAATGTATTGAAGTAAATAGATATTAGAAATAGTTACTTGTTGACAAAGGGTTATAGAGAGTTATATAATGGATATTTCAAAAGAGCGTAGCAAGAACAGCGAGACTGTTTATTGGTTGATAGTGAAATAAGAGAGTTGATGCCGCTTGTCCGTATTCTCATAGTCAGCGTTTGTAATCAGATTAGTAGCAGTATCTGCGATAACAAATTCTATAACGTCCGTAGCGGTAGCAGTAGTAGTAAATTGTGTAGCAGATGGCTCTCTTCTGCCTGCTCACTTCACCATCTACAAACAAAGCACCCGTAAAGGAATTCTTGGTAAGAAAAAAGCCATTCTAGAAGACCTTGTTTTTCTGGCTCTTAAACTTACTCTGAGCTGTGACATCGCCTTTAGGAATTACAGCCATCCATTGATATCCACTGGTACATGCATCATGCACTTTCTGTGGTAAGAAACTAACATCTGTCAGTTTTCCATCGTAGATCTGGACTGTTACATTATCCTGTTCTGCCACGACTTCCTTACCATCCCACTCCTCAAGGAAACTTTCTACTTCTCCCTCTAGGTCTTGACTACCTCCAGTTGGTAACAGATAGCATACTGCATTTTTGCTGTTTCTGGTCAGATGAATGCCCTATATGTATATATCAATATAGACCACTTTGTTTTCGAAACAGTTATTTATTTAAACCGAAATTTAAAAAAAATAAGTGACGTATTTTGTTTTTCTTTACCTTCTTGAAGTCATCAAAGTCAAATTCTCCATTGTTGCCGTACATGTAGGACATGTGACCACCCCGGCTGTACTCTATTTTCTCATTTACCTTTAGAAAACAAAGAAAAATTCTACAGCTACAGTAAAAAGCATTCTAGAAAAAATTTTGACACTGTTTGAAGGGCATATATGCTATGAGCTTGATCAATTTTCATTTTATTCAATATTTTTTTGGTGAATCATGCATAGGAGATTTTTCTCTCCCACTTAACTACATCCATACATGCAGAGTTAGAGACAACTTTCATCCAAGACAGAGAAGATGACAACACTCAGATAAAATAAAATTTTGCAGTGAAAGATGCAAAAGATTTAGCATGTTCTGATGGTGTTTGGAAAAATAAAAGGACTGTTGAAAGTTGAAATTGCTGGTGATTTTAGTAGCAGTGGCTCGTAAACACTTGACAAATATGTAAAATATTCAGAAGCTTGTCAATAAATTACAAGACCTTACGTGGTAAAGAAGAAAAGAATCATAATAAAAAAATAGTTATAACATTTCTTAATTAATACTAAAATGTAGTTTACTGGTCAACTGGGTCAAGGTTGTTAATTTTTATACTAGAATATTTTTCTGCCAGAGATGTGAAATCTTTTTTGCAAGTATTAAATTTGCAAGCAAAATTTTCTAATTTGAGGCTTGGTGCAATACAGGGTGAAGGTGAGAATTCTTTCAATGTTGGATTTACTTTTGTTTTGTTATTGATGGAAGACAATAATTTCCTGATTACTTAACAAAATAACAAACATCATCCATTTACAGTTGTGACTTTTGTTCAAATGAAAAACTTAGACAAAAATTTAAACATCACAAAAGTTCTGAATGAGTTAACAAGAGAATCAATCCAAAAGATTAAACCAAATAAATATGCATTCCTATACCTCTCCTTCCTTCGATTTGACATTCACAGATGCTTTGATGTCAACTTTAGAAGTTTCCTGGTTGGCAGTCTGACAGTCAGCGTTTCCGTTAGAGACAGCAACATAAATGAGTGATGCCACAGATGCTGTCAGCAATAGAGACAGCAGCAGCATGGACACTCCTACTAGTTTTGACTTCTCTACTCTAGCTTCCATCTACATAAAATGATGTAAAATACATATGTTTTCCAAGTAGGAATTACAAAAATAAAGCTAAATGTAAAAGTACGCAGTTCCGTAGAAAAAAGTAAAAAAAGATTATCCAGCAAGAATCAAAAAAGGGCTTTTGCAATTTAAATACAAACTCTCAGCAGAGATGGAGACTTGCTTTTAAATATGTTATGCTGCTACAAATGAAACACAAGACACGTTTATAACAAAAAAAGAAGTTTTCAGACAACTAATTATCTAATGCTTTACCTTTGCAATGTCGACTTTCTCATCCATGTCTCTTTCAAGTCAAGGCAGTAATGATTTGGTACACTCTCGTCTTCTCTTTATATAGTCTAGAAAGTTCCTGGTGTAGCTTTCCAAAATCAGACTCATGACGGCGACAAAATTTTATTTTTAAAACAATCTATGCAGGAAATCTTCCAAGTTTTATTCTGGCCAGGAACTTCAAAAAGTGTTCTCTGATAGGCTAATTAACTGACCAATGGCTGTATATTTTGTTGTAGATTAACAAACATGCACTTGCTGAGTGCTTTGCTTAAATAACTTTTTGAATATCTAAAAAGATGTTTACTCTGTGGGAATTGGCAGGGTTTCTGCGCAGCTCTTGGACAATAATAACTGATGACGTAAATGTTTGCAATGACTCATTTGAAAAGCCTCTTGTAATGCTATCCAACAATTAAGCTCCTATTAGCAGCAAATTCTTCAGTCTTATTGCTTGCCTCATCCAATGGTAGCACTCGCTGTCACTCTCCTAGACTTGTTACAAGTCTAATCAACAAAGTATGCTATTTAGGACTATCAGCTGCAACGGTATTACAAGCCTAAAAGATGAAGTTAAGATCAAATACTTTACACCATTGCCCTCTTCTTTAGCTTTTTGACTTTGTTTTTCAGCTCCCTGCAATCCCCACAACTATTCTTTCAGTTCAATAGCGGTGCAAATATGGTTGTAATTTTACACCAGAAGCCATAACAGTAAAAACTTATAGCTTCATGAAATAGCCACTGCTGGTGAATACCGTGGTCTAGTTGGTTCGACCAAACGGTCAGTTGGTTATATAACAAACCCTCTAATTACAAACTCAGACCCTTTCGCCAGTTGGCATAAAAAAACTAGCCAACCTTTCATGTTATAGAGAGGTAGTAGGAAGAGTTTTGCAACTCTTATATAAGGAGTATATTTCCGTATGATATTTTTAGACAGGATGGCCTGCAAATAAAAGATGTTTCTAATATGACGACTCTTTGACCTGTTTGTAAATCCTTTAATCTTATTTTTGCATCAGCGTCTACTCACACAGCAGCATTTACTCATACAGCAGTGTCTACTCATACAGCAGCATCTACTCATGCAACAGCGTCTACTCATACAGCAGCATCTACTCATACAGCAGCGTCTACTCATACAGCATCTACTCATGTAGCAGCGTTTACTCATACAGCAGCATCTACTCATACAGCATCTACTCATACAGCATCTACTCATACAGCAGTGTCTACTCATACAGCAGCTTCTACTCATACAGCATCATCTACTCATACAGCAGCATCTACTCATACAGCAGTGTCTACTCATACAGCATCTACTCATACAGCAGTGTCTACTCATACAGCAGCGTCTACTCATACTGCATCTACTCACACAGCAGCATCTACTCATACAGCAGCGTCTACTCATACAGCAGCGTCTACTCATACAGCAGCATCTACTCATACAGCATCTACTCATGTAGCAGCGTCTACTCATACAGCATCTACTCATATAGCAGTGTCTACTCATACAGCAGCGTCTACTCATACAGCAGCATCTACTCATACAGCAGCGTCTACTCATACAGCAGCGTCTACTCATGCAGCATCTACTCATACAGCATCTACTCATACAGCAGCATCTACTCATACAGCATCTACTCATACAGCATCTACTCATACAGCAGCGTCTACTCATACAGCATCTCCTCATACAGCATCTACTCATACAGCAGCGTCTACTCATACAGCAGCGTCTACTCACACAGCAGCGTCTACTCATACAGCAGCATCTACTCATACAGCATCTACTCATACAGCGTTTACTCATACAGCATCTACTCATACAGCAGCGTCTACTCATACAGCAGCGTCTACTCATACAGCAGCGTTTACTCATACAGCAGCGTCTACTCATACAGCGTCTACTCATACAGCAGCATCTACTCATGTAAGAGAGGTCTCCTTATTTTATAAAACAACTCACCTTCAAATTTAAGGCTGTTTACTTTTGTAAAAATGTCATTTTCATTACCTTTATTCATTTGGCCATGAAAATAGATGTATGGCCTTTTTGGATGTGTTGTTAATCAGAGTATTCGCGACCTCTGTTCGCCGAACACATTGCAATAAAAATAATCAGACCGGCAATAAATTTAATCAATAAATCATCATTTTGTTTGGAACTCGTAGGTCAACAAAAAGTAGCCCACTGAATAAAAACAAATCAACGAGCATGTATTTATATTGTTCGTAGGTCGCGAATGAAACTGAACACTAAATAAATTATAACAAGTCGGTTTTTATAGACCGGTTTTATATCCTTAAAAAATGATTCTAAACTTTTGCAACTGCTCAAAACTTACTAAATTGAAAGGCAGCTTGTTATTTAATCTTACTCCTTGCTGTAAGATTCTAGTTCTCAATGGACCAGCATACCAGTTAAATTATTTGTTCATGGTCGCATATAAAAACTCTTTTTGTCGATAATCGGCAAAAACTAAACATGAAGTATTACGTGCAAGACAAACTCAGTTGGATTGCGAACATTTCTCTGCAATGTATTTCCTCCAGCACTTCAAGCTGAAAGCATGTAATACTTTCATTTCGTAGATGACACTCAAAAATTAGTTTTTGATGATTTAAAAGTCATTAAATGAGTAATCAGCTTCTGACCAGCAATACTAAGCAACTTTTTTCATTTTTTTGATTTATTTAAGGTTTTTGCTGCATATATTAATGTATATATGGCTTTTTATATTAGAGAACCATTTAGCAGAAACTTATATTCCGTTGCAGTCGAGGGTTTTTTCATTTTTATTCCTGTAAGAAGTTCTTTGACTTTTTGCAACGTTTAAATGAATAGCTGCTTTCAGTTGTTTCTCTCAAGCTATTGAAACTGAGTATTGATCACTTAGCAAAGTAAAATTTGAAAAAAGAAGTTTTTCCGAGCAAGGAAAACAAAAAAGTCAGAACAAAAATTATTTGTCCCTGGCAAACACAACGAAAATATTTTCAACAAATGTGTGGACAAAAGTTAATTATACAACAACACCGATCAAAATACTTATTCAATTCATGCGCCAGAACTGACTGTTTTAAAATTTCAAGTGCCAGCACATTTGGAAAAGTTTCTGGAAGTGGAGTGACTCATGTTGGCTTGAAGCAGAGCGGTTTTTGGCATGTTTCTGTATACTAAAGAGACTAGAGAAGTTTCGCAACATTACGCTGAAATAATAATGGTGGCAACTAGATTGAAATCGTCAACAATAAAGATGAGGGTTTAGAAAAGAGAGCAGTAAAGGAATACATCGAATGGAAAAAGATCAAGTCTGACAGAAAGGCGGGGACAACACAACACAGAGAACAGACGATGAAAAATAAAAATTGCTGGAGAGACATTGAAAAAAATGAATGAAAGCTCTTTCAGCCTCAGTTTTGTTCATTAAGAATGAGAATGTGGCACCTGGCAATTATAAAATAAAAAAAATCATTTTGTTAGCAAGGTCTTTGACTGTTGCTAAATGAGCTATTTGCCTTGATTTGGGACATAAACTTTTAATAAACATTGCACACAAAAAGCATCTAGCTTATATCTATGTATAAGGTCAGCGTTACAAATCAATGCTGATGCACTTTCAGGTATTTTTTTAAACTCAAGAAATACCTGTTCTGAATGACATTCGCTTCTTGCAGAAAAAAATTGTTATACTTATTTATAAAAGTAGAGTTATTTATCCAGAATGCATCCATTTACCTTCTACATGAAATCCACTGACCCACAGACCAAGTACATATAGTAAGTTTTTGTTGACAGGAAGTGGAAAGGGGTGCACACCTGTTTGAGATGAGAAGTTGTAGAGTGAGCACTTCCTAATCCAGCAGTATTCTTAAAGATCGGAAAAATTTCAATCTTTGAAATTTATTAAATAGTTCAATAAATTGTAAACCAAGAAATCGCCGGCTAGCATTCCATAAATGATCAAAACATCGGCAGCAGATTTATTTTGCGACATCGCGTAATGCGTATGAAGTATATTCAGTATAAAACAGGATAAAAGTTAATGTTTATATAAGTGAAATTTACAAAAAATTAAAAATTTACCTCTAAGAGCTAGACATAAAAAAGGGAAAAAATGAGTCAGTTCGGTTGGTAGTTTTTGCATCCATTGAACAAAATTAAGCAGCAACACAAGCGGATTTTTGACTCATGTCAAATAAATTGCTGCAATGAAGAGGGTAATTTGCATTGTTTTACCCTTACCAACTGAAAGGCCTTTTGTAGAAAATTACTTTTTCAATGTATCACTGATTAGTCATTACTTAGTATATATATACATATTAGTTCTATAGCAGTTAAAACCTAAGTGAAATAATCAATGTGTGGTCAGCCGTTTCCAGAGCTACTTTATATAAGGGCAACTCCACTGGAGCCAAGTTTCACAAGAACTCGAGTTCGTCATAATTGGAGGAAATAGTTTTAATGCATTTATTCAATGTTTGTCGCATAAAATGAATTATTTTTGCAGTTAAACATGTGTGAGCATCTTTTTTTTTTTTAATCCAGCACAAATTTTTGTTTTGTTAAATTGAATTGGGCAGTAAAATCTTGTTTAAAAATATGAACCATCACGAGCCAGGAATAAACAAGGAGTCATCTCCCCTTTGGAGGGATTACTCTATATTGAGCAGTACCGGACATTGAGAAGTTTGCCGATACGTTTACTAAAGATTACGTGCCCTATAATGCAAAAAACGTTCGCTTTCAGCCCTGTGAGCTTACGTGACTTTTTGTAATTGTATGCAGGGTGCACGGTCGCGTTAGTCACCATCCATATGGCGGACACCCGAAATATCAAAGTGCCACTTGGTTTTGTGGCAAAAACGAAATCATAATAAAATAAGTAGAATTTATGTTATTTATTTTGCTTAGTATTTATCATTATTTTTCTCTTTTCATAAGCATCTGACTGAATGACAAAAACTTGTAATATACTACTCTGAAGTGAAGTATGAATAATGTCAAAAAGTAGTATGCTCATTTTGAAAAGAAAATGATTGATTTCGTAGGTACCGTAGCAAATAATTATTTGTTTAAAATGTTTATATTATTATTATTTAAACTATTTTGAGATTATAGTTCTATGATTAACTTTTGGCTATTATTTATATCTAAAGTTATTAGTTATTTAAAATTTGATATGAAAGTTGAATGGTACAAAAAGAACAGTTTTTAATTCTTAGTTTTTATAATACAAGTGGTAATATAAGCACTATATTTCGGCCCTTATTACTTGGCTTAGTATTAAATTTTTTTGTTTAGAATTCTCAATGGGCTAGGAGACATCATGAGCTTTCAGATGAATGGTTTTTTTAAGCTCTAACTTGTCAATTTGCAGGGTTATGAGTTGTTGAAATTGAGCCTTTTTTTGAGTGATAGTTACAGTGTAGTCACTCAAGCATTTGGCTCCAGAGGGTCACGTGACAAGGGCAGTTGGCCACACTTTGATTACTTCACTTAGGTGAAAATTGATTGATTGCTATGAACGCCCCAGAATCTGGATTTACAGTCTCAGTCATTTCTCAATGTTTTGTTTATACATACAGAGGTATTGACACTGACTATAGTTCATTAAATACAACACTCTTAAATTGATAGTGACAAAATCTTTTGATACGGTTCAGTGCTTTCTACTCACGATGAACCAGTAACTTGATTCAAGCATCACTTGAAAGCTAAAGTAATGACAACCACAGTCGTCTACATACAGTTACGCGAATCATGCATCTTATATAAAAGTGAATTTGAGGTCCTAAATAAAGGGGCGGAGCCTATTTTTTATATAAGCTACAATGGACAAATTTTGTAGAGCCTACTAAAAACTTATATGAAGAAACTGGCATGGCTTTTGAGTTTTCAGTGATTACAAAATATTCAAGAAAACCTCTAAAGCTACAAAAGCATGTACAAACTTTAAGTTTCTATCGGCAGCCTAAGAAAAGATAATCAGATCGAAGAGTCAATTTTTCATAAAACTTCGAATTTTTTATGAAAAAGACCTTCGTAAGTTGAAATCATTTTGTTGAAAAGTATCATAAGCAACAAAATCTCCATTGAAATACCATACCAAAGATCTTGCTTGCTAGTAACAGGAAGTAACTTTTCAAAATAATAGGACAGCCAAACACCCATTATTCATATTGTTCATGCTCAAAATGGCAATCAGCCCTGTTCAAAGTAGCTAATTTTCTGTATTAGCTACCAAAAGTTATATAATTGGCTATTGGGTGTGTTAAATAGGCTCTTCAGCACATATTTTTGTAAAGAAGTGCAAGAATGACAGGTATTTGTGTGGTAAAACAATGTTTTTTTCATACCACATCAACAATTTTTAATGGTAAGTTATATGATTGGCAGTAATTGTTAGGACCTCGTTTCCTTGGTAACCACTTCCGTTCGCGTAACTGTATGTAGACGACTGTGATGACGGCCTAGTTAGAGTATTCTGGGAAGACTTGAAAGTAGGTCTGATCGCAATGAAAGCTGAAAGATGCGATGTCGGTAATTGAGGTATTAGAAGCCTTTAAAAGTTCCTGTGCATCAACATTATGTGGCGGATTTTTATGAACAAGGCCTGCAGAAACTTGTGTCTCAGGCACCTACACATGTAGAGGCTGTCTCTGTGGTTTAGAGACAGCCTCCTGAGCTAAACAAAGCCACCAACAGGTGATTGGTTGTCCCTGTTCAAAGTGCTGACGAGACCAACACTCTCAGCTCTGTATTGAGCATCTCACAGGTCAGCATAGACCCATGCAGGGCCGGGGTTGACTCTTACAGGGCCAATATGAGTGATCCAGGGCTGGTACAAGATGGCTAAGCCCAATATCTTGAAGCTTTGGAGTTTCAGAAGATCAAGCTCAGGACTTCGCTATCTCCAGATGTTGAGAAAACTAGACTCCAGGCAATAAAAAGTCCCAGGGCTTAGCAGGAAATGGGACGGCATATCACCATACAATTTACCCGTTAACTCCGCCCATTTGTTGTTGGGCGCTCATTACATTTAATTGATGGCATTCATTCTGCATTGGTGGTTATTTTTAACTATGTATTATTAATTTTTCATCTTACTTCCTGCATGTAGTGTTGATCATATTGTTATATAAGACATTAGCTTCCTGTGTTGCAGCCTATGTAAGGCTTGATCTCCTCGTTGGTTATTGCATTAGCTCTTGCACTTGTTCTTGACTTGCCATTATGCTCTGGTGGGTTATCATTATAGAGCAGTACAGAATGCTAATAAATGCTGTTGTACATTGTAACTAGACTGGTCTGTCTGAGCCACGGGCTCCACACTGGTTGTTAGAGTTCATTGACCAAGTAGCACCGGCCCTACCGGCGGTGTCCCCTCTAGAGAGAGGTAGAGTACTTGAGATTAAGAGTATTCTGTGGTTCACTAGATCAAAACCTATTACAATACCTAATTACCGTATGAGGTGTTCAAAGGCAGCTAAATGCCTACGTATTCTTTTCATAATTTTCTAAAAATTTGTAGAAATATACAATTAGAGCTGATTCCATACGAAACACTAATTGGATGGATGTGTGCGTAAATACAAAAAAAATTTTCTTTACGCATTTTAAGCTGTTTGCAAGGATCTCTGATACAAGGAAGAAAAAACTGAATATGGCTATTATCCAACAGTATGACATAATAATGAAATAATAAATTATTTTTCAAACTAGGATTTTAGGCTTTCGAAACCAAAAATTTGGCAGAAGTCAACATCAATCAATATTATAATAGACTCAGTTATTTTGGTATGAGGAACCATCTAGTGGATGACTGTTGGGGTTAAAGTTGCCAAAAATGGAGAGCTTTCTGTATAAAGACTTAGATTCCTTAGACATTTCTAATAATTAAATAAACAAAGTGACTTTTTAAACATGATAATTATATGATTCTATTTAAAAATTAACAACAACCAAATTTTATACAAACTTACACGACCTGAGACTTTTATTTGGGGAAAACCTAATCAAAGATTTGTTCAAGACTTCAATTTTAATGACAATTGAATTTGCATTGTTGTTTTCACTGTTTCGCTTTTGAAAAATCATTCTATGATCTTGATAAAGCATTATTGGTAGAACTTGTAAATTTTTATAGCATATAGACGTATGTAAATGCTGAATTCAAAGGATCAAGAAATAATTATATTATACTTTTCCACATGCTCAATAAACATCATGCGGATGTACACTTGTATAGCTTCTCAATATTAAATAGAAAAATCATTCATTACCAGCTAAATCTTGGCAGCAAGAATTTTTTGATATTAGTAGTGAGATAGGAGCAGATCTCTGTCATGGTGTCTAAGGATAAGAAGGCTCTCCTGGTTCCTAGTGCTTTTTTCAGCACCAGAACTATGAGAACCTGAAAGTTAATTTTTTTGTGAACCACTTTTGTTGTGTTTAATTTTGTTGTAATTGTATGATTAACTAAGTATTTATTGTGCAGGGGTTGTTTATATTGGGGTTTGTATGGTGATTTAGATTGTGGGGTTGAGTATTGTATACAAAACTAAGTGTTATACTATTATAATGCTATTGATAGGCAAGATGTCGACAGAGGAAGATGTGGAGATGAGAGTGATGAATGAAAACGATACTGTTGATGGTACTATGAGTTAAATTGTAGATGTTTTGCCGAGTCTGAAACAACAAGTGCTTATAGTTATGATGATATTGGTATTTGTCATAGGATTTTCTACTTTTGGAGGAGTTACCGAGTTTAGTATTTATAAAAGTGCTGTCAAAGAAATACAAAAGGCGAGAACCTCTCTCATTCAAATCATTAATAAAACTATTGGCGGATGAAAAACATCTAATTCATCACGGATGGTAATGCTGAAGGAATTAACGCGAGGATGTGCTCTCCTTTTACAGTAATGATTGCGGGTCCGACTGGTTCAGGGAAGATGCAAGCAATTTTATGAATGATTGAAGCTAGTCAGACTATAGCTTATCCTACACCGGTAGAAATACATTACTGTTATGGAGCCTATCAAAAAGCCTTTGACCATGTACCCCGAGTGATATTTCACGAGGGAATGATAGATATAATGATGAGTGTCCCCAGAGATAGACAAAACATATGTTTGGTAATTGATGATTTGATGGATGAAGTTTCTGGTAAAGCCGATGCCAATGCTTTGTATGCGAAACATAGTCATCATTTGAACATAAGTGTCTCTTTCACTGTTCAGAATCTGTTTTTAAAAGGAAATCGTACAATTTCCTTGAATAGTCACTATTTTTTTCTTTTTGCTACCCTAGAGAAGATTCTTTGATTAGCTATTTGGCTCGTCAACGCTTTCCCAGAAGGGTACAGTATATACAAGAAGCTTTTGAACAAGCAACAAAGAAACCATACTCTTTTCTACAAATAGACACAACTCAGCAAACAGATGATCATCACAGACTATTGGGAAACTTTAGATCGGATCAACCTATGATATTATATGCATCCAAGTAAAAGCATATATATACAATTACTATTTGATTCGTCTCACACGTATTTTGCTGTTCATTCTCGTAACACGTTGCTAATAGAATGACTAAAGCTCTGCAACCAAAATAAAAAAGAGATGCAGCGCTGTTGTTATCACTCAACACTGTATCCGCTTCGATTCAAAAGTCTGTAATAGCTAATGCAAAAAAGATCTTATTATGTCTCTAATGGAATGTGCTAAAGCTATTATAAATGGAACAAAACCATTGTTGACTGCTCAGTATAATCAGTTGCAACGAAGCGCGAAAGACATTGCTAGTCTAGTTAGAAAATCAACAATAGACAATAAAACAATTGTGCTACAAAAAGGAGGGTTTCTCGCTTCCCTACTAGGTCATATCATCAGCACAGTAGTTCCTGGTATGCTGAAAACTGTATTAGGAGGAGGAGGAAGATGAGTATCTCCACAAGAATAATGAGGAATAAGATGGCTATTTTTGCTCTGGATGACTTGGGTAAGAGAGGAAAAATCGCTATAGTTGAAAACGCCAACTCGGATATGTTTTAATCATTGATAGAAGCTGTCAAAAACATTATATTTGGTAATGTTCCTTTAAAATGGGAACAGTTTATTAAGTTGCGGCACTACAAGAAGAAGCTGTGCAAACTAATCGGCCAAGGAACAGTTGGTGATAAGCGTAGAATTTTGACTCAGACTGGTAGAGGCAATCTTTCGGACGCTATAATAACACTTATTGTACCCATTTTATCATCAATAAAACCAGTAAAGCCATGAGTGTTCAACCTTTGACATTTTGTAGACGTTATTTTCTAGTGTCTGAAAATGAGTACGATACATTAATGAACAAAGTTGGCAATGATAAAATGACAAAAGAAAAGAAAAATGCCCCTGCTCTGTATTACAACCCTATGGAAAATATAACTGTGAGATATGAAGAGAAAGTGAGATGCATTGCTGGAGACGTCGCGTGACTCCGATTTGTCTGAGCACAAAAAGTTAGACGAAAATGTCCAAAACATGCGTAGCTGCTTAAGCGATGTTAGCAAAATTAAAAATAGATATCTGGTCTCCTGTCAAGAAACCAAAGCCACCAGCTAAATCACCCTTGGCTAATAGTACGATTACTTATGAAAAGTCCAACTTCCTTTCACCAATTGAACCTACTCCATTCACGTTTGTGTTAGATGCCAATGAGAAACCATTGATAAGAAAAAAATTGTTTGATACCGATAAGTTGTCTATGGTTGATGTCAAGAATGTTGATGATGGAGAAGTTTATGATGAGGGTATTGAGGAGTGTTTAGAAGAGTTTAAGAAAAAGTATCCAGTATGGCAAGGAGGAAAAGCAATGGAATGATCTGTGTCAGAATGTTGGATCACTTGAGCAAAATCAGCAAGCACTATTCTGATAATGACACGCTCAAAATCGCAGATAGATGGGTGAGTCCTAAGAACTCTAAAACTTTGTTGCTAGACGTTCTAACTGATACAGGCCCGATAAAACCGTGAAATACCAACTGCAGCAAATTTAAAAGTCTGCTATCAGATCAAGGGATCATAACTGTCAGGGGATTACCATGACCAACACGTAGGGGACGATCTTTGCTCATTCCGGAACTGGAAAATGGACGTCGGCGAGTTAAAAGAGTTGTATTACAATCCTGCGTTGCACTTGTCTCTGCGAGGAGCTGGAGCTTTGCTGCAAACTTGTAGTAAACGAGAGAGAGAAAAAAGAACTTGCGAATGGCTGAGTGGAGATGATGCCCACACACTGCATAAGAACATGACGACCAAGTTTAAGCGCCGCCCCATAATTGTAGCTGAAATAGGAGAGCAGCTTCAAGTAGATTTGATGGATGTGCATTTTCAAAAAGAAGAAAACGACGACACAGCATTTTTACTAACGTCCGTTGACTATCTATCCAGAAAAGGTTGGGCTGTTCCACTCATCTTCAAAGCAGGTCACATTGTAGCCAGAAGTTTGAGAAAGATACTGGATAAAGAAAACTATATGGCTTTACAATTGGATAAAGGTAAAGAGTTTGACAATCAGCATGTCAAGAGCCTGCTGGATGAGAAAAAGATCAAGCGTTTTACGACCGAAAACAAACCGATAAAGGCTTCAATGGTGGAGCGTTTTAACAGGACTTTAAAAGACAAGATTCACTGATACCTGACATACAGAGACGATGACAGATACGCTGATGTTTTACCCCAGATGGTTAGCGCAAACAACGACACTACTCACACCCCTATAGGTATGAGACCGAACATTGTAAATTTTCAAAACCAATAACTCATGTGGCATCGAGTGTACAAAGGAGGTAAACATGGCGCGACTAAAGAACCAAAGTTGAAAGTTGGAGATTATGTGAGAGTTAGCAAAGCGAGAGGGGTTTTTGAGAGAGGATACACCCCGAATAGGACTGTCGAGGTCTTGATAATCACCGACGTGCTTACCCACGAAAAACCTATTTTATACAAGTTGAAAGATCTGGCTGAAGGAGGATAGAGGGAACTTATTATGAAAATTAATGGCAAGGATGAATGGAGTCTGAACGGGCTTCCAGCAAACTGTCTTTGTTCGCCGCCGATGAGCCCCCAACTGGAGGAGCAAAAATCAGAATGTAAAGTTTGAATTGTATCTTTGCAAGGTCAAGGTAAGCGTCACGAGACAAAATTCTCAACTCAGTTTGGCGTTGGGAGGACACAACTACATCTATCCGATTGAGCGAAAGCGACTCAAGTTGTACAGGGTTCGCAGCAGAGAGGAACAGGTTGTTATAACATTGGAAGAGAACAAACAAAAACCCAAACATATCTATCTAGGATTGGTCAATCACAATGCTCTGAGTAGACGTTTCACCAAGAACCCATTTAAGATGCAACACGCCAAGGTCAAGAGCATCGTATTGAGAGTCGGCGATTGTCCGGTTGCAAGGAGACATGAGCCAAACTATGCAAAAAAATTTTTTGGATGGAAATGACATCAATTTCTACACGCTAGTGGATTTTTGCTCAATGGTGAAAGTATAGGTATTATGAGACAACAATATTTAAACGGTACTACGATTTACGGATTCGACTTGTCAGGTGATTTTCTTAAAGAAGGTTTTCACTCGATGAAAAATATCACGACGAGTGTGGAGATTCAGTTTAACACAAATACAGCCGAAGGTTTGTCCCTGGTCGCCTAATTTGTGAAAGGGCGGTGTGTTGGAGATGGATAGCATTCTTCAATTAGCTGTCGTGGGTGACGTAGTGCTCTAAACGACAAACACGGATGATACCTGTCACACCGAAGGTGTCCACGTTGGGGCTAGAGATCAACTTTGGATGCAAACTTGCAATTTTCCAACGGATGCTTCGTATTCAACACTCATTATTCCCATCAAACCGGAGAGTATTGGTTGGCTGTGTATGCTGATGATTCCGGCGTTGATTTTTTCTACTCATTTGGATGAGCTGTAACCTTTTACCAAGACGTAAGCGAGTTGCTGAGGAGACAGAGAGGAAAAGATTCGATATGGAGTAATGAGACGTGGGTGCAAAAATTTTTGTCAATCGTATGCGGCAATTATACTGCATATACTTTTGTTTACTGAAAGCAGAGGATGGAGCATGGATGAAACTGTGAGAAGCTTGTCAGACATAGGACACAGTGAGATAAGATATCACTCAATACGAAGATTTATCCTACAGACTTATCCTTGCTATGAGTTTGCACGAGACAATGAACTAAAATGAATAGATGGAGTATACGTACAAGGAACCACTCCGCTAAGTAAATTGCCTAAGTAAAGTATTGTAATGAAATTTTATTCGATATAACAAATAAATTTGTTATAAAATACAAATTAATGTAGTAATTGTCTCGATTACTATGAAACCTATAAAACTAATGTGTAATGTCTATCGTTAATGTTGAGCTCATCTCTTACAAGATGTAAATAAGAGTTTCTCTTAGTAGTAATATATGAGCAGATCTCCCTACCAAGTGTTTTTTTGTGGTTCTGGTCTTGGGGGTTATGCAATGGGTTACGACGTTGGATGAATTCGCCGAGTTTATATTGTATTTCATTTGAGGGGTACTTGAGTGGCATTTGAGTGGCATTTAAGTGGCATTTGAGTTTTGATTATTCTTTTACTTAATTTGAACTCATATGGCAACTAAATTTTGAATGTATGGCATTCAAGTTTTTGATAATTTTTTTACATAGTTATATACATAATTCTAACTCATAGGGTATATATGTTGGAAAATCACCAAATTAGATCTCTAGATGGTTAAAATCTACAGTATTTGGTAATTTTGACTCATATGATATCTTGAGAGAGAGGAGAGAGGGAAAGAGGAGAGAGGAGAAAGGGTAGCATTAGCTCTCTAGATGATTAAAATTTACAGTAAATTTTGTGTAATACAAAGTACTTTAACTTCATTTATTCACTTGAGACTACATATCATCAGCATTCGAGATCGAGTTTACATATAAGAATAATTGAATTTGTATACATCTAGAGAGGGAGAGAGGAGAGAGGTTAAAGGAGAGAGAGAGAGAAATAGAGAGAAAGAGAGGAGATATCTTGGGAGAAAGGAGAGAGAGGATACCATTAGTCCTCTAGATGATTAAAATTTACAGTAAATTTTGTGTAATGTAAAGTACTTTAACTTCATTTATCCGCTTGAGACCACATATTATCAGCATTCGAGATTGAGTTTACGTATAAAAATAACTGTGTTTGATATATCTAGAGAGAGTGTTTAGAGGAGAGAGAGAGAGGAGACTTGAGCATAAATATTCCTGGTAAATTATTTATTTACAATATTATTTGTAATTATTAGTGAAAGAAATTATGAAATACTAGCGTGTAATTAAGTAATTCAGTAAGGAAATTGGTTGGAAACGTAGTAATATTATTTAAATACAGCATTGTTTTGCAACAATGATTAATAAAAACAATTATGGACGTTGGTGAGTAATTAAGTAATCTAGTAAGGAAAACTGATTGAAAATCACGGTAATATTTGGTAAAAGATACTTGCAACATGTTTTATCAGCGAAAAAATCAAACAATTTTCAAATGTTTACGAGTAACTAAGCGATTTAGTAGGAAAAACCAACTGAAACACGCAATATCCGTTTTTGAAATATTTACGATAAGCATAATTGGGATATTGCTGTTATCAAAAAAATCAAGCGAGTATCAAATGTTTACGAGTAACTAAGTGATCAGTTAGCAAAAATCGATCGAGATCACGTGTCATCCGTTACAAAATATTTTACGTCAAGTTAGCAACGAGAAAATAAAATATTTCTTACAATATCCGTTATAGCGAGTTACGATAATTTTGTACTCATCCTAAAGGTTTTCAGTCCATTTTCGGTTAGATCAAAATTTATGCGAGACGTTTTAGGTATTATTTCAGTCGACGTAATGTTACCAGTTCATTTTCACAAGTTTTAAAAAGTAATTAATTATAATACAACGCAAGTGTCGCTTAACTAATAAACTCATTCCAGAAAAGCCGTTAATCATCATCTCTCGCCTAATCCTATATGTTTTGATCTTTTTAATGTTATGCGTTATAAAGCCGCTCGAGAAAAGTCATTAATTTAACCTAAAAAGGAAGAGAACTTGATTGCATTTATCTCTTGTTTTTTATTTTTTTGATTACATATTAGTTAAGACAGCTACAGCCTTCCACCAAAACGGATTTGTGGTGTATCTCTAATTTTAGTTATCTCCGATATCGTCTAAAAACATGAACAAAGCATGACTTTATCCACTTTTTTGTTAGTTAGACTGTTACTTTTCTTAAAATAACTCATTGTTTTTTGTGTGAAATACAAACAATATATCAACATACATGGTGTATTTTCTATTTTTAGGAAGCTGTTTTGTCTAATAAAACAAGAATTATATGTTACATATACATATTTAAATGCTATCAGATAACTTTAAAGTGTTTATTACATTCCTAACTCATACTTGACGTTGTAAACTATAATTTAAGCTCTCACATTTTAATTTACTGTCTGATGATATAAAGACGGAACTACACTACATCATCAATGTTTTGCTGTTGATGTGTCTATATGCGATGAACTGCAATTGAACTAGTTAATCACACATTATATTTTTGCTATAAAAATATGTTTGGAGGAAGCGAGTTGTCATTCAAAATGAAATGTAAGTTTGGTTCTAGCTAGATGTATCTTAAAAGAGTATCAATCTAGGGATTGTAAAATTTGTTTATCCAATGCTTTACATTCAAAGAATTTTAGTTAGGTGGAAAGAAAGTTTACAAGGGTGTATGTATGACTCAAGCTTATTAATCTATCTAATCTCTATCTTCCTATTTTTTAACCAACTTTTTAATTGACTTCCACTTTTTTAAAAACAATATCAGTTATCATAGTAATGATCAGAAAATCAGTCTACGAATTAGTCTTGATAAATGACTTCAATGTTTTGGTTTTGTATGAAAATCAGTCTACGAATTAATCTTGATAAATGACTTCAATGTTTTGTATATAAGAGAAAGTATTTTTATACTAAGCAGAATCAGTTTTCATTTGCACTAAGTACAATATTTCAAGTATAGTATTAGAACACAAAACTACAAAAAATGGCCAGCAATATCCCTACAAGAAATGAGTAAGTTATATTATACTATCTTTTACAATTTTGTTGCAGTTACATTTATAAACTTATACAAATGTATATATATATATATATTACTTGTAGGTCTACAACCTCAGATGATGAGCTAGAGCTGAATATTGATGAAATAGATTTCAGTGCTATGTAAGTATATTATTGAAACTTTATTATTCAACTGTATTATATAGAGTTTTTAAATAATTACAATCTTGATTTATTGTTTTATTAAGTTCTACCGATGATGAAACACTAAGGTGGTTGGAGGAGTGTTTTAAAGATGATGAAGAGAAGACGGAAAAGAGCAAAGCTAGCACGCATATTGCTATGAGTAAGTTTTTCTGTTTTATGAAAAATGTAAATTTGTCTGTAGGTACAATAATAATGACTTTACATTTACTATGTTATTTTTTTGTAGAAAAAACATCTTCACGATTCATAGGAAGTAAACAATGTGTTGGGAAGAACGAAAACTTCCTGTACTATAAACGCAACACATTTGAATGTAAGTATGACGAAAATATTACTTACTACATACTCATTCAATTTATAAAAAAATTCTCGAATTTTTTCAAAAAAATAGCATAACTACATTCGTATTTTCTATTTTAGTTCAAGCAGAGAATCCTCAATTAAGACAATATAAGGAAGTAAGTCTTCTAGACGGAAATATAAAAGAAGATAGAGAGTGTTTTAAGTGTAAGTGACATGCATTATCTTTATATATATATATATACATATACCATGCTTAAGAAAGTTATCTATATATGATGAGAATTTGTTTATTTTGTTTGTAGATATTGATAACAAAAGCCCTAGGTATTTCCTTTCAGTGCTCTCATTGTTATTGATAGCATATGGCACAAAGATGTTGAGTGAAGCACTGAAAGGAAACAAAAACAACGTCTCTTGTATATTTTGTGGTAAGAAGTTTAAATTAGGGGGATTGCATGAGCCTAGCCGAGTTCTTTCAAGACATTTTTGTGCTCACTTGTTTATTTATTATTGTTTATGTGGAAAATCGCATACAACTTTGAGAGATCTTCAGCAACATAGTTGTATTTTAAAAACTAAAATGTTTTTTATTGTTGATATTGCTAGTTACAATAATTTTGTTTTATTTATTAATAGAAAATATTCTGAATTACTTATGGATATTACTTTTCCGAAAAATCTTGCGTTAGTGTATCTCTATCCAATAGAAGGTTATTTTTCTGAAAACATTGTTTTAGATTTTGAATTAGGAAGTAAATGGTTGGCGATAGCTAAAAAACCTGCTGCTGAAGATCGAAAACTTTTGATTGAAAACCAGTGTAAAAAAATGAGAGCACTTATATCTTCAGATTCTGATCTTTCAGAAACTGAAGAAAGTAATAATGACTTAATTTCTGTTGCTAGTTCACAGTGCAGTCCAAAAACCAGTGTTTTAGAATCTAATACTATAACAGTTAAACCTCAAACCCAAGTAGATTTAAAAGAAAGCCAAAAGATTGATGATAAGAAAATTGATTTAACTTCACTTAAATTAATTTTGAATATAAAAGATGGACTGAAAAAAAGGGTTTTAATGATTGTGTTAAATTGAAATTAGCGTCTATTAGACGAAAAATGCAGAAAAACTCAGATTTTTCTCAAGAAGAAGTTCTTGTACTAACTGCACTCTTAGGTGAGTTTTAAAATTTTTATTTCACTATATTTTTTAATATTATCATGGCTCTGGAATAGGTCTTATGCAACTACCCTATTTTATAATTTCTTACCACAAAATATATAGTGAATAGGATGTTTTTTTATAAATACTCTCTATATATATATATATATTATATATACAGACAATAGTCTGTGTTTTTATGAATACATTTCATGTAAAAAAATGTTCTGTCATTAGTTTACCATAGACTTTATGCAACTATCCTATTTTATAATTTCTTACCACAAAATATATAGTTAATAGGATGTTTTTTTATAAATACTCTCTATATATATATTATATATACAGACAATAGTCTGTGTTTTTATGAATACTTTATTCATATGTATACACTTCATGTAAAATTGTTCTGTCATTAGTTTACCTAATGCATTATTTTTATTTGTTTTGTGGTTGAGAACTCCATACGCTTCATTCTTACTGTATTACTTTGCATAATATTACAAAATAAATATTACATCAACTACCTTCATACTGCATTCAAGTGATGAAACAGTAAATTTCACATCTGTATTACTGAATCTATAGCATTGTTATGAAAAAGACTATAATTACTTAATTATTATGTCATATCGTGACAAACTATCAACACCCAATTCACAAAACTGTAAAACCTAAAGTATAATGCTTGTGGTTGTAAAAAGTCTTCTACTGTTTTGGTTTCTCAAACAAATTATAAAACATTTTTCACAATTTTTTGTGTAAAAAGCGGAGTTATCTTACCATTTTGACACAATGTGCCGACAACTTTTACATATTTTTTCAAAAACGAAGTTTAGAAATTATAAATGGGAGTTGTCTTAACATTTTTGAAAAATGAGACGATAACTTGAAATATTTATTTTTGTGTCGGAACATTGAAATTTTGTAACATTTTAGAGTTGTAATCCCGAAAGTTTTACAAATTGACTAAATTACTAATGTTAAATATGAATAAAATACTTTATTACACTAAATATATACAAATTATTGCATAATACAAATAATATATAATTTAATGTTCATGAGTTGTTGCTGATAGATTTGGCGAGCCGACGGTCATTCACTTGTACACGTATTCTATCTAAAAGCATACATAGATGTCGTTATAACAACTACATTATACTATGGTGAAAAATACGGCTATTAGTAGTTACTTATTACTAGTGAAGATTAACATACCTTAATTAAATTTCCGATATCGAAATCCTGCTAGCTTCCCTTGAAATGTGATTGTTATCTTCATTGCTTTTCTCACTATCATTGTCGACAACTTCATCTTTTTCCTCAAATTTTTTGTTTTCAGAGTCATCATCTGTCATATTATCATCTTCTTCATCAGTATAAGCATCAATGTTATCATCGTCATCAGCATCATCAGCAGCAACATCATCATCATAACTTTTCATCAGCTCAGCATCATCAAATAGAGAAAGTCTGAAAGCTATTCCTTCTTTTTCACTTGAAGTAGATAGAAGCATCAAAGCTTCTTCAACACTCAGAATCGTGAGAATGTGTTTCTTTGTGTCGCTTTCAGTTGTCATCGTACTTTTATAGTGGATCATACCGCATTCATGATTTTTGATCTTCAAAACGTTCTCAGGAGGGACAACAATCTTCCCAGTCATCAAAGATCCGTCATTCATCATGTATCTGTAAGTGACAGTGTGAGTGATACGTAAAGGCGATGTATCTTGTTTTCGTTTTCGCTGCTTCGACTTCAAATTTTTCCAAACTGAAAGTCTAGTGAATGTCAGAAGAGTGTTGACAGGAATATTATCGAAAGTGATGATATCAAAGTATGCTTGCAACTGTTTCAATGATTTTTTTCTCAAGATTTTGGCTATAACTCGTTGTTTTAGCCCTTGATGATGATTATCTCCTACAATACGTAGATCGGGTTGATTTTCTTCTAGCTTTCCCATGTACACTAGGATTTGTGAAGAGCCGGGATCAAGTTCCTGTAGCTCCATCGTAAGTTCTTTGTCAATCAGTGACTTGACTCGAATTCGATGATTGTTTTTTAAAACATATTCATAGTCCAATATACCATAATCTTCAACGTAATTAACATCGAAAACCTCCAATATCGTAGGAATTGGTAAATCCAACAAACTCACAAAATTTCCGATTTCCAACATTCCTTTCTGCATAGCTCCTGTCATTATTCCAGCCATCTCGAGCAATTCAAACTCTCTAAGTTTGTTTACGGTATTATTCTTGCTGTTGCTGAATAAAAAGGAAATTGAAGCTCGAGATAATGTCACTGTCGGTTTTTTGATATCCTCCGTTCGTTTGACTTCACTGTTCTCATGCAGATATGTGTAGTCCGGTGTGGGACTCAAAGGAGAGTCAGCTGAAACTACATGATGGTTCATTGCTATATCAGCATGAGCATTGGTGTTTGAGCGAGAAGATGCATCATTAAAGGTGTTAGGATTGGATCTTCTATCATCAATGTGAATGCCGTTGGTGGTGGAAATGATGGTTGTAGTGGAAATAGCGTTAGTGTTGTTGGTAGCTGTGGTTGGTTCAATATGGAGCTTAGGAAGTGCTTTGGAGTGTGATGTCATCATACCTGCAAAAAGTAAAAGAACTTAGTTTAATGATGTAAATATACTGAAATTATTGTTTTATTAAAAGATTGTTTTTAAAAACTAAGATTCAAAAACCTAGATGTTTCAGTTAATTAAAAACAAATAATTATTTTAGTGCTTCTTACCTTGTTGCTCTCCTAATAGCTGTAGTAGATGTTGCTCCTCTGTTAGTCGCTGTAGAACTGGATGCTTTCTGTGTGAAAACGATGGCTCTTATATAGCTAAAGTTGTACTGATTAAACCCTATGAACACCATCTCGTGTCAATCTCTATGAATCAACATTTGTTCACGCGAAGGAAAGTCAATGCTTTCGCGGGAATAAATGAATTATTTTCACGCGAATACAAACCAATGCTTTCGCGGGAATAAATAAGCTATTTTCACGCGAATGGAAACCGTTGCTTTCGCGGGAATAAATAATTTATTTTCATGCGAATAGAAACCAATGCTTTCGCGGGAATAAATAATTTATTTTCACGCGAATAGAAACCAATTCTTTCGCGGGAATAAATACTTTATTTTCACATGAATGCAAACTGTTGCCTTCGCGGGAATAAATGACTTAATTTCCCGCGAATGGAAACCGTTGCTTTCGCGGGAATAAATATTTTATTTTCACGCGAATAGAAACCAATGCTTTCGCGGGAATAAATGATTTTATTTCCCGCGGATGAAAGTCAATGTTGTCGCGGGAATAAATACTTTATTTTCACGCGAATACAAACCGTTGCTTTCGCGAGAATAAATACTTTATTTTCACGCGAATACAAACCGTTGCTTTCGCGGGAATAAATAATTTATTTTCACGCGAATAGAAACCAATGCTTTCGCGGGAATAAATATTTTATTTTCACGCGAATAGAAACCAATTACTCCCGCAAAAGCAACGGTTTCCATTCGCGTGAAAATAAAGTATTTATTCCCGCGAAAGCAACGGTTTGTATTCGCGTGAAAATAAAGTATTTATTCCCGCGACAACATTGACTTTCATCCGCGGGAAATAAAATCATTTATTCCCGCGAAAGCATTGGTTTCTATTCGCGTGAAAATAAATTATTTATTCCCGCGAAAGCATTGGTTTCTATTCGCGTGAAAATAAAGTATTTATTCCCGCGACAACATTGACTTTCATCCGCGGGAAATAAAATCATTTATTCCCGCGAAAGCATTGGTTTCTATTCGTGTGAAAATAAATTATTTATTCCCGCGAAAGAATTGGTTTCTATTCGCGTGAAAATAAATTATTTATTCCCGCGAAAGCAACGGTTTCCATTCGCGTGAAAATAGCTTATTTATTCCCGCGAAAGCATTGGTTTGTATTCGCGTGAAAATTATTTATTTATTCCCGCGAAAGCATTGACTTTCCTTCGCGTGAACAAATGTTGATTCATAGAGATTGACATGAGATGGTGTTCATAGGGTTTAATCAGTACAACTTTAGCTATATAAGAGCCATAGTTTTCACACAGAAAGCATCCAGTTCTACAACGGCTATCAGAGAAGCAACATCTACTACAGCTATTAGAAGAGCATCAAGGTAAAAACTTAATAAATTACAGTTTTTACTCATATATTATTTATTATACTAAAACAACTGAACAAAATTAATCATCTGTTTTTTTGTTTTTTTCAGATTCAATGACAAAAAATGGAAATAGTTAACAACACAGAATCAGAAACTCAGCCTAAATCTTTGACTCAAGAGGACTTGATACTTCTACAAAACATATGCAATAAAAAAATTGAAGAGAGAGTGCGAATTATCTCAAACAATTGTAAATTCATACAGAAAGACTTGATAGAGCAGCTAAATAGTTTTCGAACTGAATCTTTTCTAACATTAAAGCTCTTAGGGAATGATGTTACATCAGACATTCAGAGATTACATTATGTATTACAACAACGACAATATCAACTAGAACAGGTAAACACACCAATTTCTATCGAGTGTGCTCGTAAAGAACTCGCTCTAAAAAGAAGAAACATGCAGCGACAGTCCGCTCAAAGACAAGCTAGAAGGGTAAGGACTCAACAACGTAAGACACGACAAGCTACAAAAACATCTGATTAACAGTCAATTTTTGATGATAAGGTAATAATTAATAAAAAAGTACTATTTAGTAAGAGTTTGTAGTTGTTTTAAATTTCTGTTTAACCATTCTATACTAATACATAACTTTTTATTTTAGTTCATTATGGAATCAAAAGTACATAGAACAGAAGTCTTCCTTCCTAAGTTTGTATTATTTAATATTTACTGACTCTAGCTATATTGTATGAGATTTTCCCTACTTATTACACAATAAATGTATATATTCACATATTGTTTCATTTTTAATCACTGTATTTATTCAATGTAGATATATCTCCTCTCTCCTCTCTCCTCTTTTTATCTCTCCTCTCTCTCTCAACATACTCTCTCCTCTACCAAATACTCCTCTCTCCTCTCTTGCAGTTATTTCCCAAATACTGTAGATTTTAACCATCTAGAGGTCTAATTTGGTGATTTTCCAACATATTTTATAGCATTTAATATACTTATTATGTAATAAATGTATATTATTCAATGTAAATGTAAATATATCCATAAATATGTACATAATTATCCATATATACATAAATGTATAAAAAACTAAAAAATCTCTCTCCTCTCTCTCCTCTCTCCTCTCTCATCTCTCCTCTCCCCTCTCTCCAAAGACTATGCATTGATTGTCATTACAAGTTGTAGTGCTCTGTATGACTACATTGTAAAGAAAAATACTATATATTGATTGTCATTACAAGTTGTAGTGCTCTGTACTACTTAGTATTTACTAACTCTAGCTATATTATACAAGAATATTTTCCTACTTATTATGTAATAAATGTATATAATCACATATTGATTCATGATTGTCATTACAAGTTGTAGTGCTCTGTATGTACTACTTAGTATTTACTAACTCTAGCTATATTATACAAGAATATTTTCCTACTTATTATGTAATAAATGTATATAATCTCATATTGATTCAATGTAGTTATATCTCCTCATTCTTCTCTCCTCTCTCTCTCTCTCTCTCTCTCTCTCTCTCTCTCTCTCTCTCAAAATATCATATGAGTTTGAGTTATGTAAAATAATTATCAAAACTTGAATGCCATACATTCAAAATCTAGCTGCCATATGAGTTCAAATTGAGTAAAAAAATAATCAAAACTCAAATGCCACTTAAATGCCATTCAAACGCCACTCAAGTACCCCTCAAGTAAAATACAATATAAACTCGGCGAATTCATCCAACGTCGTAACCCATTGCATAACCCCCAAGGTCTAATCCACAAAAAAACACTTGGTAGGGAGATCTGCTCATATATTACTACTTCTCTTTATATCTCTCATGGGAATCATTCTTTAGTTTAAATCTTAAAGACATAGAAACTAATGAGTCCAGCGTACATAGTCATAGGACTTCGCTTAAAATTACCATCAGAAATAGTTAAGCGCCTCCCTTGTCTTCGCAACCAGGTAGCTGAGTTGTTGTTTTGCACATTTTTTTTCGGCGTCATCAAAGTAGGAGAGAAATTCATGATATCCTTTAGCATCTAGCAGATCAAAGGCTTCAATGAATGCTTGAAGTGGTGTCAGCATGACGATGTTGTAGGAAATTGTGTTGTCTGAAGTTTGATTCAGTCTTTGAAATAGAATAACCACGTATTTTTGCGATACAACCGCCGAAGCTATTTATCCATCATGCATCTGTACTGAGCCACAAGAGTCTCGGCAGTCTGCTCCATCAAATTTCGCACTTTTTTAGCATTCCTGGGTTTTCATAGCTTATGACACTACCTGGTGGAAAATCGTACAGGTGAGCTACGTTGAAATAAGCCTTGATCTGTCTCATACTCTTGACCGGCAACACATTGAAAGCATAATTTGACTTTAAACAGCAACTGTATGCATCAGCAGTGCGGAAAATTGCTTCTCCAGTCTTTCCCTCTCCCATGTAGATCAAAACCATTTGAGATATCTGCTTAACTATATTAACGAGCAATCCTAAGTCGCTCGAAACATCACTCTTCATTGGAATTGTCTTTTTACCCTCTTGATCGTTGTAGATGATAGTGCACATCGCTTCATCATGAAATTCGACGGTAAACACCTGCATAACTGTTGGCACTGGTAGATCTCGAAGTTGTGCTGTTCTTTCAATGTAGTTTCGTTGGTTCGGGACCACACTATTTAACAGAGAGGCGCTCTTGTGGATGAGGGCGCTCATGTTGTTGATGTTGACGTACTGAAAGGGAATCTTGGCGTGTCGAAAAAGGGTGTTTTCTTCAACATCCATCACAACTCTTCTTTTGCAGTTCTAGTCTTCGTCATTATCCATGTCTCATCATCTTGTCTTTGTTCTTCCGAGATGACAGCATGACATTTTATTGCTTGAGAACAAGCACAATTGTTGAAGGGTGGGGACTCACATTCTTTCTTTTTACGAATGGGGGATGATGGTGGAGAAAGAAATTCCTGGGTATCTGTCTCTTCAACCATCAATTGACTTTTAGCACCTTGATTATTCAATGTAAGAAATAAAAACTATAAAAAATGAGTCATTTATTAACATATAGTTATAAATAACTCAAAGGTAGCTGCTTCACAGCGCAACTAGTTGAGTTCTTCAACTAGTGTTAAATAATTATTTATTATTTCTTACCTTAATGCAGAGAATTCCCTTAGTAGTTGTAGTGGATGTTGTTCCTTCAGCCGTTGTTGTTGGAGTTGATGCTTTCTGTGTAAAAACAGTGACTCTTGAATAGCTAAAGTTGCACCAATTCACCTGATCTGAAACCCAATCAAAGTCTCGCGTGACAAGCCCTTTATAACATATAAGAAACTGAACAACATTTTTTCATTTGTGCGAAAACCTTATATATTATAAGGGGATTTTTGCGTGAGCATTCTTATTGTATTTCATTTGCGCGAAAACCTTATATATTGTAAGGGGATTTTCGCGTGAGCATTCTCATTATTTGTAATCCTGGGTTTTTACACAGAAATCATCCACTTCAGCAACAACGCTTGAAGAAGCAATATTTACTACAGCATCTACTACAGCTACTAGGAGGACTCTCAGCAATAAGGTAAGAGTTAATAAATAATTATTCAACATCAGTTAAAAAACAAATAACCTCTTTTAATTATTACCATTATTTTACTTCAATGTTTATTATCCTTTACTGTTATTTTTTTCTTTTTATTTCCGATCAACATGTCAACAAAAAACAAATTTCATGTAAAAGATTCCTTTCCAGAGGTTTATTATGAATACGTGAAAGACAACATGGTTGTTCGAGAAGAGTCAATCTACCTAATTACATTTCAAGCAGTGATATTTTGCGCTACTTAATATATGTTGAATATGGAAGAACTACGTGGAAAAATCACTATGTGTCTGCAAGACAATGCAGTAGAATTGTTTATAGAGACACCGAATAACAATTTTCAAACTATTATATGCATGATAAATATTGTAGATATTAATAACCATTTAAAAAGAAAATTAAAAATGCTGCTTGGGATAAAATGCTTTTTCAAAAGATAACTCAACAGAGGTGGACTAAAAGATTTTGGTGTATAATCAATCCTCAGGTCACCAGATACCTGCAGATAAATTGTGAGGTAAATACTTCCGTCCATTCTTTTGAAACAATGGTAGAAGCATTCAACAAATATCTGTTGTACAGGATTTGCGTCTGAGTGGGAGCCTCCCACAATTATACTAATTGCTACAAGACAGTATATTGACGTGTTGTGTTTTGTGTTTTGCTATTCAACAGGGTCGACAGTGTGGACCGATTTGAGAGTGAAGGACTCAGTGCGGTACACCTTATGGTTATACGCAGCTATGGCCAAGTTAGCCAGTTCACTTTCCACTGAGCTTCACCACTTCGGACAAACTGACTGAGGCCGAACTATCAATGGAGAACGAAGGACTCAGTGCCATACACCTTATGGTCATACGCAGCTATGGCCAAGTTAGCCAGTTCACTTTCCACTGAGCTTCACCACTTCTGACAAACTGACTGAGGCCAAACTATCAATGGAGAACGATGGACTCAGTGTCGTACACCTTATGGTCATACGCAGCGATGATCGAGATGACCGTTTCACTTTCAACTGAGCTTTGCCGGCACCGATCGTTGGCTAGACCAAGTTGTGGTTTCCTGACGATAAAAATATATGTATAATTTTGTCATGGAGATAATTGTTTGACAACGATGCACCCCCCCCCCTTACACTAAGACGCTTTTTTCTTATGTAATAAAGCTATACAATAAATAACTATACAATTCTCAACCCCACAATCTAAATCACCATACAAACCCCAATATAAACAACCCCTGCACAATAAATCCTTAGTTAATCATACTATTACAACAAAATTAAAACAACAAAACTGGTGCACAAAAAAGTAACTTTTAGGTTCTCATGGTACCTGATGCTCAAAAAGACACTTGGAACCAAGAGAACCTTTTTGTCCTTAGACACCATGACAGAGATCTGCTCCTATCTTACTACTGATATTTCTTAGTGCTTTGAAGCCAACTTGTACTGCTGCGAAAATCCCACTATTTCCTTGTGTTTTTAAGCGTTTGTTTAAACTGAACTGGTTTAAAGTAGATCATTTGTTTATGTTTGATTGACTCGTTTGAAGTGGCATGCCTCACGGCTTTGCCAAATTTAGAAAATTCACATGTTTTTTGTGTGACTAACTTGTTTGAACCAGCAAGTCAATAATAGTTATTTATGCCAAAGCCTAAAACTTTTTCTCAGCGATGTCAGTTGGAGCCAGTTGTTTACCGACATTTCATGCCCTAGTCTATTTTACATAGCATTTGCATATTCACTCTTCTTTCCTTGACAACAACAGACACGTACCACATAGCAATGTTGCCCTAACAAAGTCCATGCCTATGCTGTGGAAAACATTGTAGCTGAAGTATATTTGTGAATTAAATTAATCTTCAAAACAACATAATATATGTACAAAATCTGTACAAATAAACAAAATCCCATCAACAAACTAATCTTTATTGGTGCTTTTGTACTTTTACCCATAAAAGTAAGTCAGCTATCAAAAATAATTTTGCAGTGAGTGTGACGTAATATGGTAAATTTGCTGCCTGCTATTATGTTTTACAAGATTTTTTCGATTTTGCTGTAGTAGACTATGACAGAGCAGTGAAAATAATATTTTAATTACAATGGGTTAGCATTTCTAATGTGGGTAGGCTAATTAAGGCATATAACTCTTGGAGTTGTCTCAGTTGAACTGTCAATATACATGACAGCAAAAATGTAGTATTTACTGAATTCAGATCTGACCCATGAGTACCCCCGCATTTGCACAAAACATTACCTCAAATTACATCAAATAGCAGGAAAAGCCTTCTTGTATTATATAGTGTATGTTGTCTATTCCAATTCATAAGATATAGTAGGAGTTGTCTATCCATGCCATACAGTAGGAGTTGTCTATCTATAACATAAGGTAGGAGTTGTCCATTTAGATCGTATAGTAGTAGTTGTCTACCCATACCATATAGTAGGAACTGTCCATACTTACCGCATTGTAGGAGTTGTCTATCCATATCACGTAGTTGGAGTTGTTTATCTATACCATATGACAGGAGTTGTCTATCTACACCTAAAGTAGTAGTCGTCTAGTTACATCGTATAGTAGTAAATGTCTACCCAAACCATGTAGTTAGAGTTGTCAATTCATAATACATAGTAGAAGCTATCTATGTATACCGTAAGTTAGGAATTGTCTATCATATTGTATAGTAGGAGTTGTCTATCCATAGTGTAGTAGGAGTTGTCTATCCATAGTATAGTAGGAGTTGTCTATCCATAGTGTAGTAGGAGTTGTCTACATATTTTTAATCAAATCTATTCTTCATCACTCAGCAGTGTTTTATGAAACAAAATGGGAGTAAAACTTTGGCGTATGCATAGCCATTACAGCTGCCGATTAAAAAAATTAATAACAACGAGCCATTTACGCTAAATCCCATTTATTCTCATCCAGAAAACATAAATCTAACTGAAACAAAATGCTTAAAAACAATACCTAAAATTCAAAGCGTACATAATGCCGCAAAACTCTGAAAAAATGCACCATAAAATAATAACAATTTATTATTATTACCTACAAGTGTTAAAAAGCTGAAACCAGCAATAATAGGCTAATTACCAACCAGTCTGTCTAGCGGGGCTGTGGCCCAGCCCCCATACAACTGTTTACTTGAGAAAAGTGGATGTGAATATTTGTTGTATGATTTGAGGCAACTTGGCTGTATCCATGCAGGCAAAACTGTGGCCGCTGGGTAACTGTTTAACTAGTCTATCCGCTTGATCTCCCAGCGAACCAATAAATATAGCATAAGCATTAACATTGTCTTTGGAGCTCAAGGCATCAGCAAATGAAGCAGCACTGATACCGTACCTGTCTAAGTTGGCATCGCTAAGTACGATAACAAAGTGTTCGTCGGCCTCTTCCTTACTTATCTGCAATACAAGAGCAAAGGTTGTCACTTATGTGACATTTAAATGGCATGTGTCATATCGGGTGACAAGCTTGTGACACCTAAACAAGATATTAAAAAAGCCATGCAACATGCTGTGTGACACATGTCAGACAATACAACAGGTGTCACGTGATATGACAGGTGTCACCTAATATGGCAGCTGTCATGTAATAATGACAGGTGCCAAGTGAAGTGGGAGGTACCATGACGGATAAAAAGTGAGTGAAGGAAATTTCAAAATTCAGCAAACAATGCTGCCCATTCAGTGGCTTGTGGGTTTTTTGAGGAATGAAAAGTAAATGTGGTGTTACCTCTTCAATAGCCGTACGAGTGGCTTTGAGCGTAAAGTCTCCACTCAGACAAAACTGTGAGTGAGCGTGCATCGTCTGCAACACTTGCAATCGCTGTTTATTGTTCTTTGGGGGATCTTCTGCTGATGATAGACTGATGGAATAGTCCTCTCCAGAGTGTCCGAATATGTCATACTAAGCAGTAAAATAGACCGGTATAACAGCCTTTGACTTAACAGTAAAATAGACTGGTACTTACAGGCTTCAACAAGACAATAAAAAAGAATGCAACTGACAGACCCTGATTACACTATGAAATAGACCGGCACTACCAGCCCTACACAAACCTTGAGTTTCTCCTCATATCCAAAGAAAGATTCCAGCACCATACACACCACCTCCATCTCTCGTTGTAGCCTCAAGTCATGTCCATTAAATCTGTACATGGAGCCAGATACATCGACCAGAAGTCTCAGCCTGTTCAACAGCACACAACACTGTTTTAAAGCAAAAAGTTACCAATTGGAAGCATTGTAAAATGTAGAATTGTCAGCTAATCTAACCGCTTGGGTTTGGTCTGAGGGGACCCTGGCTCTGGCTCCTTCTCTCCCCTTCTTCTATAAATATTTCTCTCACCAGTTAAACCTTCTATAATTCTACCGTCATCTAAATCACCTTGCGTTTGGTTCTTTAGCCATTGCCTCTCCTTGCCTGCGGTGTGCAAGACAAAACTATAATATGTAAGTGGGACACAACCGATGTAGACATGCCATAAACAGTAGAGTCTAACTGACCTTTGGCCTGCAGAGAATCCAGCACCACCCTCATGCTCTGTACGTGTCTTTTTACATTGTCATAGAATGTGCCATAGACTTCTGCATCGTACTCAGACATCTGAATCTGTTTAAGTCTCTCTTTGAATGCTTTTTGACCCATTTCTCTAGCAGCTTCTCTAATCTACCAATGAGACCAAAGCTCACCTTAATGATATACTATGACATATGGCTTATATGAAAACTAATGACAGCAAGTAGTATAAAGTTTACACTCACGTGCTCTGGCACTGCATCCTTGACCTCCTGGCTGACCTGATGTACGTCATGTCCAGCATCTAGTCTGTATGGTCCACCCACACCTCCTAGTCCTGCTGTGTCTCTACCACCTATGAACAGCAGAACATACACAATAATGTTCTGCTGCATCAACTGGTATTCTCTGATCAAGTATGAAGCCGTGGAGCACAACTCCAACACTGACTGTATGATAAGGGGGAACAACTCACCAGTGCCCCCGGCCCAAGTGTTTCCTCCTACATGTGGGTTTCCAGTAGGGTCTACCTTCCCATGCTTTGGAGCTACACAGTCCTTGACCCCATCTCTCTCATACGTCATCTATTGCAGGTAGACAAATATATATAAACAGCGCACAGACATAGTAGTGCATAGACTAAGCAAAGGAGTGGTGGCTACACAGGCCGATGTGGAGCTTGTTTGTAGGTCAAACCAACATGTTGGTCTATGCACGATGCCGAAGGCACATCAGCGCCCTCTGATTGGTTAAATCCAAAATAGGTTTATAAGCTCATCAAGTTCAACCATTTATAAGACATTTCTGCTGGAATTTTTATCTATCAACAACAATTATACACATATTGTCATTGTTATCAACTTTGAATTCCTTCGCAATTTGATCTTATAATACTTGTAAGTCCATATGTCCATGCTTTGCACCAAAACTATTGTGATTTAATGCAGCTGTTGAGAAAAAAATTTCAGTCTAGTAAATTTATTTCACACGGCCCAAAAAATAGTTATCATTGATAATTATAACACTTTTAAGCACAAAAATAATATTTGATTATTAAGCAAGACAATAAAATAAATGATAACAATATTTTGATAATTTAATAATAAATGAAACCAAAATAATTATTAAAATTCGTGTATTTTTATGGTGAAAAAACACACATACTTCACAGTGAATGTGTTTTTCAACTATCATTAATATTATATCAGAGAATAAAATAATTCGTTGTCAGAAACAGAACAGGCATAATTCTGCGCCTTGTGTCATATGATTGGCTAGTTCAATAGCAGCTCACTGATGCTCTTTAGTACATTGACACGGTACAAAGACCTATATAGCCAACCGCCCATCACGACCCATCGTGTAGGTATATCTTATCAGCACCAAAACATCGGTGCAGTGTAGCCACTCATTAATACTAGACATAGTAGTACATAGACATAGTAGTACATAGATGCAGTAGTAGTACATAGATGTAGTAGTAGTACATAGATGTAGTAGTGAATAGACATAGTAGTACATAGACGTAGTAGTATATAGACATAGTAGTACATAGACATAGTAGTCTATAGACATAGTAGTACATAGACATAGAAGTATATAGACATAGTGGTAAGTAGACATAGTAGTACATAGACATAGTAGTACACAGACATAGTAGTATATAGACATAGTAGACCATAAATTAATTAACCTGGAGATCATCAGCTGTGTTACCAATCAGCTTGGTCCATCCCTGCAGCGCAGAGTCCAGCAGAGCCTGAGAGGTTTCCCACAGGTGTACAGCTCCTTTGGAGTCTACAGTCACCAGCCCACCATTTGAGAGAGGTGAAACTAGAGGACCTGAGGCTGTAGTCATCCACATAGAATAAGGAGATGGTGGGGAACTACAAGAAGACAAACACAAACCTAAACATAACGGTCTCAGCAACGGTGCGATTGTCGACAGGAAGCGATGTAAGCCCCATGGTGGCACAGACAGGAAGTGATGTGATACTTACCCAGGCACTTTCATATAGCGCAGTTTCTGTCTGAGCAGATCGGTCACCTCCAGATAACCACTGACATTTCTGTCATGCATAAACCCATCTAAGAAACATAAAACTAAGTCTACCCCAGAATTTTCTAGAACATTCTCTAACACCCAAACACAAAGAGAGACTCACTGACCGTCTGTTAGAAGCTTTGGAGGCTTATGACCAGGTAGAGATCTCACAATCTGTGCACTGTTGGCTAATATAGCTATGTGTGACTCGTCGGCAGCTGCTGAGAGTTTAATGCTGCCTTCGTCTTCCCTCGCTGACGCGTAGATTTCTACTTCCTGTTATTGAAGTAAAATATCACAATGCAATGAAAGACAAGATACAAACACAATCAACATCAACGATATCTTATACTGTAAACAGTTTCAAGCATTGAGCGAAGAATTGTTAGTTCGAAAGAGGATAACTCCAATCAATAAAAAAGGATTATTTATAGCCAATAAATCAAATATACTATACCCCAGGATAAAAAATTAAGCTTTTATGATTGACTCTGGCTTATTAGCTCCGCCTACTTTGAGGTTGTGATCAATATCGTTAGTGACTAAATATAATGATTAGTTAAAATAAATTAAAATAAGTTTTATTTATTTGCTGCTAGTCTGTCAGCTCATAATAGTATAGCTCGTGTACTTAGCTCAAAAGAAACACAAAAAAATTCATGAAGTGGGCGGAGCTTATAGGATTTGCGATTTCGAAAAATTGATAAGAAGTGTCATATCAGGTCTATAGTATTGTTACAATAAAACATTGAAAAACAATCTTTTTTCTTAAATCAATCAACGGGGACCCGGCCGATTTTAGGCGTTCACCAAGGTGCGCTAATTTGATGCAACCGGAAGTTTGCCGTTATACTATAATACCATTAAGATTTCCAAAATTCCACCAATTTCATCTTTATTCCTTGCTTTAGAGTTCTCCTCTCACCAATATGATGGGATGGCATGAGCTCCAGTGTCTTGTATAGCTCACTAAGTGTTTTTGGCACGATACACAAAGATAACTAACCCAAATAATCATTTTTTTATGAGCACTAACAATACTGACTACCCATATAAGATATAGAGTGAACTGGTAGGAGTTATCTCCCAACCGGATAATCGAACAGCAGTGATTTATTATTATTTATTTAATCATTGTGTGTTGTCATCAGGGATTAACACTATTTATTTTATTGTTAAATAATTTTCATTCAAGCACAGTTCAATACAAATTGTGATTAAAAAATTACAAATTTCACTCAACAACCAAAATCTAATTAACTTATGTCAATTAATAATTATTATGATTATTTATAATAATAAAATCAACAAAATTAATAATCAATTGCCCTAAAAATTACAAAATAAATCAAAAGTAAACAGTTGCCATTTATTAGCCACATACCACAGGGCACACCATATGTTTGGTACACTTGGTGATGGTCAAAAGAGTTTGTTATTATTATTGCTAGTCGGTTACTAAAGTTATGAAATCCGCAACAAATGATTCATGAGAGGTAGATGGGGATAGAATTTATAATACCGACGATGCGCCAAGGAGATCAACGATCATAGTATATCGCCACTGTTGATGTAAACTACAACAAGGGCACACTGTGGTTGATTTGCATTCACAGACTCAATTAAGCCCAAAATACGAAACTATGGCTCTATTGCGCTAGTATCTATGAGCATATTCAATAAAATTTTTTCAAGTAAATAAACCAAACTATTTTTTGAGAAAAAAATTTAAAGGCTATTTTGATCCCTTGAGCTTCCTCAACCACATCGTATTTGTCATACCAGCTGCTTAAAATGTCACAAATCAGGATAAAAGTAAAGCTAGTCGAAATTTCTAATAATAATCTATATCAGCGACGAAACTGCTTCCGGTCGCTTCTACAAAGAGAAACTGCAGGCCGGATCCCAACGTGGGTGCAGGTAAATATCAAATGAATGTGTACCTGCAGGTCTGGATATCCCAGGGCTAAATCAGCATAGTTATTGTTAGTAGCCAAGAGCCTATTGGGTGTCTCTATAGCCTGACCAGTCACTGACTGTATGATAGTTTTATGGAGGGGTGCGGTAGACGTTCCAACAACAGACACTGCTGCACCATCACTGGATGTTAAGTCGCTCAAACTATAATTGCCTTCCATTTTCTCCAACATATACTGCCTGCAGTGGAGAAATTAGCCTTAGCTCTATAACACACCTGACATAACATTAGCCTTAGCTCTATGACACATCTGACATAACATTAGCCTTAGCTCTATGACACACCTGACATAACATTAGCCTTAGCTCTATGACACATCTGACATAACATTAGCCTTAGCTCTATGACACACCTGACATAACATTAGCCTTAGCTCTATGACACACCTGACATAACATTACCCTTAGCTCTATGACACACCTGACATAACATTAGCCTTAGCTCTATGACACACCTGACAACATTAGCCTTAGCTCTATGACACACCTGACATAACATTAGCCTTAGCTCTATGACACACCTGACATAACATTAGCCTTAGCTCTATGACACACCTGACATAACATTAGCCTTAGCTCTATGACACACCTGACATAACATTGAGACAGTTAAAAAACCAAGTCCATACTTAAGTGCAGAAATCAAAGTGTGGTCAGCCGTTTCCAGCGCTATTTGATATAAGGACAACTCCACTGGAGCCAAATTTCACAAATGGTCATATAAGTTATCATTGGCTGAAATAGTTTTTTTCATTTAATCAATATTTGTAGCATAAAATGAATTTTTTCTTGCAGTAATACCTTTTTGAACATCTTTTGTTTCAATCTAGCAAAAAAAATTATTTTATTCAGTGGAATTTGGCAGTAAAATTTTGTTTAAAACCTTTAACCGTTACTGGAGCCCACACTGGAACCAGGAATAAGCAAGGAGTCATCTCCCCATTCGGATGAAGAACTCTATATGGAGTGGTACCGTATATTGATAAGTTTGCCGATACGTTTACTAATGATTATGTGCCTTATAATTCAGAAACGTTCGTTTTCATGCCAGTGAGTTTACGTGACCTTTTGTAATGGTATACAGGGCATGCAGTCGCGTTATTTACCATCCATATGGCAGACAACCGAAATGCCACTTAGTTTTGTGGCAAAATACGAAATAATAATAAAACTAGTGGAATGTTTGTTATTTATTTTACCTAGTATTTATTATTCATAAATGTCTGACTGAATAACAAAAACTCGTTGTAGACTACTCTAAAGTGAACTATGAACAATGTGAAAAGTAGTATGCTCATCTTGAAAAAAAAATAATTGATTTCATCGGTACCGTAAAAAATAATTATATTTTTGGAGTATTTATGTTATTATTATTATTATTTAAACTACCTTGAGATTACAATTCTATGAATAAATTTTGGCTATTACTTATATCTAAAGTTGTTACTTATTTATTTAAAATTTGATATGAAAGTTGAAAAATATAAGAAAAACAGTTTATAATAATTCCTATTTTTTAATAATACAAGCGCTAATATAAACACTATATTTCGGTCCTTATTACTTAGCATACATTTAAATGTTTTTGTTTAAAATTCCCAGCGAGCTAGGAGACATTCTGAGCTTTCAGATGAATGGTTGTTTTAAGCTGTAACTTGCTAATTTGCAGCGTTATTAGCTGTTGAAATTGAGCCTTTTCTCTATAAGTTATAGTGTAATCAGTCAAGCATTTGGCTCCAGAGGGTCACGTGACAAGGGGAGTTGGCCAAACTTTGATTTCTGCACTTAGGTCCATACCTTTTGTTGATATCCTCAATCATCCAGTGATTAGGAGAAGGCATTCTTACAGATGAGACGGCTATAGGCAGGTTTATATCAGTGCAAGTTCCCTGCAGTACGTCTATGATTGACATGCTGTAACTACAAGATAAAGTGGCGCATAGACATCAATATCTGTCATAGACCTAGACAACATACACTTATTGCTTTAATTACATGTCAAAGGAGTGCGTACTTTACATCATTCTAACATGCCATGTGCAATATTTCAGTTATTCTAGCATCTTAAAGAAATTGTCTTTTATCGCATTAAATAGACAACTCCATTTCAACTAGTAAGTGACTGAGCCTCTGTACTAGGTTATTTTACACACCCTCTACCTCTCTGTGCGCATGCACCGCATTTCCATTGCCATTTGCGAACATTGGCTAATAAAATATTAATGCGGAAATCTGCTAGTTTCATCAATTTGATTATTATAGTGGTATGTAAATGCTCGTTTTAGCTACATTGACAGCGTACAAACAATCTATACTAGTCACTGATAGTGTTCGGTACAATAAGTGGACGATTTCTTTGTTAGGTGCTGGTAATAGCTAGCCAAAACATCATTACCATATATAAGAATAATAATTATTATTTATTTCTATTGTAGCAAACTCATGGTGTTTCATTTCATGCTAGTGTAAACGCCACCTGAATGAAGATTACTAAATGACCGGATTTTACTAAAAGAGCGTATTGGAAAAATTGAAGTTTTGATAATATTGAAAGCGCAGGTCTAAATTTTGCATATTCTTTTCACCTGAGTAAACACCAATGGCTGTTATGTAACACAAATGTAGATATTGGCTAACAGCCAGGTACGACTTTATCGCACATGACAACAAGTCATTAACCAAAACAGAAAGTAAAGCTTAGAGTAAAAAGTGTGTTCTTCAACACATTACCTGCCAATTTCGTAAACTGAAACAATAGCCTCAGACCCGTGCTTAAGGAGGTCAGTGCACATCCGATATGAAGGCTTTCTTGGCCGAGTTCCAATTTTACGTGAGACGGCATTGGTGACATTGTCAAATAAACTGGCAGTTTCCAGACGGCTGACCTTACCGCTGTCAGTGTCCAAGACAAGAAGTATATTGCCCTGCAACAGAATAGCAAAAAATGAGGAAATGTGAGCTTGGTCATCATTGAGGTGATATCAAACCATATTTAGGAGTTGTTTTCCCTTGATAAAGACAACTTCTTGTGAAATGACAACTCCCAACTTACGGTGCAGAATTTGTAGGTTACAAGTTTCACTTGATGTGCACTTACCACTTGTTCATGCAGTAGCACAGAATTAGAAAGTGAAGGACCTAGACTAGCTATTCGTATGCTGGGCTGATATCTATGTCTATTGGTTGGAAACATATCATACAAATCGAGACAGGAAACGCTTTGGTCCTCACACTTCATTGTGTATAATACGGCAGGGCTCACTCCAGCAAAATGTAGCTTATCTCCGCCTTTGTCTGTGTCTACAAGTAGTTGTATTCCCTTATTTAGTAGCATAGTACAAGACACTTGACTTTTTGCTGCAAAGAGATCAAATTACTAGTACAAATGAACGACCGGTATGCTAAGGCGATAGACCTGGTAAGAGCTATCTACAACTACCAGTAACACAGTTCAATTGTTGATAGTTTTTATGATGGTTTTATACCTCATGTACATAGAGCGATTACTAAGCAATTTACTTAGCGATTGCGTGATTTTGCAACTTCTGTTTCCTGCAAAATCGCTAGGCAATCGCTAGCATTTTATTTGAGGTTATCGCCAGGTTTTGACCAAAATCAAAAAATCACTAGCGGATTCCTTGATTAGCCAATCACAACGTAAAAAAACTTTACCCTTGTTTCCAATAGTGTCTCGTCGTATTCAGCGCTCCGATCTATCAACGATCCTATAATAAATTGAAAGCTATGCTTTGTAACAGCGAGTTTGACCGGAATCGCTGAAGAATGGGTAGTAGTGAAAACTTGCACAATTTGGGGGAGGGACTTTCCCAATCGCTAAGCAAAATCGCTAGCACGATCGCTATATGTACATGAAGTATTATGGTAGCTCTAATGATAACTTTCGATTAATACTGATGTTACAGTAGCTTTTGGTGAGCCTTGTCTATTCTACTTCATATTCCTTGCAAGAGAATTTTAGCATTACCAATAGCAACATTTGTATTTTGTAGAATGGAGAAATGCCACTTTAAATGATATAGTAGAAAGTCCCATTTGAAACTGCGCCATCAGCTACTTATGAAATGAGCAGCTCAAGGCAACTAGATGGTTTGAAAATACTAAACTTTGGCAGGTATTTTACTAACTATGAACTAGCAGTGAGATCTTACTAGGAGAGGAAGTGACATCACAGATGTGAGAGCTCTCGTGAAATACAGGAAGTTGCCAGTGACTCTCTAGCTCAGTGAAGTGAGTGCTACGGGCTGACTTCCTGTCTACGGGGTGTACCTTCATCATTACTTGTACGGGTCCCTGCAAAGGTGTAGTATATAATACAGCAGATGTCTAGGTTGAAGACTTAAACTACTCGGAAGAGAAAACTGCGGCTTCCCAAATAACCTGATTTGAGAATATTTTATCAGACTTGACAACTGCTAAGGAACCAAGACATTCGAATACAACAGCACTAGTGGAGCAAGCCTTCACTCGAGTCTATATATCCTTTACCAAGCATCAATAAGCTTACGAAAAAAGTGGGAGTTGTCTTCTCAATAAGGGTAACTGATTTCATTCTAGGGAGCAATGGGAGTAATCGCTGTTGTGCCTCATAACTAACAACCTATGAGCCACAGCAAAATATAACCACCACTACCCATATGATATTTCCGCATTCTGTCTCATGGGTACAAAAGACGTGGCTAGGTGTGCATATTTTGGAGTTGTCAACGATGAGGTGCAAGTGATGTAAGAGTAAATCAGGCTCAAGGAAACTTTGTATCACAGCAAACATATTAAAAAAGCAAAGTAGCTGTTACACCATTTAATGGGGAGACAACCACATGCCTCCAAACTATCATTTGAGAGTTTTCTTACTATGCTCTCCTTACATATCAGCTCTTTGTCAAAGGCTAACATAATTTGAAAAAAAACTCGCCACACTCTGAAGCTGCCAATATTAAAACAATATAAAATCCTTTTCGTTTTTTAAAAATTGTTAGAGTAAAAATCTCAACGACTAGCTCTGTTCTATTGAACCAACTAAGAACTAGTGCTAACAACTGACCTTCACTTTCAACCTTTTATGTTCAACAGATAAGAGACATTTGGTGTGGCTTGCTTTAGTAACTTTATTCACATTCCACTGACTATACTTGGTAAATGGTGGCAGAGCAAATCTGTAACCAGGATACAAACACTAGACAATACAGCGCAAGTGAACAACTAGTGTACAATATCAAATAGTAAAATAGAACTAATTAAAAACGAGCATCAGTAACGACTGATACAGCAACCAAAACCAACACAAAAGTAATAAATTGATAAATGAAAACATCTTTAGCCCTAAGACCCAGTGAAGCATTGTCGTAGACTGGTTATCCATAAAAGGCAAGAGAACTCACTCTTTAGCTAAGGAGACATTATTAGCGTTAGCACCTAGAGGTATGCCGTGTTTATGCATAGTTGATATGATGGTCTCTTTCATCTCAGAGTTGTACTGGTCGAAGTCAAACACATTAGACATTACAGTGGCTAGTCCGTCATCTGGAAACACCTGTAAGCATACATGATATTGTAACGCACAAACAAGTAGAATGCACAACACTACAGACACCTATACAGTGCAACACTGTGTACTATTACTCTACTGTATACTAGAAAACACACCTGCAGATGTTTCACAATGCCCACAACCTCCCGAGTGGAGTAAGGATAAGCTATGACTCCCTGGTCGGCGAGACTTCTCAGCTCACCAAACGCAAGAACCAGCTTACGTAGTACATCCTCAGGTACATCCTTTCCATACTGTCTCAGCATGGACACCTCGCCCTCTACATCCGGGTTGTCTAACGCATGGCAGCTGAATATGTCACCTGCAACGGCACGCTGTCAATGCATGTCACAAATCCATAGAGATAATTCAGTACATAGATATACCAACCCATTACATAGATATACCAACTCATTACATAGATATACCAACCCATTACATAGATATACCAACCAATTACATAGATATACCAACCCATTACATAGATATACCAACCCATTACATAGATATACCAACCCATTACATAGATATACTAACCCATTACATAGATATACCAACTCATTACATAGATATACCAACCCATTACATAGATATACTAACCCATTACATAGATATACCAACTCATTACATAGATATACCAACCCATTACATAGATATACCAACCCATTACATAGATATACCAACCCATTACATAGATATACCAACCCATTACATAGATATACCAACCCATTACATAGATATACCAACTCATTACATAGATATACCAACAATCCACAGATATTCTTCCCAAATCGATGGATATTCCGATATCATTCATATAAATTACAAACTCAAACCATAGACACACCAACATAAACCATAGACATACCAACTGCATGGAAGAAGTCATTGCCTAGGAATGGAAATCCGGGTCTGTTGGCCAAAACAATCATCCGAAAGCCAGGGTGCATGTGGATGACATCTTTAGCTTGTCTAAACGCCACATCAGTGTCACCTTCAAGTATCATATATCAGCATTGCAGAGTAGACTATACTAGTTGCCTTCTCTTGCCAGTGTTCATACCATGAGCAGACAACTTTAACTATACTATTAAACATCCAAGATTATTTCAGTAAGTCACTAAAGCCTGGTTCACATACATATCGTAGATGCTCGCAAGTGATCACAGATCCCTCGTCCGAGTATCTGCGATGTATGTGAACCTGAACGTCGTGGAGGCTCATAGAAAAGTTCAGCTGAACAAACTTTCGTGCGACCATGTACGATAGAAAGTAATTTTTCTTACTTTCTTTTTCAAAAACCACATTCAGGTCAAGGTTACTCATGTAAAAATGACTGCCATCAAAAAATAATAATAAATATTGTGATAGTTGATTTAAATTTATAAATATATATATTTTCTTTAAATTTTATATAATAGCATAATTAGCATATTATTATAAATTGAGATTCAAAATTTTATATTAAGAGATGGTAAAAAAATGATAATGCACCATTGAACAACAGTTAAAAATTTAATTAAAAAATATGGATTAATATTTAATGATAATATCAGCAAAAATGTAAAAATTTTTTATAACTGTTAAAAATAATAAACTATTTGGTGTAATTTGAACAACGATAATTCATTTAGTATGTAGATAGTCGTTGGTCAGTGAAGACGTGTTTCGAGATTTTATTACCTCCCAGTCAAGTGAGTGATTATACTTCTTGCGATCGTGGGTTTGCCAAGTTTATGTGAACATGTATCGCAAATCCGTCGCACGAGGGATCCGCGATCACTTGCGCGCATCTACGATGTATGTGAACCAGGCTCAACTTTCATGGGAAAAACTTTCAAAAAATGAGGAAGTTAGCCAAATTTCCATTTATTTTTTACAAAATCTTACCGCTAACTATTTTTCTTCCATCGGAGAGATGCATCTGCCCGCTTTCCACAAGGGTTTTAAGAACACAGGTTACATTAGTAGGGGCCTTGTCTGCTTCATCAATAACGAGCACCAGACCCTCTCTCACAGCCTTCACCTATCAACATACAGCTTCAGCAATCACAGTGCTGCAGCTTTTCTATGACATCGTTGATCATGGGGTTGATAAATCACATTACGTACCAGCGGAGAGTCATCATAGACTATTTTGCCGTCTCTAACAGTTGGTTGCAGGGTGAGGGTCTGCACTGTGGTATCTCTATGTAGTTGTATATACTCTCTGGGTCTGCCTAGCAACTGTAAAAACCTGTCAACTACCTTATTCTTGCCAACACCTTGATTGCCAACCAGCAGCAGGTGCTCCCCTGACAAGTAGTCTTTTAGCATTGATTCCATAACTGAGATGTGCTGCAATAGATTTAGCATAAACTTAACAACCATAGAGTCCATAAAGTGTTTACAGATTTTGTGGTCAAATGAAGAATTCAGGCTCACCATAGAGTTATCATAGAATAGAGTGTCAGGTACTTTCATGAGGTTGACGGACTTGTCTATGGCACTCTCAGTGTTTCCAATCCTCAGCCTGTTGCCTTGCACACTACAGCTGGTGGACTTTTTTAGCTCCGCCCCTTCCTCACTCGGATATATCTCCAGAGCTTCCATGGTCTGGTCTAAGCTTCGCTTGGCAAGAGCCGGCACAAACCTGTAAATTATCAATTATATATAAATGTAACCATACCAGTACATATCATATGTAACCATACCAGCAGAAGTAATATGTAGCCATACCTGTCCAAGCAACCATACCAGAGCAAGTAATACATACCTAGACATGCAAGCACTGTGCACTGCAGCATGCAAAGACTCATTTGGATACTTGGAGAGTCTTTTGGCTATCCTCAGCAGATTTCTGGTAGAGAGAGTATTGGCCAGGGCTTGGAACTACAATACAGTAACTTACAGCTAGTATTGTGTAAGACCAGCTATAGCGATGGACGACAGGGAACTCAGGTAGCTAGAACCAAAGCCTCAACAACTGCCAATCACATTTCAAACGAACAGCTGCTGTCACTGCGCCAAACTCATGTATAACAACCCGTAGTTCTGGGAGCTCAATCAGAGCCAGTCTTCCTATAATATCATTGGTCAGTTTAGTCTCAAACCAACCAATAGAGAACTCACGGTAGGGTCTTTGTTCCTCCTCAACGCCTCAGACAGTTCAAAAAGCTTATCAGTGACATGAGTGGCTGTTAAGGAATCAACGACCTTCACCTCATCTTTTATCGGAAGGGCGGTCATGTGATGAAACAAAAACATGGACAATATCTCAGCGTTTAGCCATTGGCCGCTGGTAGATGTCAGGTCGGGGGGTTCAGCCAATCCAATAATCCTAAATGAGGGATGAATCCTTAGCACTCCGCTGAAACAAAAGATATCAATGAAATTTCTACCAGATCTTGTACGAACATTCGAAGTAAACACGGCACAGTACGGCATATGTGGTGGGACATAGGTTGTGAGACATTGGTGGTGTGACATTGGTGGTGAGACATAGGTGAAGTGACATATGTGGAGTGACATAGGTGGTATGACAGAGATGGTGTGACACAGGTGGTGTAACACAGGTGATATGACATAGGTGGTGTAACACAGGTGATATGACACAGGTGGTGTAACACAGGTGATATGACACAGGTGGTGTAACATAGCTGGCACGATCTAGATGGGTAACATGAGTAGATGGCATAGGTGATGTAACATAGGTGGTGTGACATAGTTAGTGTGACATAGGTGGTGTGACATAGGTAGTGTGACATAGGTAGTGTGACATACATTTCACTCATCTGTTCAGAGGTTTTATTCATTTCTTTAGCAAGCTCATCAAACCTGTCATGTCTTAGAAACCTACTTCCATCAGCTAGATTCAACTCCCTGTCTTGTATGAGACTGTAAATAACACAAGTGCATGGATGTCAACTTAGCAGAGCAATTAGATTGTTTATGGGAAACAGTGGGGTGATAGATGAATAATAACAACCAATCAAGCTTTTAGATAAAATACATAACTAACCTAGCTAGTAGATATAATGTATAACAACTAACCTAGCTAGTAGATATAATATATAACAACTAATCTAGCTAGTAGATATAATATATAACAACTCACCTAGCTAGTAGATATAATATATAACAACTCACCTAGCTAGTAGATATAATATATAAAAACTAACCTAGCTAGTAGATATAATATATAAAAACTAACCTAGCTAGTAGATATAATATATAAAAACTAACCTAGCTAGTAGATATAATGTATAACAACTAACCTAGCTAGTAGATATAATATATAACAACTAACCTAGCTAGTAGATATAATGTATAACAATTAACCTGGCTAGTAGATATAATGTATAACTACTAACCTAGCTAGTAGATATAATATATAATAACTCACCTGGCTAGTAGATATAATGTATAACAACTAACCTAGCTAGTAGATATAATATATAATAACTAACCTAGCTGTTAGATATAATATATAACAACTAACCTAGCTAGTAGATATAATGTATAACAACTAACCTAGCTAGTAGATATAATATATAACAACTAACCTAGCTAGTAGATATAATATATAGCAACTAACCTAGCTAGTAGATATAATGTATAACAACTCACCTAGCTAGTAGATATAATATGTAACAACTCACCTAGCTAGTAGATATAATGTATAACAACTAACCTAGCTAGTAGATATAATGTATAACAACTAACCTAGCTAGTAGATATAATATATAACAACTCACCTAGCTAGTAGATATAATATATAACAACTCACCTGGCTAGTAGATATAATGTATAACAACTAACCTAGCTAGTAGATATAATATATAACAACTAACCTAGCTAGTAGATATAATGTATAACAACTAACCTAGCTAGTAGATATAATGTATAACAACTAACCTAGCTAGTAGATATAATATATAACAACTAACCTAGCTAGTAGATATAATATATAACAACTCACCTAGCTAGCACGCTGAATGTTCCCCCATTAATACGATGTAGACCATCCAGTACTGCTATGTGTCCATGCTCCATCGCGTCCAGAAGTGGAGAGGGTCTCCAAGATGTGTCACCATTCTCTAAAGTGGTTCGTTGTTGCAGCAGATCACGTGATGTCATATCCTGGTAGAGTAGTATTGGCTCATTGTGATAGCCCAATAAGGAAGACAACTTCCTGACAACTGTGCTTTTACCGCAGCCCTAAAAACATGTAATATTAACACCGTAACACATAAAGAACTTCTGCTAATGAAACAATGGAAAAATACAGTGATGGTGTTATGATCATGATGAATTTTACCTGTGTCGGCAAGTGAAAAATAAGATGTTTTCAGTGTTGTAGCTGCGAAATAAATTCAGGTCCAAGCTGCTTTCGAGAAACCACACTTGTTTAAAAATTAGGAGTTTTTTTTGGAATTACGCAAGGCAAATAAAAATAGAGTTATTATATGGCAATCAATATTTCTGTTTCAGATACAACAACAAAAAAGCAGCAAATCCTTAAAATGCAAGCAATGAACATTGACGCAAAACAATTAGCAGAAATTTTAACTAATAATTATTGATATGGTTCACGATGTCGATTATCTATGTGCTATTGCATCATTATATATTAGCGATGTTAAAAGCCATTTTTTAACTGATTGTAATGTTTTAGTACAAATAATGCTTTATTGTACTCAACAATATTATACTATTATTTTTCTTTTCTTTTTATCGCCAGCGCATAATAATTGTAAGAGAAGACAACTCCATAAAGTTGTTTTTCCGTATGGCTACATGTTTTGCTTCATTCGGGTTACAGGTGGCATTTCACCGATAACACACGATTCACTAGTCGGAGTTGTCTTTTCTCAAGTGTACAAGAGCGCTTAATAGTCTCAACCAAAATAATTACAATCAATATTGTTTAATTTTTCTCAGTCAAATAAAATGAAACTAAGGTTTGAAAATTATTGCGCTGTTGATAACAACAACGACGCCAACAATGAAAATTTTGCATTGTTTCTTTCTTCGCAAATAAATTATAAATAATGATAATTTAAATATTTTGATGTTGTGTAACTTGGAAACAATTTTTTCAACAGTAATATTGCTTTAGTTTTTGTGATATTGGCCATGTAATTTATCACGTGAATGCTAGTGTGTACATAATAGCAAACCTATCAATAATAAATTGAAATGCTGACTCAACTAAAACATCGAAAAATCTGAAAATAATTGCAAACCTAATTTTTATGCCCTTGAAATTCTGTGCACAATGACCACTACTGAGATGCTCTCCTTCTACACAAACAAGCCAAATTTTTGCAGCTCTGCTTTATGATCTCACATAAGCTGTTGCGTATCATGAAAGAAAATTGCGCAGAAGTCAGCATCTATTGCGCTTCTACCATAGATGGAATTAAAAAGAGCCAAACTCCGAAAAAGATTTTTTGGGTAAAAATCACTAGAAATACATAAATTAGGTTTAATTCAGCCCAAAATCAGTGACATAGCACCTTTAACAAAAACTGTGTCCAGCTTTGAAAAGGCTTAAAAATTATCAGAGTTCCTCGTGTTAACTTAGCCTGAGCGCCTAGTACAATACACACCCTTGGCCCAACTACACACATGTCATGGTAGCGGTGTGAGGTCAGCAGGTCAGCGAGCAGCTGATCTTGATGTTCTGTGCTTATATAATGCTTGTCATCGGACTGGAGGTCATTGACCCCGCGTTGCACAAGGAATGAGTGATTGTTTGTAAATGTAACCGTAGCCTCTGAGCTGCCATCTTCTGCAGGAGTGACATTCTGTAGGAGGGGTCCACTGTACGTCCCCAAACCCAGGTCAAATTTCTAAAACAGGCCAATGAAGCACAAAAATAAAATCAAAAAAACAACTTGATGCCAATCAAATAGAGGTAGAGACACAACACTGGTTGGGAACAAGTTGATCAGTTCTCACACGTGGAAACGTTTTGTCAGGAAGTTGCGATTAGCAGATGTTGTCCCGGCACCGAAGTAAACTAAGCAACCAACTAACAAAGCCGTAGCTATGAACATAAAATTTAAGATGGCATCTGCCGAGGAAAAGCTTCAGAGACGTGAGCAAAAGTTTATTAGCTGCTACAACCACATAAATGTTGACTTATCAAGAACCACTGTGACATGTTAGTACAAATACACCAAAATAAACAAGTTAACAGAGGATCATGCTTGTTCCACCTCAATCTCTATACATGAGTGACAGATTCCTATAATAATCTGAGGTTACATGGCCAGTCAATAATAAATTCCTCAGGGTAAGAAGATGATAGTTTGGTGGTATTTGATAGCATATTTAGAGAGCAGCGAGTAGGGTGGGCAAAGGTGGGAGCCTGTGTCCAGTGCATACAGGTACCACCACCAAAGCCCCTTTGTTAAGAATGCTTAGTTGGTGAAATGGTTAGTGTGTCTGGCCACTGGGCTAGGTGGTGTGCCATGAGCTCTTGGGTTCAAACCCCAGTCAAAACTAAGAAAAGATATCTGTTATTTATGGTCTACACTAGCAACTACTGCTGTGACCTTCAAGCTAATTACCGACTGTAGGTTTTATCAACAAAAATTTAACTTTTACCCAAGCTGGTATATTCAATTACGTAGAAAGCACAGTAACTGTTAATGTTGTTGTACATTACAAAAGTGAGCTGAGTAAAGCTACATCACCACCTCTAGTGTGGACGTAACAGACTTCTTTCCATCGTCTCCAAGGAACAGATTGTAGGGATAGAGTCTCCTCACGGCCGTCTCTCCCCTCACATGGTCAAACTCATTCTAGAACATCAATAAATACATAGACATCTACATCAAATATTTACTTGTGTCGACATAGACATCTACACTACAAGTCTACTATGTGTACATAGACATCTACACTACATGTCTACTATGTGTACATAGACATCTACACTACATGTCTACTATGTGTACATAGACATCTACACTACATGTCTACTATGTGTACATATACATCTACACTACATGTCTACTATGTGTACATATACATCTACACTACATGTCTACTATGTGTACATAGACATCTACATTACATGTCTACTATGTGTACATAGACATCTACACTACATGTCTACTATGTGTACATAGACATCTACACTGCATGTCTACTATGTGTACATAGACATCTACATTACAAGTCTACTATGTGTACATAGACATCTACACTACAAGTCTACTATGTGTACATAGACATCTACACTACAAGTCTACTATGTGTACATAGACATCTACATTACAAGTCTACTATGTGTACATAGACATCTACATTACAAGTCTACTATGTGTACATAGACATCTACACTGCATGTCTACTATGTGTACATAGACATCTACACTACATGTCTACTATGTGTACATAGACATCTACACTACATGTCTACTATGTGTACATAGACATCTACACTACAAGTCTACTATGTGTACATAGACATCTACATTACAAGTCTACTATGTGTACATAGACATCTACATTACAAGTCTACTATGTGTACATAGACATCTACACTACATGTCTACTATGTGTACATAGACATCTACACTACATGTCTACTATGTGTACATAGACATCTACACTACATGTCTACTATGTGTACATAGACATCTACACTACATGTCTACTATGTGTACATAGACATCTACACTACATGTCTACTATGTGTACATAGACATCTACACTGCATGTCTACTATGTGTACATAGACATCTACACTACATGTCTACTATGTGTACATAGACATCTACACTACATGTCTACTATGTGTACATAGACATCTACACTACATGTCTACTATGTGTACATAGACATCTACATAACTTAATGTTTACAACTTCATCTGTATCCAGATTGAACTCCATGGAATTAAATCATAAAGCTTATTCCAAACACAGCAAAAATTATCAAAAACCGATGACTAAAATACAGCTTCAAGAAGAAAAGTTTGTACCATGATGGCTGCCAGGTGAGACATGCTAGATAGTGGGAAGTCAGCAATTCCTAGAGTCTGTGCCTCCTCCTGCGTCAGCGTGTGAGCAAACGATAGTATCTCTGATATGAGTGAAGGATCCAAGGCTGAATAGGTGCCTCGCAACACCTCAAACTGCTCCTATATGATACAATGTACATATTGAGTGGACAACTCCAAACAATCACTATCATTGCATTGAAAGTTTTTACTAACAGGCATTTACCTTAAATGGAATGTTATTGATGTCCCTAGCTTGAAATCTAGAACGTAAGGGTGGGTCCAAAGGATTGCCTGTATAGCGTGGAATTGGAAGTCCCAAAGCTATCACCCTAAAATCTTCGCTCACTCGTACAATCTTCCATTCATCCATTTCTGGCTGACTGTGAGTCTGCAATGAACAATGCAGATCAATGGCGATAACTTAGCTAGTAGTACCAGGCCAGGTTAGTACTGTTACTAGTAGCGTACTTACATTTAGTAGTTTGTCATATGTACTGGCCTTCATGAGGAATCTACCATCTTCCAGCTGCATCTCTCTATTTTCTAGCAGGTTGTTGAGTACAGGAAGTACATTCCTTTCTGCTTTCTCTATTCCTTCTAAGACTAGCACTCTGCCTTGGGTGGCAGCTCTCACTGCACACTACAATACGGTGCACGCTGATACAATAACATTTCATCTCTATAATTAATAGGCTACTAGTTGCAAACTAAAGTGAAAATACATGTGCGAGCACAACAAAGCACAAAAGTTGGGCCAGAGAAAAAACTCATGACTATAGAAAAACATTTAGAGTAAAAACATTTAAGATTAAGTGATTAAAGACAAATCAAAGCTGCAATATTTGCAAGTAATTTGCAAACAAACCACATGTTGTTTGTTTGTTTCATTAAGACAGTCAGCAAGGTCAGCTAGTGACATATGACAGTCAGCAAGGTCAGCTAGTGACATATGAATGCCCAAAACTTACCAAAAGAGGTTTAATAACTAACTCACATTTTCAAAACATCAAAAATCTTCATCAATTGGGGAAAAAACTGTAATTAATCCAATAAATGCAAAAACCGAGTCACATTTTTGCTTTGAACTCTGGTGCACGCCGACACCTCATGATAGCGAGGTAATACAAATATCTATAGGGTACAGTATGTGCACTCCATTGCAGTGCACGTACTCAGTACCCACTTGATAGCTAAGTAAATATTTCAGAGATAAGGGAGCTCCCCACAGCCGACAGTGACAACAGGTGAGAGCAGTGATAACACAGGCTTCCGCTGCTATTGCTTACCTCACACCAGCTACTCATGCTATGTATATGATGGCAGTTTTGAATTTGATATTTTTTTAAATTGTCAGTAAATGCGCTTTCCTTTCACGCAATCACAGAAACAGCAGCTGGAGACGAAAAACAACACTTGGGCAGCTCACAGCACTGTGTAATGACAATAGCTGGAGAACTGCAAGTTGTCTCACATGTTACTGGATAACACTGTACTATGTTATATACAACTAAAATAAAAGAGGACAACTTCCCGTTTTGTAAGAACCAACACCGTAGGCACATAGTTATCGTTAACTACTCTCTCTGTATTGGCATAAGCCAGGAACAGTTAGCTACTATTTCTGTATAATGTGCAAATAGAAACTATACTGAGTAGAATGAGTAGACGCACCAAGTCAGCGGCCGGCAGCATGCGGCCCACGCGCCAAAAGTGGCCCACTAGCAAAAAAAATGTGTCCGACTAACCTCTTACACAAATCTCAGGTTAAGAAGAATTTTGAGTTTGTCATTTTACAACAATTTTGCTATGTTAGCCGGTGAACTCGTACAAACTTCCGGGAATTTTGAATTCCCCTTCACAATTAATTTCCTTTTCAATTCCCCTTCTTTATTGGTAGCTCTATAAAAACCATAGATGTAGCAAGCGGCAATAACTTATATCCAGATGTTGAAAAATTAGCCAGAGAGGTGCAGCATCAAGCATATGACAAGAAACTGATCTTGAGCTGAGAAGTGGATGGTTACTAAGTTGTTATAGTATTATATTACAGCACTTGTGACATTATTACACATATTTTGTGTCATAATAATAACATGCAGGTATTGCAATGCAGCTTTTGTGGCAACCTCAATGGTTCATGTATCAATTCAAACGATGACTTCATTGTGTATGTGTGTGGGGCCCACCAATAGTAAGAACGTTGATTTGGACCAAGAAGCAAAAAGTTTTGCACTTAGTAAAACAGCATGAATATATAATTACAATAAATAAAATAAAAACCAATGAATTACCAATAGGTTACCAATAGGTTACCAATCTTGAGTGAGAGGACTGCTTGCGAAAACAATTCAGAAAACGTCTAGTTAGCACAGGAAGTTATTGATTAGGTAGATAGATAAACATGCCCAGTTAGCCCGTGTAAAAAATGACATAATATAAAACTGTCTTAAAGGGCCCGAGACACAACCTACAACTTCAAACTTACCTAGGATTAATACTTGTGTCCAACCTCAGGTGTCTATTTGGTTTTGAGTACTTCACAAACTTAACTAGGAGCAGATAATAATTAATGTAGCTATAATAGGAAAAGGGTTGGCTGCTTCTTCCTGTTCTTACGATGTATCCAAGCACTTGTAGTGGCCTACGAGACGCCGAGATCCCGGGTAGATCAATAGAGATTGGTTGCATTCTTGGCTGTCTTGAGCTGTTGTTTCTCCACAATTTAAAATTTTATAAAAGGAGAATTTTCTACTATGAATTAATCACAGGAAGTAGACTGCCATGCAAATGTCTAGTTTGTGAGCAATTGGAAAAGCTGCCGATCTCAATTGGTTCACAATAGGCACGGACTTCTCACGGACCATTCTAAGTGCTTAGAAACGTCTCCAAGAGAAGAAACAGATGATGTTTTCTATTTGTGTTACGGCAACATTAATAATTATTTGCTCATTAAAGAAAACAGCACAAAGATTATTTTAGGTAAGTTTAAAGTCTTATCTACTGTTCTGATGTCCATGCATCATAGACTTGTAAATGTTTAAATGCTTAAAGTCATAGCAGCATAACGAGGCTGGAATGGGAAACTAGATCCCATTCCGAAACTCATTTCTAAAGTGCAAAGTCATTTTCAATTATACTAACTTTTAGATAGCTTTCAAATTGTAAAACAAAATTATTTTGTATTGCTCTCGCACCTGATCGACATAGTAAGCTGTGCCATCTTTAATTTCTCTCCTTTGCTTCAGGTCAGCCTCAGTTGTATCTCTGGACAGTGCGATGTATTCGTGTTCTCTGTTTGTCATTTCCTGTATTCAACAAAATAGCCAACATTCATGATGGGCAATGAGTGTGAAATGAATCAAAATGTAGCTTGAAACTAAAATGTTTAGAAGGAGAATTTGACAACCAAAACAATGAAAAATTTATAATTATAGTTCTCAAAACGTGCCAATTAATAATGAAGTAAAAAATAACTAAGTAATAATTTGACAATTGACACTGTCTTATTGTATCATATTATTTAACTGGAATGAATCGGTACCAATAAAATGTTGTGATTTTTCAACCACTACCACAGCAAGTTGAGATGGCAATCTTACCAAATACATTAGAGCTAAACGCCGTCTCATTGGACCAGGGCAACCAATCAGAAACATATCCTGGCCAAGAAGATCTTTCTGCATCATCCATTTGAGATGTACAAGTAGTGAGTGAGAGACATCGCTGGGCACTAAAACATAGAGTTTGCAGTGAGCAGCAGGGATGTGTACCAAGTGTAAGTGTGTGGTTTATATATTATATACTTACAATAGGTCTTGGGGACTTTTTGTACTCTGGCAGGAGTTGGTAGCTCGATAGAAACATTTCCTATACTCACTCGGTCATTGCCTGCAGCAAATAACAAAGCAGTGCAAAACATCTGTAGACATATTGTCATGTTGGCCGGTGTAAAAAGAAGTTATTTAGGACCTGTTGCTAACGGTGATCAGAACTGGGATTGAAGGTACAGAAGAGGTGGTTGTGTAGATGCGAGGTCAAATAATAAAAAAACTGATTGCTAAGGCAAATGCAACATAAATATGGCGCGCAGCACCAAAATTGCTGTAGAACAAACTAAAGATAAGTATCCCATGATACCGTGGAAACAGTGTACGCCTTGAGCCATCTTAAAGTCTTGTATTGCTCAAAACAAAAGCACGTGTGGTCTAGTGGTTGAAGTGCTTGCACTTCAATCCTGGATCTGGGGTTCGATTCCCAGCACGGTTATCTGTGAGCAAGATATTTGGCCTCCTATGCTCTGCCTGGTCGGATATGGGCATAAAAATAACGTGGTCCCTAGTTTGATTGCACTCTCCATAATAACTATGGAGTCATGCTAGTAAAAGATCCCCCTCTGCCTTTTCGGAAGAGTAGCCGGTAACGGCGGGCATGGGTATAGGGTGTTTGCTTTGATAGCTATTTCATATAATGTCAAACATGATCCATTGGTACCTTGTATATTACTTACAAACTGTACATTGATCAGTAAAATAAAGTTGATTTAAAAAAAAAAAAAAAAAAAAAAAATGAAATTTGTAGGAGGTTTTCGAGAAGGGAGTTCATTTTCAGGAGTTTTCAGGAGTAGAGCAAATTTGTACTTAAAATCCAGGTGCATCCTTGACAAATCAGGAGACATGGCAGGTGTGTCTGTAAAACTACTGCGTCAAACCAGAATAACGCAATAAAAGGCTATTTGCAGAATTTCCAAAACTATGTGTTGCAACGCTTCTATTGTAAAGTTGAATGCATATCAGACAAGAATGTGTTACATCAGAGCTAATTCTTAATAACTATTCTAACAAAAGAATAACGTGCACAGACAAAGTTAACTAGTTTGCATTATTTTAGAGAGTTCTAGCACAAACGTAAGAAAAATAATTTCGCAAAATACGTCAAAACAAAGTTTCTACCCTGAACTGTTCAGGAGTGTGAAACATGAAAGACTAAATTGAGAACTTTTCCTGAAAGTTTGAATATAATGTATATATAGCGATGGAAACAACAAGTACAGTATTTAGTGGAATACTACCAAGCTTACATCATTGCACTAAGTAACTAAAAAAGTTAGATCAAACAATGTGCGCTGATTAAAATGAAAACCATGTTCTTGTGATAATATTTTTTTATCTGACAGGCTAGCCAGTAGGCAATTGTGGTAGCAATTTGAAATTACATATGATACACCATATTAATCTGAGTATTTGCTTTTGTGTGAAAAATCTGATTTCAAGTTTTATCGGCCTTTCATTTCAACTACAAGAAAAAGGGGATACGAAGTGAAATAAATACGGAAGAGTAGTGAATTTGTAAGTTTTTGTCCCATCAACAGATTGATACTAGTTGAAAATGGAAGACTTTTGCGCAAGAATGGAGGAAGTAGATGGCTTTCTATCCCAATCACTGTGTTCCAATTGGGCGAATCGCATCTAACTTTCAGGAGCTAAAATCATGGGAACATCCTTAGTAGCATGAGTCAAATCGCAGTTACTAGAATAATCTAGTTAAAGTGAATTAAAGGATTGTTTATTTTTGCTCACGGTTATTTCATGTCATAAATAGGTCCGTGGAGATATATGATCATTCATTTGCCAAGAGAAGACAAGGTGGGCGGGTTTATTGATTTGGTTTTATCTGCCCACGGGAATAAATGAGTGGAGCTGATAAAACAAAACGGAACACAAATCACTATCAAATAGACACACTCAATAGAGTTTTATCCATCCAGCAAATAAACCGAAATCTACAGAAATCTAATAGACTGAAGTATAAATTTTTTTGTACTAGTATTATAAGCCAATAGTTAAACGCCAGTAACATCAAAAGGAAATAATTTGTAGTGATAGTACAAGGGGGCTCATTGAAGTTCGCGGAGCAACACAAACTATTTCATTGAAAATAGAAAATTAAATTAGTACACCAGACTGCAATAAGCACACAAGTTGCTCAAATGAAAAAATGCATTATTCAATGAAACCCAGCAATTGCCGGCAGATGATGCCTGTCTACACAACTAAGACCAACAATCTCAACATGTCTACATGGACATTTCTGCCGCTGATGATAATAAACAAGACCACCAACTGACAACTGTTAGTTGGAGAAGACTGAAGTTTACAGGATATTAAATAGAATTGATAGCATCCCATCGGTACACATTTAGTTTGCACAAATAAAATGTCATGGTTTACACAGACGACTAGCACAGAATCAATAAACACACACAAATAGCCTTATCTTGTGCAAAACAAATCTACTAGCATTATCAATTTATCATGGTCCATTTTATTCTAAAATTTAGGATTTTTTTCAGTAAAACTAAGTTAAACTAAGTTGAAAATTTTATTTGGTTCAGATTTTTGTGTGTCCTCACGTAAGTTGTCCGATTAAAACATGCAAAATGAAAGCGAATTCAACGGGATTTCGACGTAAGCTCTGATATAGCGGCACACTAGCATTACATGGTAGAAGTGGGCTGCTCAAACTATCATCTAGATAAAAAGTAGTTGTCAGAGATGAAGAAGTGCTACATCATGCATGCTTTACAGGAGACTAAAGCAATGAGTATAGTAGCAGAGGGACACTGCAGAGTAAAGTTCGATACCTTTTGCAGGTAATTGATTGAATAAAGTGGTTGCAATTGTTCGAAGAAAAACTGGAATTAAAGTAGCAAAACATCCCACAATTGATACCACTATGGCAGGAGGAGTAAAACAAAAACTGGCATCTCGAGCCATGTAGGAGTGTCAGAAGTGCATAAGGTGCAGTCGGATGGCGATGGGATGTTACCTTTAACTAGGTGGCTTTGTATAGCACTTAGATATAGCCAGGAGATCAACACACTGAGTAGGAGAAAGGGGTGTGCTGGAATGTTCATATGAGATACAGATATACGAGCTTAGGAAGATTACGTAAGTCAGTTGGCAAAGTTTAAAGCTATATCCCACCAGCATAGCTTGTCTATTAGACATGTCACAATATTGACAAATAATTGGCTAGTTCATGCGTTGACTTCTTATACATGTATATACATTTGTAATTCGTTATTGTTTATGTTGTGTTATATAGGTTCATTCTTATACAAAAGACCGAACAAGCTAATCATTTGGCAGAAGCTCGAGGACAGAAACTGCATAATGTCGCTTACACTACATGGTAGTTCTCTCAATTTATCACAATAACACGTAGTTATTGTATAGGAAACCTTTTGAGTGTGCCTGAGTTGTGGAATCTCTCATGATTGGGAAGATAGCTGAGAGGGGTTCGCTGCTAATTAATTAGGTACAAGGTTTGATAAAAGCAGGCTGCTGCTTCAAGCTCGAGTTAATGTCTGATAAGCGGTGGATTGATAGTTGTGTTTGGTGAATTTCTCCACACACGTATTAATTACAAAGAAACACTTTTTTGTCGAAATATTTGCACACGCCTCAACAATATGCGCCATGTTGAGTAATTGATCAAAAAAGGCCACCGATAAAAAAAGACCTTTGTTGTTCCAGTACAAGTCTAATGTACTTTTCGTTTGTTGATAAAAGTAAATTTACAATACAGTTTACAGCGTAGTATATAATATATTCAGACATTAATATAGCGATATGATACTAGTCGAACATTCAATGGCATTTGCAATGTTTCATGAACGGATATGCTTGGTTTCTCTTGTGGGTAATCTATATGTAATAATATGTATTGTGAATAAACCAAAAATAAAACATCGCAGTTGGGGGTAGTAATTGTTTGAAAATATTAAGGTGTCATTTTTAAGATCATGGTTAGTACATGTGCAGTAAATATAATTTTACAATTAGCAAAAATGAAAGAGAAAGTGTCATGTATATGAAAATAACTCAATGGCTATGCTAACCATAAGTGAATCAGTACGTAGGAGTGACAATGAACAGTAGAGATTTTTCCAATAGAGTTAAGAAGCGGTGTCTGGAGAAAAAATATATGGAAGGATCGCTCGACATAGTGAAAAACAACAAACATTAAAAAAAGAAAGCAACAATTCGTGTCATCCCCACATATTAAGGCAAAAACAGTGAGGTAACACTCCTGAAATTTGAACAGGGTTTTAATTTGAGTTTCATTACCTTGGACCTTGTATAGATGAACTCTTTCCACGGTGAAGTTATAATTTACGCCCTACAAAACTTCAATTTCCAAATACGGTGCTGACACTTTCCAGAAAAGCTGATGATGTATTGTACTTGAATGTACATTAAATATCCAAATATTGCGTAAGATAGTTTTCATTTAGAACAGTATCATATTTATCAATAATGTTTTCATTAAAATGTTATAATACATGATGTATTTTTTTGCAAAATAAAATGACTCAAATTATTTACTGAAAAAAACTCTGATAAACGGCAGTTTTATTATCACAGTTAATGATCCTAGTTGAAAGTTGAGCAATTATGACCAGTAACATTAAATATCAGTGTTACTACTACATTTATTGTTAGTGATTTCATTTGTGATTATGAAAAATCACATTATCCTGATTATGAAAGAAAATTTAGCTACTATGAGCATCAAAACCTTGTTTTATATTGATTAACATAGTCATATCAGGTAATTTATTGACCACCTTTTTCTACAACAGCATCGAGGGGAAACAAACACAACATAGGTGCTTTTATACTACGACAACAGCACCACATTTTTCAATCACAACATGGTGCATATATGATTACATTTTTCACTCATGTTTTGTCAAGGATACAGTTTACAATTATATTTAAACAATGTTTATTGTGGTGGACCGCATCGAAAAGATAACTAACAGTAATGCAAATTGTTTCATATTTTAATTATTTTTTGTTAGCATTATATATATGATTAATTCTCTGGGATTCTTGCATTACACTGACCACCAACTCAGTTTTGTACAGATGAGTAAATTGAGCAAAATTGATCTACTCACTAGAAGTTTTGGCCGACCTTTTCAAGTTAGCAAAGGCTCAAGTGCATATCAAGGCTACTGTGGTTTCCAAAAAAATATGTGATACAATCGGCGAAGTTTTGATATTACACCTGATGTAGACAGGATGAAAGGTAACACAAAATATCAAAGACAAACCCGGAATGAACCTTGTGGAAGATTTACAAAATCATAATTTGTTATTAGTATCCATTCATTTATTTTTTTTAGAGAACTATGTTCCCCTGCTGTTGGGATGATTGGAGGAGGACTCGAGCCATATAGCTGAGATAAGCTAATAGTTATAGTTTTTTAATAATTTTACAATAGTTGTAAAAGCTTTGTATGGCCAACCAACTTAGACTTCGAAAAACATTGACAGTTGAAAATCTTTTTTAGTTCAGACTCTCAGAATAGTAAGTTTTGTTTTATTTTGTGAGCCAGTAATTTAATATTTCATAAATGTTTAATATAAATTTAATACTTCGTAACTCAAATATGGTTCCAGGGGTTCGAGCAGCAACAGCTAAGTAAGACAATGAGAGCTGGCAGATTGAGTGAGAAACTGGTTGTTACATCAAGTAAGGCAAGATTACTTTAAGCAAACCTGTGCAATGCCTTCACGGTTGCTGCAGAGTGTAGCACTGCTTGAGCTGTTTCTATGAATATACTGGAACAAATTTTAATGTTTGTATATTATTTACAACTACTATTGTATTTTGTAATTCAGTAGTATGATCATCGCTACCATTTTATTAGCTCGTTGGTTGATACTTAGCACTGCTTGCTTGAACAAACAATGCTGTTCAGTGCACAAACTTGGCAGTAGAGAGCCACGAGTAGTGGATATTCAAATGTATTGCTGACGGCTCACAGTGAAGTACAGAGGGTAATTAGTTAAATCAACTTCTAATCAGAGTTCACGTAAAACTGGAAGTTGAGATTTGCGCAAGTAACCCCAACAGGAAAAAATCCAAATCATTACAATCATTAGCGCTCGTATGTATTTATTTATCATTGATTTAAAAATTGTTGGTTCAATTTATTCAAAAGATTGAAAACTTGTACTTTCTACATAACGTCATGAGAAAGTGCATTTATTATACATGATCGATATGTCTTTTATAACGTCAGTTGTTTGATGTTACCATGATGATGTTTTCTAAGTAATCTGTAGTCAAAATATTAGATGTTGCTTAAGCACACTTTACCAAATGAACAACAATAATAATTAATACTAAAATAATAATGCAAAATTTTTTTTTCAAAAAAATGGAAATTAATTAGCAAGAACAAAAGGTATCATAGTGTACTATGTGACCGGTTGAATCTGTTAGTATTCGAAAATGCCCAAAAGAATTTTGATGAACGACGTTAGAAAAAAATTGAGTATTTTTGAAGCTAAGGCTCCTATTACAAAACCAAAGTTATCACCAGATAGTCAATCATATTTCGAATAATCTGGCCAATAACAAGTCATTCAAGATTCACTGTTAATGCTAGTAATATATGCTGGAAATTTTCAAATTTTATCGAAAATCTGTCCTGAAATGCCATTTCGAAATCTAAATGCTTTTGAATTATTTGAAAATACGTTTTCTACGCATTGGTACATCATTTTAGGTAATTGGTTTACTGATGTTTACATTCTGACAGTTTTTTTCAAAGACACCAAAAGATTTATTTTCGACTGTCAATATGCTATAGCATGATACCCAGTATCGCGATGTAGTAACATAGTGCGGGCGACGGAACTCCCTCTCTAATGGTTATAATATAAAACCAGATGCTATTACCAGAATTGCTGAAATTCATTTCTGATTGACTGACAGACTTTGAGTATCTACTTTGCACGTGTTTTGGGTCCATCTGTAGTTCATAATAATATCATTTTTGTTATTAATAAATAATTTTCTTACCATTTTTGAATTTGATAGTTCAGTTGATTTTCAATTACTATTCAACAATATAATATTTAATTACAAATAAATGATATCATTGATTTATAATCACAAAAAATTGTCATTCATTTTCTAGTTTTATTCCTGCATAAAGAAATGTGAAACAAAAAACAGTGGCGAATAATGGTAGTTGACAGTCTGCTTTATATTATTATCATTATCATTATTATTATAACTACTATTTGCGCATTAGACTGTACCTATATAGGCGTACATATCTATATATAATACAGTGGGCTACACAATGCATAAACCAAAATTTTATGCATGGTTGAACATCTTTTGTGGCTTGCGGTTGGGACAGGAATGCATTATACTTTCAGTCACGAGTACATTGTTAAAAAAATGTTTTAAAATTCAGAAATATTAGCTATGGGAACAAACTTGGTACCAACAGAATAAGCAAAAAATACTCCTAACTTGATATCACTTTCAATAACATTGATCATACAGCCAATCCATTTTTGTACCACGTGACATTGCGAAAACAGCAGTATAAGATTTTGTCGTACTACCAGAAACCTTTCTTGGGAAAAATTGAATATCTTCTAGAACTTGGTCTTTTATGGAAGTGATTCAAATGTCAGATGGTAGCCAATCATTTACTCAAAGAGTTCTCCTAAATTCTCCTTCTTCAGCCCCGTGGTCTTGTAGTGCCACGTACTTAAAGTCTTTATACTTTAACCAAAATGTGCCACGATCATGATTATTTCGTTGTTTTGATCATTTTTATGTATTAGCATGCATGTTAGCTACATGCTGGTGTTTTATTTTGAACAATTGAGAAATTTTGCCGGGAAATTAATTATTTTCTGAAGGAGAGTCAAAAAGAATTTCTTTGCAATACTACAGTAGCACGACAGTTCACTGTCCACAATACGTTAATTTTGCGGGTGGAGCTAAACACCACAATAGTTTGGTTAAATAAAATTTTATTTATTGGCTTATCACAATATTATTGTTTTTAATTATTACAAAATTATTTTCAGCTGGACTATTATCATTCCTACTGTTGAATATAAAAACATATATTTGCAATTATTGTTATTATTACCAATAATAATTTCAATTGACAACCATAATAATCACAATGGTTACAGATGATGCACGCATACAATTTATATATACACTCGCATATATTATCATATATACATATAGGCGTATACGTAGATTAGTTAATGAGGAGTTTCGCTTGGTTGATCCTCCAACGTGGCAACAGAAAATAATATAATTTTCAACACAATACACTGTTTAAATTTTAATTATTTAATGTTTTAATCAAATGTGAGCCAATTTTTTCAGCGGTAATGAAACTTCCAGCTATTCCTGCAGAGGTTGACATCAATTTTTAGGAAAACCAAATTTGGAAAATTCAGCTAGGCTAGCTAAATAAAATGAGATTTTTTGGGTTGTTTGTGCACTTGTTAAATTAATAAATTAAATTGATAATCAATAACAATAATTCGCCATTGTCATTAACATGATATTGTATTATTATTCTTATTACTATTACATGAAAGTTTTACGATAGTAATAAATACAATGATATAAAAGTGATCAACTTGGCCTATCACACAACAGTTAGAATTCAAATAATTTATTCTTGAATAAATTGATAATGATGATCTAGATAGTCGAAAACCTTCACAGTCGCCGCGTGATATGAGCAAAAGCATTCATATAAACACTTGTCTCCAAAATTCGGGATTTTTTCAAGTCCAAAAAATCACGTTTTTTCATATCTTTCAAACTAAAGCTCACAGAGACACAAATCCAATTGCTTTCGCTAGAGTAGTCTACCACGCGTGGATGTGGCTATGAACCTTTTTTCATTTTACTCAGACTTGAGAAAATTCCTTTACATTTTCGAATTTTTATCTAAAATCCACCAGATCCTTGAAGGGCATCGACATTTTGTTATAGGACTATAAAATAGACTGTGGAGTTGGGATTTGAATGGTGTATTATTATTGTAGTGTTCAATGTATTTTGATAATAGGAAGGTTTTTCAAAGACGGCCCGACTAATATTATTTTTCATCCTAGCCAAATATAAATTTGCTTAACCACAACCATTGCAAACGCATCGCGGGCTTATCATGTGCACCGCGTGTTTTGAGTAAATAATGGGTTTACCGCAAACGCTACGGTTAATGATGGTTGGTAGTCATTAGTATTGCGGCTATTTATTCATCATCATTAGTGTTTTAATTTTAATTTATTCTGGTTCATAATTAATCTAAGATTATATCTGTTAATCCAGAAAAACATCATTGAATGAAAACAGCTAGTGGTAATGTATATGATATAGCAAAATGCAATGTCATCAATAACCATTAGTTTTAATAACTATTTATTAATTAATTATTGAAATATTACATTATTTATTATGATTATTATTATTAATTACAAGATTTCTGATTATGACACCTGTCTATATCAACTGAGATACAGTACTTGTTGTTTTCTGTGTAATCCAGCTACTTCTACAAAATAATATTATACAGCCAATGCAAAGCATTTATAATTGTTACATGTACATATGTATAATTATTAAGGCGCACGCATGATATCTATATATATATATAATACGCGTAGCTTCATGCGTGAGTCAACACTAATTGCCTGGAAATGGGATTTACCACGTATTTTTTACCTAAAAGTACATTTGGTAAAACCTGTTTTAACAGTTAACTATTGGGGTAACAATAAAAAATTTGGTCTCATTGTATCCACAAGATATTGTAATACCCACTGAAACTATTTAAAAACTTTTTGGAACACTTTGAAAAATTTTTTTGCACTATCCAAATGATGATAAAATGAATAAATCATAAATAAGGTTAACAACAAGAAGAGTTATAATAACAAGAATTAATAATTATCAATTAATCAATGCCTTAGTTATTATTATCTCCTTATAAATAAATAATAATAATTATTTCATATAACAACACTTACCATTATTATTATTATTAATTTATCTATCTTTATTATAAAAGAATAAAATAATAAAACTACTATTAGTGTTGGGGAACCGTACAGCATACATATACCAGTCGACCAGGTGACACTTCGACCCCGGAAACGATTCTATGTAACATTCATTCGGCTTCGGCCTACTAACATTTATATTATTTTATTCCAGTAATAGTGTGACTAACATTCGGCAGCAGCCTATTTCATAGCATATATTTTTATCTTATATATTATATAGCATTGCGTAGTAGGGCAGCACTTCAGTAAACAAACAAATGTGCATCTGTTCAATCAATCGTAACGAAGTGCTGCCCCCCCCCCCCCCCCCCCCTTTTGTCATATGGGCCAATTAGGCCAGGTGGGCGTAGCCACCTTTTGCTGTATGCTGCCTGATGCAAACATCATGCAATACCCACTGTATAAATATTTGTGTATTCTATTGAATAAATCAGAGTTAACATGGCACTCTCACTGCTTCTTTGAATCCTTTCAATAAGCACCTGGCGCACACACACAAAGAATAGCTGGCAAGCTAAGTGGAACTAGCAAAGAGCAACATACAAAGAATACTGCAGCAGCAGTAACACATGCAAGCATTGCATACAGACAGTTGAATAGTTACAAAGATAAGCAGCTACTTGGACAAGTCAATTAGTAGAACGAACAATAGTCAGTAGAAAGTGGTCAGTCGAATCGACTTACACTGCACACTACCTTCGGGCGTGTGATACTGGAACGATTGTTCCACCTGCTAATTCGACCCTACGCAGTTATCCTGCCGAACTAGAAATCAGTGGAAAGTGAGGTAGTTGTGACAACTCCTCACTGTGTACAGCTTACGAGCTTGCAACGTTGCAAATCGAGTTCGACCAGCCTAACTTGCTGACCTTGGGCTCGCTAGAGACGAGACGCTGCACTGCCTGAACACACTCATTACTGTGGGCCGCTGTACAGGTGACAGCTACCACACCACCCTAAAATCCTGTACATTATTATTTATTTATAATCATTAACAAATATGATTTATTATTATTTATGATTATTATTTATTACTATAATATAATAATAATAACAATAATAATAATATAATTATAATAATAGTACTTGAGAGAATTCGTTCAATTCTTGTTACTATCATCATCAATATTATTATTATTACTTATCGTAAACAACAACAATAATAATAATGACTATTATTATTATTTATCAATCATAATAATAATACTAACAACGACTATTATTATTAATTATTATTATCATTATTATTATATTGTTATATAAATTATTATTTTATTAATGTTAAATTATTAATTATTAATTATTTGGGTGGGTAGTATTATTATTATTATTATTAATAATTATTAACTTGTAGTAGTAGAGTTCAGCAGTAGTAGCAGTACTAATAATAATAGATAGTTGCAGTAGTAGTAGCAGTAGTAGCAGTAGTAGTGGTGGGTGACTGAGTGAGTGAGTAGTAGTAGTTAGTTAGTTAGTAGTAGTCACTACTACTAGTAGTGATGTTAGTTTACTTTTGCAACGCGAGAAGAATATGCGGCCATCCCCTGCTGATGTATGGTGACCGCTGAAGACCTTAAGTCTGTAGGCTGCACGGATTTCAGCCATTGCCCAGCCCATCAGAACCTTCATAGGGCTGAATCTACAGCGTGTAAAAAAGGTCCAAAGGTTGACTGCTGCAAGTCAACCAAGTCAACATGAAAAGCAGCTAACCTAAGAGCCTCGTTTCCTTGATGCAAGTCCGGGTTCAAAAGGGCTTCAACAATTTTTGAAATGTTTTTGCCCACGATAACTTTTATTTTCAGAACTTATGTTATACTGCAGCGAGTACACTATGCTCACAAAATTCTTTACCGGGAGCTCTTCTATGTAAAGACTATTTCGTGTAATTGACACGGCCATAAATTTAAAATGATTGTTGATTGGACAACATGTCTGTTTGTCAATAGTAGCGCATGGAGAAGAATTTTAGATGTAGTTGAGGTGAAAACAAACTGCTTGTTAATTCCATTTATGTTTGGCCATGCTTAATGATGATGCCAAAAAAGTTTGTCATCAACTTTGCATAGATTTGATCAAACACATTGGTCTGATAATTTTCATTCCTGAGATATTGTTTGCATTTAGCCTCAAAAGTTTGAAATGTTAGTCTTTCTGAAATTTTACTCGTTTCTTTAGGCCTCCATAACTTTCAAGCAACCACTGACTAGCTCACAGTATCCCGGAAGTACTAAATCTACTAGCTGATTAGTTGATTCAGCTTACCTCTTCAATAATTCGGACCAAGTTATTTTGATTTGCAGCCTCTTCTCTGTAACTTCAAGTGAGGTGACCTGGAACAGTTTCAGATACGCCAGTACAACAAGATAAATACTTGATAGCTAATAGCTAGAGCACTCCCACTATCACTAACAGAAAAGTTAGGTTTCCGTTTTATATAATTGTTATTAACTACATTGTTATTCAGCGCTATTCAGCTAATGAGCTGTCAACCTGGCATGATTCAGCCAATCATCTGCCAGTAGTTGTTAAAGAGCTGCCACTATTCAGCCACTGTTGTAATTTTTGCGTAGCTCATTTTGCATGTGTGTAGCATTTTCTTAGCGCTCTAAGCCTTATTATTATATTTTATTTTATGAATCAATATTGTGGTTTTCCATAAGAAAGGTTTGGGCAGGAACAAGTTTCATTTTTCCTTTATTTCCGTAATTTTTTCATTTCAGTTTACCAATCTTGGAAAGATCTTTGTGGAGCTTATAATTGTAAAGTCACCATTATTGCCGCTTTATAATTTCTTAAAATCATTTCTAATGCGTTAATTTTAATTTAGTTTATCGTTATTCCATTTATTGCAAGTCAACTAACTAGTTTAACTAGTGACTAATATAATGCAATGTGCTCAGTTTTGTGCTTTGCTTATACATCAACAACAAAACTTTTCAACTGACTGAACATTACTTATTTCAATCTGCCATACAACTTCACACAATTTTAATTGGGTTCTGGCAGTTTTTTAGGTGGCGCTAGTAGAGAAGATACCGGAAGCCCACTTGCTGCGACTCATACCATTACATACATTGAAAGTCAAATCATTTTAACCAGATAATCAAACTTTTTTTTCAATTACGGCAGTAAATAGATGTAGGGTGTAGGTTATTACTGACGGTGCTCCATTCACATAAATCATCTGGGTACCCGGTCATTGTGTGAGCACTCAACAACAAGGCCACACCTTCATTAATTCATGTTAGCAAGAGCGATCAGTCCCAAAATATCAAACTATGGCTCTACCCATGAGCATAATATTAAAATAACTTTCCTCAAACGAACAAACAAAATATTTTCAATCAGAAATTTTCATTAAAGGCTATACTGATATCTCAACGATATCATTTTTGTCAAAGCAACTGCTTAAAAAGTTACAAATCACAATAATAGTGAAGCAAGTCACAATTTCTAATGTAAGTAATACTATCAAATTTGCTACTTCCTGTCACATCGCTAAAGCGAAACTACTCTGTCGAGACCCCATTGCTTGCTACATTATTGTTGCACTATGGAAAAGTTTCAACATTGATGTCAAGGGAAGACAACTTCAAAAAAAGTATCATGATCCTCAAAAATGGAAAACGATTTGATTAAATTACTTTGTCTAAAACTAAAAAAATATTGTGATAAATGTAAAGCTATTTTGAAGAGGTTTTTAGAATATCGCAGAAGTCAGTTCAATTGGTATGGAATAAATTACTTGATACTTTGGTTTCCACTAAAATTTTGTTTTTTTTTCTTGGCCCTTTTCACTCATTTTTTAACCGAATGCTCAGTCATGAGCAAAGGCTGTTTACGTAGAGCTATTGAACTGCTATCAGATCTAATATCCACTATCTGTTGTTATGTTTCTATTTATAGTTTCAACTTTGAGCTTTTAGTCACACACTGGGCCAGCTGAATAGATGATAACAAGCAGTTAAGGCTGCTTATCTCTCGGCTTGAGCAAACTACACCCACCTGTTGTGGTGTGTCAAATCTGTTTTAGCTAATAAAACAGAATCTGGCTCATTAAATGAAATCGTTTTGATGGTATATTAAAGATAAGCTGGTTTTATGAATACAAAAGTCGTTGCTGCACATTTGGTGCAGATGGTTAGCTGGTTGTCACTTATTTATCAAGTATTTTGATTTTAGATGTGTTATACTTATGACCATATTTGGTATCTGTGTATTGATACTGGTGAACAGCAATCTGTTTATATTTAGATGTCTGCTGCTGCAGTTTCTATAACTGCACTTGCTGAGTTGATTCTGAACCCACTCCTCATCCAAGAATATTATTGCATTCTTCAAACATTCAGGTTTTTTTCACAAGGTTTTCACACTGTTATTTTACACAGTTTCTTCAAATTCAAACTTGCTATATTCCAGAAGTTCTCTATACCAAAGACATCTGTTTTGACTGCATTTATATGACATGATGTCACATACACCTAATAGCCAGCTGATAGCTAGCCCATTAACACTACATCAGATAACCTGTGGATTGCCCATCGGTTTCAGTGACTCAACTCTTTTAAGATAAAGACAAGTTTTTGGTCACCACAAACTGGTAGTTACTTTCGACTAAAGTGTTTTTTCCACAGCATTCTACGTTTGCCATTGTTCCTGTTTATTTTCCTTACCTTTATGTGTCTGAATTCTAACTTGAAACTAACCAAAGTGCACAAAATAACTAAAGTACACATTTGATTTTTATTAACACCTTCAGGAGCTGTAAAATTTGTGGGCTTTCTTACCATGATCACAATTCTGATCTTGTTACTAGTCAACTAAGAAGCATATGAGAATTCACACTCTTGTTTTGGCTGATGCTATATGGTTTTGGAACATGTTGTACCAAAATCGAATTCAAACACTTGTAAGTGACTTAGGTGGAAAAATATCCAATATTTCGGCTTTTTATTTTGCAAAGCTTTGACCAGCACTGCATTAGGCATACAATGTAGATTTATGCTATCATGGCTAGGAATCTGAGTCTAATATAGATATTCAAGCCAACATGGTTTAACGCACTTTATATAAGGCTCACTTCTGAGGTGGAAGAATTCTGCTGGCATCGATATGTTAACATGGAGGTAGAGAGGGCTTTATATTGTTTTTTATGATAAACACCAGTGAAACTAAAATTTATTCCTGGCTCCACATTTCTAGTAGTTTGAGCTCTCAATGAGCTCTTTTCTTATTAAGTTTGAGCTCTCAAAGAGCTCATTGTTGATTAAGTTTGAGGGGAAAATGAATAATTACAGTTGGATAGAGATGTCAACCATATTCCTCACATGACAATTTTGTTACAAGTTATGTTTAATGACTTATACAGCTATTATATTATATTAGTAACAACATTTGTCCTTTTTATCATTCAATTTTTACACATGACTATTAATTATTTATTATTTATTACGTATTGCCTTTTATTATCCACCATTTAATTGAATAATAACAGATTTTATATAAATTATTCATAAAAAACAATACTTACTGCTCACTCAACATCATGCGCACTTTGTTATTACTATTTACGTTTACACAACCAGTAACCCCGAACTTTTATTGTATTGTAATGGATTCCGGTCTGGTTACCACGGACATCCACTAAGCTCAAGTATTATACCTCTCTCCAGAGGGACACCGTACTGCTTGACAGTGACAACTGTGCTAACAGGCAACCGAATTACCCGGTATGGCAAGGGTCCATGGCTCACAAAAAACAATACAGCGTAGTGCTTGTATAATGGCTATATTCTCAAGACAAATTCCTAAAGGGTAATTATTCCTCTAGGGTATTTGTGGCAAGACATGAGAATGAATGCAATTAGTATTGAAAAGTCTCTCCTTTTATAGGAGAGCTCACAGGAAGTAATTAGCATATTATATATAACAGTGATAGTACAGGAAGTAATCTGACCAATAGAAGTGCACATATAAATAGTCAACCAATCGTGCAATCAATAGGGATTAAATAAGTAAATTGCCAAGTGGCTAAGGGCAGAGTACTGTCTCCTACTGGCCAATCAGACTGTCCTATAGGGTTCCAAGGCTCTAGTTAGCTGGTGGTCCTGGTTACCGCAGATGTTAAGGTAGGTAGCTGCGGTTCCTGGCTTGGTGGTAAGCCCTAGCTAGTTTCAAAGTTCCTCAACTATGGCAGCCATCTTATACCGGCCCTGTGTCAGCATACCGGCCCTGCAGAGGTCACTACCGACCCTGTAGAGGTCACTAACGGCCCGGTATCGGCCCTGTACACTGTGCTACAGGCACAGTATAGCTTTGCCACCGGCATAGCATCTTACTGATGGCTGTAGGTGGATTGCTAGCGCATTGCGTGGGGATATGGTGCAGCAAACTCCCAGTTTACCATGAATGTTCACCAAAATCTACCGCAGTATTACTCCTTGATCATCAACAAGATAATCATTAGCATTCAATATCATTTATTATTTGCGATTGGTTAATATTTGTAATAATGCTAATACATATCCATATCCATTTTGTATTCTCTAGTTAGGCTGTAGTAGAGGTAGAAAAATTAAACAAATGCCATTTGCAATCATTCCCTTTATAAACGCCTTTCAAGTGCATGTCATTTAGAGCCTCGTTTGATCTTCTGTAGAGGCTTGCTCAAACAACAAGGTACCTAATCAGTTAATTCTTAGAGAAGATAAACCCTGAAAGAACTAAGATAAATGATGAAAGTGAGAAAAACTGGGTATAATATTTCAATTAGAGGATGACATTGGGTCTGCCAACAACAATGAACTAATATAGTGGGGCTGGCATCTCCACCGTCACTACAATCAAAAGTTATATCGCTGTCCACACTCTTTACACACCACTTAGCTAGGAATGTACTCATCAGCTCATAGTCCATAGTCTATATCTTTCCTATGCAGTTTATCAACCAATATGGTTACTCATGTTATCTACAATATTGACTTGACATCAAGGTAATGCTTTAGACTTAGTGTTAACCTAGCTAAATCAAATAATATTCTCTAGTTCATGACCTCCTCCTACTTTACTACTGATAACCAGTAGAGTTCTGAGGCTATCAACTAAGTTTTGCTAATACAAAGGCACCCTGACATACAAAATCAATCAAACAGCCTTGTGAAGTAACGGCAAGGTGTTTTTACCCACAAGGCATTGTAACTCACAACCTGTGTCATTGTTTCAGAGAAAGAAAAACCAACTCATTCTTATTATAGTCTAACAGGAGCACTAGCGATATATAAGTAAAGTTTGTCTACTTCTCTACATACTGGTAAGTTGTATTTTGTTGACTATGTCATTGTTTATTATATACACTCTATACAAATATGTACACAAACTACTTCAGAGAGTTGTATACACTCCTACTAGTTATGTAATACTCAGTTACTAATAATTGCCTATCATGTGTGTTTTACACATTCTGTTATACCTTGTGTGTCACAGCTTATTGAGAATGTAAATGTTTTGTTTGTTTTACATCATTGTTCACTTGTTTTGTTACAGATACAAGCTATAGTTGAGCAGCAGGAGATGTGTACGATAAACATTATATTATACTGTATGCAACTGTACTACAGTTAGTACTGTATACTAGTACATATGCAGTAAGTTTGTGTGTAATATACAGTACTGTTATATCTCACAAGTAATATATACTCTACATCATATGGAATATCTACATGTTCTTTGTCTACAGGCTGTAAACTGTGGGAGATGTGTATAACGTACAATACACCTTACAGTATATATCGGCACTAAATTCAGTATTAATAATATTACATACACAAGGTATGTGTGTACGTGGTATGTAATGTATTGTATTACTATATGTCACATATCATCTGATAGATCTATAACGCTTTCATTAGTTTACGTTAGCAAGCTCAATCGAACCCGAAATATGAAATTATGGTTTTACCTGAAAGCATGATATTTAATTTTTTTTTAATTGAATTAACCAACACCTTTTCAAGAAAACACTTCAAAAGGCTTTATTGACCCTTCGAGCTTTCTCAAAACCACCATTCTTGCCATATCAACTGCTCAAACTTTCTCAAATCAGGATAATAGTCAAGCAAGTCGTGATTTCTAATGACAATTTCAATGATCCTCTATGATACTTCTGGTTGCATCGCTAAAATGAAACTACTCTGCCGGGACCCCATTGTTTAGATAGATTTTCTGTGCGATTTGCAAGTATACCACGTTAATTCGCTGCATGAGCATATAGGTTCAATACCAATTTGGTTTTATATAACTTTAGATATCCCTAACACCTGCTGACATCTGTCAAATATGGGAGACTTCCCTTTTGTTGATTGGTTAGCCAGAGAATACCTGAGGAAAGGAGAAATATCAGGATGCTGGTCAGACTACCTGAAGGTAAAATGATGCGAAACTGCATTGTTTATGTGGGTGACCAGTCAACCCTCCAATGCTTTGACAAATTTATATTTTGCGTTACGAGTCTAATGTATTTACAATGGGGAACTAAGTTGTAGTATACCAAAAGTGGTAATTAGAGAGAATTAAAAGTATCACAACTGACTGTGGATAAAACGCTTTAGATCTTATCAGACTTTACTGATGTGTTGATTTGGAACTGTTATATTAATGCTGGGATTGCCTTCACTAGACGCTTGTAAGAAACTGATTGAATAGTTAGAGTTATTGAGAGGTTTCACTACAAAAAGTACAAACAAGTCTCACTATTATTGGTTTATATTTTTCCTCGTTTATAGCCAGATTCTATTATATTGTAGCATTTGTTGATAAAAAAAAAAAACGTGGGGATTTTGAACGAAAATGATCAGTTTCATCCATGCCAGTATATTGTATGCTTTGTATGTCTTTGTATACCTTTGTTTTTTTAATATTTCAATGTTGTTTTAGGCACATGGGCTAGCTAACTATGGTGTAGCCTTGGATCCCACAGAGAAGAGACATCAGCTAGTCTATGACATAGAAGAGAGTTGGTATAAAGGTAACCATCCCCTCACTTACAGCCAACATAGAGATCTCACAGAGAGACACAGAAATATCCTAAAGAGGTACAGAAATAACATTGAGAGAGAGTTTGTTGGACTGTCGAAGTATGAAAGGTCATTGACCTTTAAGGACATATTCAGTGAATCAAACATGGAGTGCTTGCAGCAGTTTACAGATGATGTTTTTAAAGTCAGTGAGCTGTGTAGTAGTGAGTTTGTACTAGTTTGTAGAGAAATTATCTCCTCTTGTGTAGAAAGTCTTGAACTTGTTGGTTTGGTTGCTCCCTGTAACTTTACTGTGATAGGTTTGGGTTCTGTAGCTAAAAGGGAGGCAACTCCTTACTCTGATCTAGAGTATGCTTTCATAGTAGAGTGTGAGGATGAATACTTTACCAGTTTAGCTGTGGAGAGTTACTTTAGAATAGGTAATCTCTGTGAATCTGCATTAGAGGGATTTGATATTGTTGAGTTGAAAGACAAAAGTCTCCCTCTAACAGGCCTACCAACTACAGGGTTTAGGATAGATGGTATTAAACCAAAGGCAGGTAACATACCTACAGGTAGGGTGGGAGGTCAAAAACTGATATTGACTGTTGATGGGTTTATGGAGTTGTACAAGACATCAGCTATGACTCCATTTGATGGTGTAGCGGGAGATCTATCTGACATGCTTTCTTCTTCCACACAAATCTATAGCAGTGAGGGGGATAGCAGTGTGCTATATGAGTTATTGTATCAGCAGATAATGCAGTATGAGACATCTGTGTCAAAACCTGCTTTTGTAAACAGAAAAAGGCTGCACTCATTTCTTCATGATATTGAGAGTTATCATTACCTTCCTGAGCAATCCAAAACACTCCAAGCTGCAGGTGTTGGTATATTAGTGAAGCCTCACATATTTCGTTATCCTACACTTCTTGCCAACAATCTACGCCTGAGCATGTCCATTGGTTGCTGTCCTCCATGGGACACATTTGAGAAACTGACCTCACTAGCAATGCTTTCAGAGTCAAACAAAGTCCATATACAAATAGCTCTGGCATTGTCAATATACATCAGGACTAAGGCTTACATTTCTATGAAATCTCAGGCTAAAGTTGTTTCTCTCTACACAAGTTCTGTACATGATGAGAGCATGTATCATGTACCACAAGTTTTGTTTGTTACTTTGGGTTGTCTTCTCATTCCTATCAAACATTGCATAAGAAACAAGCTGAGAGGATGCTTTCACTCATTAGACAATGGAGCTGATATTCAACACATTGTTGGATTGTTGACTAGAAACATTGTAGTTGATGAAACAGACTACATGCTGATAGCTCAGTTGTTTCTCTTTGTTGAAGACCGTACCAGTGCCTTGGAAGTGCTTGATCTGTGTGTTGGTGGTAGTATTGTGGGTGCTGGTTGTGAGAAGTTTCTAGAAGTAATCCGTAGTAAGTACCGTACAACAAAGTCTGATCCCAGAGAGTACAAGTACCTCTGGATTGTGTGTGCTGTTTTATACTACAGTGGCAGGTTTGCAGCAGCCATTGATTTCTATAGTTGGTTGATGACATACAAGTTTACACAGGAAGGAATAGCTAGTTGTAAACTTAGGATTGCTGAATGCATGAACCATCTAGATAACCCTAAAGGTTGCAAGTCTCTGTGTAACCAAGCAATCAGATCTTGTAGACAAGCTTTGGGTTTAATACAAGAACAAGACTTGCTGCAGTATCTGTCAGATAGAATGCGCAAAGGAGATATATCTGATCATACATTGTACATCTATGAACTTGTGATGGAGGCATATTACAATATAGGGAAAGCTAGTACTCATGGGCAGCTATCTCAGTTTGATGAGGCACTTCAATCACTCACCACTGCACTCTCTCTATCTAAGCTCTTGTTGTGTTGTCGTACCACATCAGTAAATCAGTTGAAGGAGTTGTCTGTACTTGATATGTTGGCTAGAGATTGGCAAGTATTGGTAAGAGATGTGGCAGCTTGTTCTGTAGATGTGCGCTTTCTTCTCATTTGTCAACATGAGATCACTTGGTATCTTAGTATCCTATATATGGATATGGGTAATCTTAGGAGTTCTCTAGACTTTGGTACTAAATCATTGGATATAGTAACTGCTTTGTATGGTGAGAATACAGACAGCCAGTCAATGCATAACTGTATGCATTTGTTAGGTAGAGTGAATGGTGCGCTTGGTAAGTATTCTGTCTCTTTAGAATACCACATGGGATCACTAGATATAGTGACTGCAATGTATGGTACCGACACTGATCATACATCTATCAGTATTGCATACCATAGCATTGCTGATACACACGGAGCACTTGGTAACCTCACCACTGCATTACATTACATCACTAAAGCTTTGGTTATGTGTAAATCCATATATGGAGCAGACACTAACCACAAGTGCATAGCAGTTTACTATAGTACCATGGCTGAGATATACCTTGACATGGGTGAACATAATACAGCATTAGAATATAGTACCAAAGCATTGGATATGATGAAAGTACTTTATGGTGCTCACTGTACACATCCTAATATAGCTTACATCTACAATATAATTGGTAGAGTATACCATGCCATGTATAACTGTACTTCAGCATTGTTATACTTGAATTCTGCTCTCAGTATGAGACAAGCTCTACATGGAGATGTCGACCATCCTGATATAGCAGAGATCTACTATGACATTGCTAGGGTACATAGCTCTATGGAAGACTATCATATAGCATTGGGATACCAGGTTAAGTCTCTTGCTATGATGAAAGTTGTGTATGGGAATGATTCCACACACATAAACATATCTAAATGTTACAGAGATATTGGTCTCTCTCACAAACACCTTGGCAATCATCTAAACTCCTTTGAATCACTTCTCAAGTCATTGGAAATAGCCAAATCTCAGCCCACATCCAATGCTATCCAACAAGTGATTGCGAGCTGCTACCTACATCTAGCATGTCTGTATAATGTGGTAAACAGCCATGTCCATGCCCCTGAATGTTGTACTCAAGCTCTGGTTGTCTCTGTGAATATCAAAAATTCTGTTCTGACTTCTCAGTCATTGCTTGAACTCTCCAGTCTACAGCCCCATCAGCTCTCCTACAAACATAAGAGACAAATTCTGCAGATTGCACTCAAGAAAGCTGAGACAGATAAAGTGTTACAAACAGAAATATTACATCACATGGGTAGTTGTTATATACAAGTACAAAGATGGAGAAAAGCTTGGTTGTGTTTGTATAAAGCTTTGAGTAATTGTCAATCATTCACTTTCAGTAAACCCTCATTGCTTGCACAAGTTCATCTCTCTATTGGTCGGTTGTTGTTACATCTTGGGTACACATCACAGTCTCTAGAACATTCCCAACTAGTAGTAGATATTACTAGTACATACAGTAGACTAACTAAGAGTGACATTACATTGTACAAGACACTAAATAGAGATGCTAGATTACTTATAGATAGTATACAACTTGTTAAGTCTTGTCAGCTACAGTTCTGTGAGTTTGTGATGTCATCAGAGTTTGTGTTGTTGCGGTAGGTTTGTGATGTCATAGAACTTTTGTACTAATTTTTTTGTCACAAGATTTTGTGTAGATGCAATAATATTGTGAGGTCGCTTGGCCCGCGTTTCTACAACATATTTTTCCTATAAGCTCAACATTTATTTGTATGTTTATGCAAGCATGTAACAGGGACAGTTGTGCGCTTGTTTTTCAGTACACATTTTATTACGATGATTATTTCTTTTTTGATGGAGTTTTAGTGCCTTTCACTGTTTTTTATGCTTTAACTATTCCAATAAAATACGTTTTCAACTAGTACCTCAGTTATGAGATAAAGGTAATTGGTATGTTACCCTGTGATATAAAGCATACCTGTGATGTAAAGCATACCTGTGATGTAAAGCATACCTGTGATGTAAAGCATACCTGTGATATAAAACATACCTGTGATGTAAAGCATACCTGTGATGTAGAGCATTCCTGTGATGTAAAGCATACCTGTGATGTAAAGCATACCTGTGATGTAAAGCATACCTGTGATGTAGAGCATACCTGTGATGTAGAGCATTCCTGTGATGTAAAGCATACCTGTGATGCAAAGCATACCTGTGATGTAAAGCATACCTGTGCAGGTATTCAATCTTATTAAACCACTGTACCCAAAGTCTCCTCTATCCATGAAAGGCTAATACTACCTGGTAACATTAGACTCTCAGATCTGTGCATTAACAACTATAAACTTACCAAATATTACTTCAATCACTGTTCCATCTGTTGAAACTGTATGGGATGTTGTTTTACTAACTTATAACATTTGCATGCACATAATGGTAGATGTACTTAC